>CM035440.1:4224940-4417440 GCA_020310875.1 Ceratopteris richardii
GGTGTTCTCTTCCAGAGGATGCACCCCCTTGTCAGCACTGTCCAGATGCTAAGGATCACTACACCAGAGATTGCCCAAGAGGTCGCCCGGCTCCTATTCACATGATTGCAGTCTCCCCACCTGTAGAGGGTATGACAGCTCAATCTTATGTTGTTTCATCTTCATCCATGCCAATGATGACCAGAGCCAGGCAAGCGGCAGTAGCCCAAAAGGAGGAACAACAAGGACTCAAAGATAGAGTTGTAGAAAAGAGGGTGGGATGGAAGGACCAAGAAGAAATGGAAGAAGCTTATGAGAGGGCAACTACTTTGCTGAAAGATCAACCAACGAGTACTTCTGAAGGCAAGCAAGAAGTGGACATTGAAGAAATTTTGAAAGGTATTCATCATAAGATTAGCCTGTATCAACTCATAAAGATAGATCCTAAAGTAAGAAGTGATCTGCTGAAGATTATACATTCTGCATGCTTGTGCCCACCTTCTAGCATAGATGGTTTTATGGTGGACTTTCCTCCCGCACCCTTGGCTGATTATCAGAGCTCAAGATTATCCGTTTTAATCAAGGATGAAGCTCTAGCAGGTGTTATTATAGATGGAGGTTCCGGCATCAATTTGATGCCTGATTTCACTATGAAGAAACTAAGACTCAATCCCACAAAGGCAGCACCCTTCACAGTCACTTTAGCAGATCAACGTCGGGTTGCACCAGTGGGCATTGTTGAAAAGGTACTTATGATAGTGCAGGGTTGTCATTTTGTTTTAGACTTTGTTGTCATTGCCGTGCCTCAGGAGACCTCATACCCTCTACTCCTGGGAAGGCCTTGGCTAAGGCAAGCAAAGGCTCTACAGGATTGGGGAAAGAACAAATTATGGATTTCCACATGTACTAACAATCAATTACAGATACATTTGGAAGAAGGATCAGACATCAAAAAGGCTACTGGATATGCAATGGAAACTTAGGTAATGCCTTCAGAAGATGATGCCCTATTAAGTTGGATGATGGGAAGTGCAGAATGCTGCACCGTGGAGATATGTGAGGTAAATGAAGATTTTGCAGAAGCAACACAAGGAGGACGGGAAGAGGGGAAAACTGATGTTCTTCACTTGAACAAAATAGAAAAGAGTAAGCAAGGAAGTCAAGCTTATTTTTTGCAGGCACCTCCTGAAGGACAGAAATCTCCAATTGAATCAGATAATCAAAATTCAACACTTAGCGCCACTAAGATGGTATGTAGGGAAAAGGCAGGTAAACATGAGGAATCAGATGATTTTATGCTTGCAGGACCAGAAAGAGACAAAGTTGTGCCTGCATCTGGGGAAGATAATTGCGACCTTCAAGAACTTCCATTCTCAGATATACCCTTAGGATGGATCAAGGAACAAATTGTGGATCATAAATTGAACTCTGCTCCTGCGTACAGTGGAGATGAACTTTCAAGTGAGTCCAATTCTGAAAAGTTTGTTCAAGAAGTAAATCTTGGAGATGAAGAGAATCCTCAGATGGTTCACTTGGCTGCTTGGTTATGGCACTATCCGCCTTTATTGCAGAAGGTAACTTCCCTACTTTTTACCTATAAAAGTGTCTTTGCATGGTCCTATAAAGACTTAATAGGGATACCTGAGGAGCTTGGATTACACCGAATACCCTTAGTGGAAGGAGCTTCACCTGCAAGAAGTAGGCCTTACCGACTTAATCCAAAGTATGCAGAGGCAGTAAAACTAGAAATCACAAAATTGAAAGAGGCAGGTATTATTGTTCCGGTAGAACACTCACGGTGGCTTTCTTCCATGGTCATTGTACCAAAGAAAAACGGCAAAATAAGAGTATGTGTTGATTTTCGTGCCTTGAATAAGGTAACTATTCAAGATGGCTTTCCTCAACCATTCACAGAGCAGGTGCTTGAAGAAGTAGCCGGACACTCTTTATATAGTTTTCTTGATGGATTCAGTGGCTACAATCAGATAGCCATTCATCCTGAAGATAGAGACACGACGGCTTTTGTTACACCATGGGGCGCATATGTTTATACCCGTATGGCCTTTGGCTTGAAGAATGCACCAGCATCCTTCAATAGGACTATGTATCTCATACTAGGGAAATGGTTAACCTCATTTCTGCGCATTTTTATGGATGATTTTTCAGTATTTTCAAGAACAGACAAGAGGGCAATAGTTCAAGATTTCAATAACCATTTGGATAATCTAAAGGAAATCTTTGAGCAGTGTCTCAAAACAGGTTTGAAGTTGAATCCTGCTAAATGTCATTTTTTGGTGACCAAAGGTACTCTCCTGGGCCACATAGTATCGGTTGAAGGGATAACGGTTGATCCGGCAAAGATCACTGCTATCCTTTCCATGCCAATTCCACAAAGCCCAAAGGAAGTGCAAAGTTTCTTGGGCCATGCAGGATATCATAGACGATTTATCAGAATGTATTTAGAAATAGCTAAGCCTTTGTCCAGGCTTACAAGTAAGAATGTCCCTTTCTCATGGACTCCTGAAGCTGAGAAAGCATTTTGCGAATTAAAATTAAGGCTATGTACTGCTCCTCTTTTAACTGTTCCTAATTGGTCATTAGAGTTCCATGTACATACAGATGCCAGTCTTCATGCAGTTGGAGCAGTCTTGGCTCAACCATCATCACAGAAGATAGACCAACCTATCGTTTATGCTAGCAGATTGCTTACCAAAGCAGAGAGGAACTACAGCACTACTGAAAGGGAAGGTTTGGCTATCGTGTTCGCTCTTCAAAAATTCCGGCATTACCTCTTAGGTGTGCATTTTATTGTCATAACTGATCATCAACCTTTGAAGTACCTGATTAACAAGCCCAGAGTAGCTGGAAGGATTTGGTGATGGTTACTCCTATTTCAAGAATTTAATTTTGATATTCATATTAAGCCAGGAAAAGAGCACTACATGGCAGACCAAGTATCCAGGACGGCAATGAGCGAAAAGGCAACATGTACTAATGACGAATTGGTGGATAGCAATCTTTTTCTAGTAACAATTCGAACTGGTTGGTATGATGAACTTCTTCATGTTCTCACTACTGGAAAGATTCCAGAACACTTGACATCTGTAGAAAAGAGAAGATTGCTCCTGAAAACCAAAGCATATTCTCTTATAAATGGAAATTTATATAAATACTGTCAGGATGATATATTGAGAAGGTGTGTCTATCCAGAGGAGGTAAATCTTTTGCTAGAAGCTGCACACAGTGAAGGACATCTAAAGGGGGAAGAATTGGCTCATAGAATCATCCACAAAGGTTTATGGTGGCCTCACATTTTCAAAGATGCAATCAAGTTCGCCAAAGAATGGCACATCTGCCAGAGGTGTGCTCCCGCGCCAACCAGATTGAATTTCCTACCATTGGTCATATCTACAGGATGGCTCCCATTTGAACGATGGGGTCTTGATTTCATAGGGCCAATTAGCCCAACTGGGCAACGAGGAGGTAAAAAGTATATTTTGATGGCCACATGCTATGCCACTAAATGGATAGAGGCTAAAGCTACTGTGGACTGCACGGCTTTAACAGTAGCTAAATTTATGTATAAACGTATTTTCTCAAGATTTGGTTGCCCACTGGAGATTACTAGTGATAGAGGCACACATTTTGTAAATCAATTGCTCCAGTTTATATTTGACAGGTACAAGATCTTCCATAAAAAATCTTGTGCCTATTACCCAAGGGCAAATGGCCAAGCAGAGAGTTCCAATAAGATTTTGATTGGACTACTTCGCAAATTATCTTTTGATCATCAAAGCTCTTGGCCACTAGCACTAATTGGTGCAATTTGGGCTTTCAGAACCACGAAGAGGGGAACCACAGGCGAAACTCCATTTCGTTTAGTTTATGGAAAAGAGGCATTGGCACCATTTGAGTTCATTATCAGAAAGGAAATAGGAATCAAAACCATTGGAATTGAACCCCCCATTCGGAGATTGGTGGCATTAGAAGAATACAGAGAAGAAGCAATGCAAAAACTTCAGGTAAAACAAGAAGAGCGCAAAAGACTGCATGACAAGTATCTGAGGTCCAATGAAGTACAAGAAGGATCTATGGTTTTAGTACATCAGGTCCCAGCAATTCCAACCAAACTGGCACCCAAATGGATAGGACCTTACACGGTGATAAAAGTATTACCTCATGGAGCAGTACATCTAGAAGATTTGCAGGGTAAGAGGATACCCTTGGTCAATATTTCTAGGGTAAAGAAGTATCTGACCTAAATCAAAATGGAAGCACTTCATCCCCTGTATATGTCGAATTTTCGTTCAGTAATTGCACTTTACCTAGATTTCATCAAAATAAGCATAATAAGGAAGAAATTGCACCACGGACGGTGCAAAGGCTTGATGTGGGGGTCTGTAGAGCCTCCATATGCCTCTCTCTCCCCCTCCAACCCCGCTCAACCCCAACCCCCAACCCCCTCCAACCCCGCTCAACCCCAACCCCCAACCCCCTCCAACCCCATGCGCCCCCTCATCCCCAACCCCCTCCAACCCCATGTGCCCCCTCATCCCCAACCCCCTCCAACCCCGCTCAACCCCAACCCCCAACCCCCTCCAACCCCATGCGCCCCCTCATCCCCAACCCCCTCCAACCCCATGCGCCCCCTCATCCCCAACCCCCTCCAACCCCATCCGCCCCCTCATCCCCAACCCCCTCCAACCCCGCTCAACCCCAACCCCCTCCAACCCCATGCGCCCCCTCATCCCCAACCCCCTCCAACCCCGCTCAACCCCAACCCCCTCCAACCCCATGCGCCCCCTCATCCCCAACCCCCTCCAACCCCATGCGCCCCCTCATCCCCAACCCCCTCCAACCCCATGCGCCCCCTCATCCCCAACCCCCTCCAACCCCGCTCAACCCCAACCCCCAACTCCAACACCATGCGCCCCCTCATCCCCAACCCCCTCCAACCCCATGCGCCCCCTCATCCCCAACCCCCTCCAACCCCGCTCAACCCCAACCCCCAACCCCCTCCAACCCCATGCGCCCCCTCACCCCCAACCCCCTCCAACCCCATGCGCCCCCTCATCCCCAACCTCCTCCAACCGCATGCGCCCCCTCATCCCCAACCCCCTCCAACCCCGCTCAACCCCAACCCCCAACCCCCTCCAACCCCATGTGCCCCCTCATCCCCAACCCCCTCCAACCCCATGCGCCCCCTCATCCCCAACCCCCTCCAACCCCGCTCAACCCCGACCCCCAACCCCCTCCAACCCCATGCGCCCCCTCATCCCCAACCCCCTCCAACCCCGCTCAACCCCAACCCCCAACCCCCTCCAACCCCCAACCCCCTCCAACCCCGCTCAACCCCAACCCCCTCCAACCCCATGCGCCCCCTCATCCCCAACCCCCTCCAACCCCATGCGCCCCCTCATCCCCAACCCCCTCCAACCCCGCTCAACCCCAACCCCCTCCAACCCCATGCGCCCCCTCATCCCCAACCCCCTCCAACCCCATGCGCCCCCTCATCCCCAACCCCCTCCAACCCCAACCCCCAACCCCCTCCAACCCCGCTCAACCCCAACCCCCAACCCCCTCCAACCCCATGCGCCTCCTCATCCCCAACCCCCTCCAACCCCATGCGCCCCCTCATCCCCAACCCCCTCCAACCCCGCTCAACCCCGACCCCCAACCCCGTCCAACCCCATGCGCCCCCTCATCCCCAACCCCCTCCAACCCCATGCGCCCCCTCATCCCCAACCCCCTCCAACCCCATGCGCCCCCTCATCCCCAACCCCCTCCAACCCCGCTCAACCCCAACCCCCAACCCCCTCCAACCCCATGCGCCCCCTCATCCCCAACCCCCTCCAACCCTGCTCAACCCCAACCCCCAACCCCCTCCAACCCCATCTTGCGCCCCCTCATCCCCAACCCCCTCCAACCCCGCTCAACCCCAACCCCCAACCCCCTCCAACCCCGCTTAACCCCAACCCCCAACCCCCTCCAACCCCGCTCAACCCCATCTTGCGCCCCCTCATCCCCACCTCCTCCTCCACTCAACCCCCAACCCCAACCCCTTCCGACCCCACTCAACCCCACCTTGCGCCCCCTCATCCCCACCTTCTCCTCCACTCACCCCCACTACAAATCAAGGTAATTAGAGAAGCGGTCTTCATGTTCGGCTATTGCTCAGGGAGTGAATAAACATGTTGCTGCAAAACCTCATAAAGGGAACGTTGGAGCTGAAGAAAGTGGTACTGAGATGAGGTTAAATTGACTGACAATGCTATAGATAGGGCTTGATAGGAAGGACTCGTTCTAGAATGATCTGAAGAGCAGCCGGGAGGTGAAAAATCGCACTCTGAACAGTCCTCGAAATGGGGAACCGGTATGGGATAAAAGTGTGCAGGGTAAAAAGTAGAAGCGGAGAAAAGATTCTGCCATGTGCCAACAATCATCCAGGAAGACTACCCATTTTTGGGACTCAATTCAAATCGAGGGAATAATTGACCTACCCTCCAATTTTGGGTAAGCAACCGGCGCGTGAACTGTGGACGTGAAGATTCAGCAAGGCTCTCTTGGCCTATTGAGGCCTATAAAACAAGGGATTTCTGCTCATTTGGGTACACACTTTTGGTACATTTTCGGAGTTACTTGGACGCGTGTATACGTGCAGAAGTTCTCTCTTGCACTTGGTGGTTTCAAGCCTATTGTAGGAGCTACTCTGTAGTGTGGATTCAGAGGGTAGGCTTCTCAGTGGAGGGCTATGAGCACTATAGTGTAAGAGAGTGTCTTGGATTTTCTTTCTTTTCTGTGAGACACTATTGGTGTTAATCTCTATTCTCTTGAGCAATTCCTTCATCATTTGTATTGATCTGTATTTATCGGCATAGAGTACCACGAAGCTCTGAGCATTAGTTTTTTTTTTGAACATTTCCTTGTCAAATCTTGTAATCATCTGAATCGAATCAAGACGTGTATGGTCTTCCTTGGTCGATTGTTATTCATATTTTCTGAAGTATGTACCACTCTGTGCAATCCGTGTTATCTACCTGTTCACAGAAATGTTAAAGGGTATATTTCCCTAAAGAGAACCCCCCTTGAGTAGGTGATGTACTGGACGTGTTTAGTTTTCATTCTCTACTTTTGTTAAAAGCGGATACCCCAGTACCTCCTCTACACTCATTAAGGGTACAATTTTAGAGATGCATTAGTTCAGATACACATTTGTATACGTGCATACAGAGGTCCTCTCTTGGCACTTGTGGCTTCAAGCCTACTGGAGGAAGTCACTCTGTGGTGTGGATACAGAGTGTGGACTTCCTAGTGGAGGGCTGATAGCACTATAGTTGAAGAGAGTGACTTCGTTTGCCATTCCGTGTAAGTCTGTGGTATTTTCATGTTCATTCCCTTAGAGCAAGTCTCTATACATTGTATTGCTCAGTATTACTCTACATCAGTTGCGACCATTATACAGACTGTACAAGTCTCTTGTATTGAGGTTGTTTTGGAGTATTATGTTAGCTCAGTGCACCATCATCTATTGCATTTCCTTGGCTTACAGTGTAACCAATTATTTGATCTAAGGAATGTTTGGGTTCTCCAAATATTGTCATTTATCTTAATCCTTACTCTGGGAATCATTGTTATCTGCCTGCTCACAGAAGTGTTAAAGGGTATACTTCCCTAAAGAAAACCTCCCTTGAGTAGGTGACGTACTGGATTTGTTATTTAGCTACTCTTAATAAAAGTGGATACCCCAGTACCTCCTCTACAGTTTGGCACGCACGGTGGGATATTTTCATTTCTGTGAGAGGTATTTTTGCCCTATTACATTTGCAAGTAGGTACATGACCCATACACGAGCAGATAATGAGTCTCTTCGTGTTCGGAGGAGCCTTAAGAAGTTATCCTTAACAACAACTAGTGAGTCTACCTCCCCTCTGCCCTCCCTAAATTTATCTTTTGATTTGGGTGCGACACCATTGTCAAAAGAGAGGTATAGGAGAACCTTAGACTTCTCCTCAGATACGTCCGAAGAAACACCAGTACAAATGGAGGATCTCTCTCATTTACTCTCCAGATTAAACATTAAATTCCCTACCTTCAAGGGACAAGCTTATGAGGATGTTGATGATCATGTGAGAAGATTCATCTCTTTATGCCGTGGACGAGGTCTGCAGAATAGAGAGGATGCAATGCTGGCACTCTTTCCATCCACATTGGATGGTCTTGCAGATAAATGGTATAGTCAATATGCAGATGGCCATTTCACTACATGGGAGGCTCTGAAGGCGGCATTCTCACAGACATTCCGACCAAGTGATTCCTCGAAAAGAGCTCTAGATCAGCTAGAGAATTTGAAGCTAAGATCAGGTGAATCCTTTCATGAACTTCACACTAGAACAAAAGCACTTGTTGCACGTCTGCCACATGCTCCAAGTGACTTTTTGGTTAAAAAGTGGATAGAAAAGGCTCTGCCCAGGTCATCTCAGTAGAAGCTTCGTGAGTCTCTTAGATTGGATGCAACCCTCAATGATTTTGTTGCAGCGGCATCACGCATTGAAGAAGCAAGGCAACATTTTGAAGGGGATACAGAACCAAAGTATGCTGTAGACCTGGATCCTATTGGGCAACTGAGGAGGGAACTAGAGGCATTGAAAATGCAACAAAACCAACAAGAAGAGAAGGTCTTGCCACCACTGCGTCGCACTGATGATGAAGTATCCCAACTTTGCCGTGAGTTAGAAGATTTGAGGACCACTCAGGATATAAGGAGACAAATTTGGTGTACAATCTGTAACAACAATGGACATTCCAATGCTAATTGCCCTATTAAGGTAAGCTGTCAATTTTGTGGAAAGGATGGTCATGAATCCAGAGATTGCTACTACCTCAAGGGTACACAGCAGAGAGGTAACCCTCAAAATTTGGATTCATATTATGCTAGTACTTCAAATACATCTAATAGAGAGGAGAATCGGCCTGCAAAGCCTAGATATAATAGACCTTTGATGTGCTATCGTTGTGGCGAGTACGGCCACATGCAAAATAGGTGTTCCCTCCCAGAAGATGCACCTCCTTGTCAAGATTGTCCAGAGGCCAAGGATCATTATACTAAAGATTGCCCAAGAGGTCGTCCTGCTCCAATCCAGATGATTGCAGTCTCTCCACATGAAGAAGGGAAATGCCCATGATGACTAGAGCTAGGCAAGCAGCTGCAACCCACAGGGATGAACAACAAGGATTTTAGGATAAAGAGGAAGAAAAGAAGTCTGGATGGAAGGACCAAGCAGAAATTGAAGGAGCTTATGATAAGATGGCTACTTCTCTAAAGGGCCAACCAACAAGTCTGCAAGAAAACACTCAGGAGATAAACATTGAACAGATCTTGAAAGGTATTCATCACAAGGTTAGTCTATATGAACTTATAAGGATGGATTCAAAAATAATAAGTGACTTACTAAAGATTATACACTCTGCTCACTTGGTCCAATCACCTAGTATAGATGGTTTCATGGTTGATTTTCCCCCTGCACCCTTAGCAGACTACCAAAGCTCAAGATTATCTGTTTGTATAAAGGATGAAGCTCTCACAGGTGTGATCATAGATGGAGGCTCCGGTATCAATTTGATGCTAGATTTTACAATGAAGAAACTAAAATTGAACCCCACCAAGTTGGCACCATTCACGGTTACATTAGCACATCAACATCGGGTTGTGCCACTTGGCATTATTGAAAAGGTACTGATGGTAGTACAGGGCTGCCACTTTGTTCTAGATTTTGTTGTTATTGCACTTCCACAGGAGACATCTTACCCTTTACTCCTGGGGAGACCTTGGCTGAGACAAGCAAAAGCTTTGCAAGATTGGGGGAAAAACAAACTATGGATTTCAACAAACACCAATAGCCAACTTCAATTACATTTGGAAGAAGGATTCAACTCAGGAAAAACCACTGGATATACTGTGGATACTCAGGTAATGCCCTCTCTACCCCAAGAAGATGATACATTGTTAAATTGGATGATGGGAAGTGCAGTGTTGCACGGTGGAGACCAATGAAATTGAGGAAGAAGTTGCAGATAAGGTAATTACAGGAAAGGGCAATGAAGACCACAAGGTGTTGGAGAATGAGCAATTGCAGGAAAATACAAGCTTTGAAGACGCAACCAATATAAAAGTATCGGAGGTGGAAGGTTATGAACCTAAGAGCAGAGAAGATCTTCCTTTTGCAGATATACCTCAAGGATGGATAGAAGAACATGTTGCAGAATATAAATTAAAATCCACTCCTGCATATAGTGGAGATGATTTCTCAAACAAGACCAATCCTGAAACATTGGTTCAAGAAGTAAATTTAGGGGATGAAGAGAACCCTCAAGTAGTCCACTTAGCATCCTGGTTGTGGCATTATCCTCCTTTGCTACAGAAGGTAACTTCTTTGCTTTTTACTTACAAAAGTGTCTTCGCATGGTCCTACAAAGATCTAACAGGGATACCAGAAGAGCTTGGGTTACATCGGATACCCTTAGTTGAGGGAGCCGCGCCTGTAAGAAGTAGGCCATATCGACTCGATCCGAAGTATGCAGAAGCGGTAAAAGCAGAGATTACAAAACTAGAAGAAGCAGGTATAATTGTGCCAGTAGAACATTCCAGGTGGCTTTCTTCCATGGTTATTGTACCCAAGAAAAATAGTGGAAAAATAAGAGTATGTGTTGATTTTCGTGCTTTGAATAAAGTGATTGTTCAAGATGCATTTCCTCAGCCCTTCACAGAGCAAGTACTTGAGGAAGTAGCTGGTCACACTTTGTATAGTTTCTTGGATGGTTTTAGTGGCTACAATCAGATAGTGATCCATCCTGATGATAGGGACAAAACAGCCTTTGCTACTCCCTGGGGCACTTATGTCTATACTCGCATGGCTTTTGGTTTGAAGAATGCACCAGCTTCATTTAATAGAACGATGTATCTGATATTGGGCAAATGGTTAACAACCTTTCTACGCATTTTCATGGATGACTTTTCAGTATTTTCAGGTACAGATAAAAGAGCAGCAGTTCAAGATTTCCATGACCATTTGGAAAATCTAAAAGAAATTTTTGAGCAATGTCTCAAAACAGGTTTGAAATTGAATCCTGATAAATGTCACTTTTTGGTCACTAAGGGCACTCTTCTTGGTCACATAGTATCTGCTGAAGGTATAACTGTGGACCCTGCAAAGGTTACGGCTATTCTTTCCATGCCGATTCCACAAAGCCCAAAAGAAGTGCAAAGTTTCTTGGGCCATGCAGGGTATCACAAAAGATTCATTAGGATGTATTCAGAAATTGCTAAGCCTTTGTCAAGGCTTACCAGTAAAAAGGTCCCTTTCTCATGGAGATGTACTGCTCCACTTTTAAGTGTTCCTAATTGGTCATTGGAATTTCATGTGCATACAGATGCTAGTCTTCATGCTGTGGGTGCAGTTCTAGCTCAACCATCATCACATAAGGTGGATAAACCTATCTCCTACGCCACCAAACTACTCAACCAAGCCGAAAGGAATTAGAGTACAACGGAAAGGGAAGGTTTGGCTATTGTATTTGCTCTTCAGAAGTTCCGACATTATCTCCTTGGTGTACATTTTATAGTCATATTTGATCATCAGCCCTTGAAGTATTTGATAAACAAACCTAGAGTAGCTGGAAGGATTTGGAGATGGTTACTCCTATTTCAAGAATTTAATCTTGATATTCATATCAAGCCACGAAAAGAGCACTACATGGCAGATCAAGTGTCCAGGACTGCAATGAGCGAAAAGGCAACAGGTATTAATGATGAACTGGTGGATAGCAATCTTTTTCTAGTAGCAATTCGGACTGATTGGTATGATGAAATTCTCCATGTTCTTACTATTGGAAAGATCCCAAAACACTTGACACCTGTAGAAAAGAGAAGATTGCTTTTGAAAACCAAAGCTTATTCTCTTATAAATGGAAATTTATATAAATACTGTCAGGATGATATATTGAGAAGGTGTGTCTATCCAGAGGAGGTAAATCTTTTGCTAGAGGCTGCACACAATGAAGGACACCTAAAGGGGGAAGAGTTGGCTCATAGAATCATCCACAAAGGTCTATGGTGGCCGCATATTTACAAAGATGCGATCAAGTTTGCTAAGGAATGCCACATCTGCCAGAGGTGTGCTCCCACGCCAACCAGATTGAATTTCCAACCATTAGTCATATCTACACGATGGCTCCCATTTGAACGATGGGGTCTTGATTTCATAGGACCAATTAGTCCAGCTGGTCAACCTGGAGGTAAAAAGTATATATTGATGGCCACATGTTATGCCACTAAATGGATAGAGGCTAAAGCTACTGTGGACTGCACGGCTTTAACAGTAGCCAAGTTCTTCTATAAACGTATTTTCTCAAGATTTGGTTGCCCATTGGAAATTACTAGTGATAGGGGCACACATTTTGTAAATCAATTGCTCCAGTTTATATTTGACAGGTACAAAATCTTCCATAAAAAATCTTGTGCCTATTATCCATGGGCAAATGGCCAAGCAGAGAGTTCCAATAAGATTTTGATTGGATTGCTTCACAAATTGTCTTTCGATCATCAAAGCTCCTGGCCACAAGCATTGATCGGTGCAATTTGGGCTTTCAGAACCACTAAAAGGGGAACCACAGGCGAGACTCCATTTTGGTTAGTATATGGGAAAGAGGCATTGGCACCATTCAAGTTCATTATCAGAAAGGAAATAGGAATCAAAACCATTGGAATTGAACCCCCCATTCAGAGATTGGTGGCATTAGAAGAGTACACAGAAGGGGCAATGCAGAAACTTCTAGTAACACAAGAAGAGCGCAAGAGATTGCATGACAGGTATCTGAGGTCCAATGAAGTTCAGGAAGGGTCCATGGTTTTAGTGCATCAGGTCCCAACAATTTCAACTAAATTGGCACCCAAATGGATAGGATCTTATAAGGTAATCAAGGTATTGCCACATGGCGCTCTGCATCTGGAAGATCTGCAAGGTAAAAGGATTCCCCTGGTCAACATCTCCAGGGTGAAGAAGTTTCTAAACTAAGTCGACTTGGAAGAATTTCAACCACTATACATACCACGTATTAGCAGTATTTCGTCGGTTGAGTATTTTACATCGGTTGAGTATTTACAGTTATTCTGTCATTCAAGTATTTGCAGTTATTTCATTCAATAAGAAGAAATTGCACCAGGGACGGTGCAAAAGCTTGATGTGGGGGTCTGTAGATCCCTCTCTTCTACCTCTCTGAAGATGCAAAAGTTACATAGCCAAAGCCACGAGAGCGACCCGTTCCCCTGTCCTTCATCCTTCATGACAATCACATCTAAGAGTTCCCCATATTTACTCATGAACTGTTTTAATCCATCTGTGTCCACATCCCTTGGTAACCCTAAAACCACAAGTTATGTTCCCCAATGATACAGGCATATCGCTGACTGCTGACATTTCGATAGCTCTTCGGGATCCGTGGCTCTCTACTTTCTCTCTCTCTCTTTCTCTCCCTCTCACACTCTCTCTTCCCTCTCTCCCCGCTGCCTCTCTCTCTCTCTCTCTCCCTCCCTCTCACTCTCTGTCTTCCCCTCTTTCTCTCTTTTCTCTCTCTTTCCTTCTCTCTCTTTCTCTCTCTATTTTTTTTTCTCTCTCTCTCTCTCTCTCTCTTTCCCTCGTCCCGTCTTTCTCTCTCTCTCTCTCTCTCTCTCTCTCTCTCTCTCTCTCTCTCTCTCTCTCTCTCTCTCTCTCTCTCTCTCTCTCTCTCTCTCTCTCTCTCTCTCTCTCTCTCTCTCTCTCTCTCTCTCTCTCTCTCTCTCTCTCTCTCTCTCTCTCTCTCTCTCCCCCTCTCACTCTCTCTCTTCCCTCTCTCCCCGTTGTCTCTCTCTCTCTCTCTCTCTCTCTCTCTCTCTCTCTCTCTCTCTCTCTCTCTCTCTCTCTCTCTCTCTCTCTCTCTCTCTCTCTCTCTCTCTCTCTCGCTCTCTCTCTCTCTCTCTCTCTCTCTCTCTCTCTCTCTCTCTCTCTCTCTCTCTCTCTCTCTTTCTCTCTCTCTCTCTCTCTCTCTCTCTCTCTCTCTCTCTCTCTCTCTCTCTCTCTCTCTCTCTCTCTCTCTCTCTCTCTCTCTCTCTCTCTCTCTCTCTCTCTCTCTCTCTCTCTCTCTCTCTCTCTTCCCTCTCTCTCCCCGCTACCCCTGCCCCCGCTGTCCCCGCGCTCCCCCGCGCTCCCTCGCCACCCCCGCCCCCACTACCTCCCGCAGAACCCGCCCCACCCCGCAGCCCTCCCCGTGCTCCCCCGCCACCCCCGCCCCCGCTGCCTCCCGCAGAGCCCGCCCCACCCCGCAGCCCTCCGCCTCTCCCCGCCCGCAGCCCCCGCCTCTCCCCGCCCGCAACGCCCGCCTCTCTCCGCCCCACTCCACCCCGCCCACTTCCGCCAACCTCCCCGCCCCACCCCGCCTCACCCCGCCCCATCCCACAAACTCCCCCCTCACACCTCTCCTCTGCCACGCCCCGCCCACTCCCGCCCCCTCACCCGCTGCCCCCCGCCACCCCCCACCCCTCACAGTCCCGCTGCCCCCCGCCCACTCCTGCCCCCTCACCCCGCTGCCTCTCGCTGCCCCCCGCCCACTCCCGCTGCCTCCCGCACCCCCCGCCCCCGCTCACTCCCACACACTCCACCCCCCTCACTCTCTATCTCTCTCTCATGCTCACACATGCACACTCGCGCATATACATACACACATATGCACATTCACATACACACACACCCACACAATCACACACACACCCATACATATACACACACACCCACACACACACACCGAGACACACACACACACACTCACACACACACAACCACACATAGACACACGCACACACACACACCCACACACACACATACTCATACATACACACACCCACAGACAAACACACCCACACACACACACCCTCACATACACACACACCCACACTTACACACATGCACACCCACACATACACATGCACACCTACACATTCACACATACACACCCACACATACACACACACACCCACACATACATACAAGGAGGCTATGGATATTGCCACTACAGATTTATCCTCAACTCATCCAATCCGAGTGGGGCTCACCTTGAATTATTCTGTATTTTACTATGAAATAATGAATGCGATGGATGAGGCTTGCCATCTTGCAAAGAAACCATGGGAAGATTGGCTACTCTCAAGAAGGGTTATCAGGTGATTGGAGCAGAAGCATGAGGGAGATGACCTTTCCAATTAAGGTATTTCTTGGGGCTCTGGGATTGGTGAAGTTAAAATCAATATCTACTCTCCCTTTCTCACACTCAACGGGTGTTTCTAAATCATCGGCAACACAAAGTATGGATCTCAATTTGAATACAAAAGGGTATGTGATAAAAGTATGCATGGTAAAAAGTGGAAGTGGAGAAAAGACTATTGCCATCAACCATTCACGGCGACTACCTATTTTTGAGGATCCAACTTAAATCAAGTGGAATATTTGATTTACCCCTTCAATTTTGGGCAATCCACCGGCGCGTGATCAGTGGACGTGAAGAATCGGCAAGGCCCTCTTGGCCTATTGGGGCGTATAAAAACAATGGATTTGTGCTCATTAAGGGTACAATTTTAGAGATGCATTAGTTCAAATACACATTTGTATACGTGCATACAGAGGTCCTCTCTTGGCACTTGTGGCTTCAAGCCTACTGGAGGAAGTCACTCTGTGGTGTGGATACAGATTATGGACTTCCCAGTGGAGGGCTGATAGCACTATAGTTGAAGAGAGTGACTTGGTTTGCCATTCCGTGTAATTTTGTGGTATTCTCATGTTCATTCCCTTAGAGCAAGTCTCTATACATTGTATTGCTCAGTATTACTCTACATCAGTTGTGACCATTATACAGACTGTACGAGTCTCTTGTATTGAGGTTGTTTTGGAGTATTATGTTAGCTCAGAGCACCATCATCTGTTGCATTTCCTTGGCTTACAGTGTAACCAATTATTTGATCTAAGGAATGTTTGGGCTCTCCAAATATTGTCATTTATCTTAATCCTTACTCTAGGAATCATTGTTATCTACCTGCTCATAGAAGTGTTAAAGGGTATACTTACCTAAAGAGAACCTCCCTTGAGTAGGTGACGTACTGGATTTGTTATTTAGCTACTCTTAATAAAAGTGGATACCCCAGTACCTCCTCTACAAAGCCCTACACCTATGCTTGGAGGAGGCTCTACACATATGATGAAGAATTGATGAACTTTATGATCAATTATGTATTGGTAACTTGAATCTTTTTCATTGTTTTCAATTACAGTTGTATAAACACTTATTATGAATCAACGATTTTCTCCCATATGATGATATGTTATGTGAGTGATCTGATCAAGTATTTTGAGTTTCTATATTCTCTTTGAGTCTCCATTCCACCACCTAAGTGTTGGAGTTAGACGTGTGTGAAAGCACGTGAAGAGCACAAGAAAGAAGAAGAAGCTTGGAGCACAACACAAAATACTGAATGTATTACCACTATAATGTACAAAGATAAGTAGCCCGTTAAGGAAATAGTCATATATACAAGCCGGGGGAAAAAACCTCCTAAATACGGAGAAAATTGCCCCAATGGTCCTAGAGTGTTCACACACATCACTACCTAAATATATCAACAAATCCCCGTTGGGAGTGATGCAATGAACAAGGAGCTGGCACTCATGTACAAGGAAGTGCCAAGCTATGTGGAATCAATCCACAAAAGGAAGTAAGCCCAAAGCTTTGCAGAAAGCTTCAAACACCTCCCTAGGTAGAGCCTTCATAAAAAGGTCTGCAATGTTCTCCTGTGTGGGCACATATGCCAAGCTGATCTCCCCAATAGAGAACCTCTCCTTGACATATTGATAATGCACCTCAATGTGCTTAGTGCGAGCATGGAATATAGGGTTCCTCACAATTCCAATGTGCTCTGATTGTCAATGAAGATGGTGGTGGCAGAAGACTGAACAACACCAAAATCAACCATAAGGTGTCTGAGCAACACACACTCAACAGTCGTGAAGGCTTCCCTATACTCAGCCTCACAATTGGAAGTGGCCACAGTAGGTTGTTTCTTGCTCAACCAAGATATACTTGAACAACAAAGCATGAAGCAAAAACCACTGGTGGACACATGACTATCATAGCAACCAGCCTAATCACTGTGAAAAGAAGCATGAAAATCTGGCGCTAGTGATCCCACCTTGGGATAAAACAGGCCAAGTAGCTGGGTACCACTCAAGTAGCGAAAGATGCGCTTAACCGCTTGCCAATGCTTGACACCTAGGCAATGCATAAACATGCTCCTATGTGAGACAACAAACTGAATATCTGGCCATGTAGTGCGTAAGTAAATCAAGCATCCAACAACATGCTAATAGAGAACAATATCAAATGCATGGCCAACATCATGAAGACTCAATTGTAAACTTGGCTCCATAGGAGTGGCAATAGGCTTACAGTCTTCAAGGCCATAACATTGCAATAATGTGTCAATATATTTCATTTGACACAAAGCCATTCCATCATCAACTTGCATAAAGTGAATGCCAAATAGTGATGCAAATGCCCCAAATCATTCATCTCAAATGAGGCATGCAAATCAGCCTAAAAATCAGCAATATGCATGTCATGAGGACCAGTGAGGAGCATGTGATCAACATACACCACAATGATAAGAAGTGCATCATTAGCATGCTTAACATATAAGGTGCTTTCAGTTGGACTGTTCTCAAAACCATGTGGAATGAGATAGGCATGTATCTTTTCATACCAAGCACCTCCTGCTTGCTTTAAACCATATAATGCCTTTTTTGACTTGCACACCTCGTTTTCAAGCCCTTTCTACACAAAACCATGGGAGTAAAAAACATACACTTTTTCATGCAAGTCACCATTCAGAAATGTTGACTTAATGTCCAACTGATGTACATTCCAACCATGATGAGCTGCAAGTGCACAGATGCTATGAACAGTAGTCATTCGGCAAGTGGGAGCAAAGGTTTCATCAAAATCAATGCCTCTTTCATGTGCATAACCCTTTGCAACAAGTCTAGCCTTATACCTGTCAATTATTCCATTAGGTTTATGCTTCAGCTTGTATACCCACTTAGTGTCAATGGCCTTCTTGCCAAGAGGCAAGTCACATAAAGACCAGGGACCATTTTTCATGATAGCATCATATACACATTACATTTCACCCATCCAATGTTCAGAATTTTGTGCTTCATCAAACGAGACAGGTTGAGTCTCATCATAGAGACTAGAGGCAGCCGTAGCATAGCAATCTGATACAAAAAAAGGCACTATGAGAGCCTGATGGAGTATGAAATGAGAGAGTTGCATCTAATTTGCCATCACACAAAGTCTGCACCAACCATTTTGGCATAGTTTTTGCTTGCTCAATATCAACTCTCTTATCAACAAGTGCATCATGTAAATTTGCATCAGAAATGGAATGATCTACATCATCACATGAAACTTGCAAAGGCTGAGACATTGCCTCATCAGGCCGAGCACTAGACTATCCATCTATAAAAGAGGCAGTAAAGTATCATACATGTCTTTGGAGCTAATAGATGTCTCCTTAGTACATGAAAGTAACGGTTGAATAGCATCTTCCACAAAAACAACATCGTGGCTAACCAAAATGCATTTAGTTTGTGGATGATACAGACTAAAGCCTTTACTTTCACAAGTATACCTAACAAAAATACATTTTACTACTTTATCATCCAATTTTTTGCGATGTTGTTCAAGAACTAATGCATATGTCAAACAACCAAAAACATGCAGATGAGCAAAATATGGCTTGCGATCATGCCAAGCCTCATATGGATTGATAGACTGCAGTGCTTTTGCCTCTTTAGCATGCAATTTTGGATAGCTCTCAATGACATGATCATTTGCTTTATACTATTTGCAAAACAATTTCTGCTTTTTTGATTTCCCTCATTCATGTGCTCACTCTCCAACTGTTTTTGGAGATAAGCAACATGGGCCTCCTTCCTAACCTGATACAATGTGGTAAGTGTATTCCAAGCATCCTTAGTTGTTTTGCAAGAGTGAATGTGAGGAGCAATGGCACGTTTGACAGACAAAGCTATCAATGCATGTGCCTGAGCATCTCTACCATCCTAATGAATTTTCTCTACAATAGGTGCAACAGAACCAACACTGCAAACAGGAATTTGTAGAATATCGCCATCTTTGACACCTTTTGCATCAGCTTCAATACCTACAGTTGTAATAGTTGCACGTGTGATAGGACATTTTTCAACACCCTATACAATGTTCCATAGTCCTTTTGCAACCAATACATGTCGCATCATATAAGCCCATAACGGGTAGTTCGTACCATCCAACTTATTCTCAATAGCCAACAAACGGAAAACATCACTGCTTTTAGCCATGGCGAGTGACCAAAATACCTTGATGCAAAAGTTTTATTGTATCTCAAAAAGTGAAACAAAACTACCCAAGCGAATTCTCCTAATCCTCTAGTAGACTTCCAGATGCTTATATTGGCGAACCAAAACTAGTATATACCTTTGGCACAAAAAGATGAAATAGCTTGCAGAAGGAGTAGGATAATGCATTCGGAGGCCGAAACGAGCTCAGATCGTGATTTTGACACCAGAAGACAAAGCTTTTTATATCTCTAAAAAAACCTGAGTGTTGGAAATCAATGTCACATCAGTCCAAAATCCTTTTAGGACAGAAACCCTAATTTTGCACACTACAAACTTCCAAGAAATTAAACTTGAGCACTAATCTATTCACACAGAGAAAAATACTCACAAACACACTTCAAATTCAGCACTTTTCTGATGTGATAGAATATTGTTCAATATATTTTTGCTCTAATAGAGAGAGAATTAGACTTGCGCAGGGTAGAAAATATAGAATTCTTCATTAAAGTTCTTCGAAATCACGATGATTACAAGATAAATAAGCTTTGCGCTTCTCCAAATTGATGATAATGCTACTACACCTGATCCGGATTTAGCCTCTACCAAGAATAGGTACAAAGACTCTCACTCTACTCTCCTTTTTTGTCTTCTTGGACCCATACTCTCGTGGCCGAGAACTACCACTTGAACCTGGCCTTATTGAGGCAGCAAGGTTGGTCAAAGACCAAATTGGTGAAATGATGAACACACAAGTTAGAATAGTGTGAATCCATATTTTTCTACAACTTGCCTCAGCTTGCATTCAAAAGTGATAGTAAAAGTGTAAGTGGATAAATATTCATCGCTTACCATTTGTGACGACTCCCTATTTTTGAGGATCTAATTCAAAACTAGATTCCAGTACCATTATTGATCTACCCCTCCAATTTTGTGGCAATCAATCGGTGCATATTCAGTTAACGTGGGAAATCGGCAAGGCCCTCTTAACCTATTGGAGCATATAAAAGCATTGGAGTAGTACTCATTGGAGAGACATACATACACGTACGGGGCTTATTTGTGGCATCTCTTTTGGGCATCTCTTTGCACTCTGTGGCTACAAGCCTACTGTAGGAAGTCACTTTGTGGTGAGGATATAGAGCGTGGGCTTCCGAGTGGAGGGCTAATAGCACTAGAGTGTGAAGAAGTGGCTTGGGTTTGTCATTCAGTGTGAGTAAGTGATATTTTTGTGCTCTTTCCCTTAGAGCAAGTCTTCATATCTTTGTACTCACTAGTGCAAGTCTTCATTTAGTTGTGCTCATTGTATTGGACGAATCTCTTATATTGATTATGTTTAGTTCTGGATTAACATGTTAGCAGAGAGCATCGAATTTTGGAGCATTTCTTTTGCCTACATTGTAATCATCTTCTCAAGCTAAGGAGTGGTTTCGTCCTTCACTATTGTCATTTGTCATTAATTTTCTTTCTGAGTGTCTACAATACTGTGTGTCGATTGCAATCCTGCCTGCTCACAGGAATGTCAAAGGGTATACTTCCCTAAGGAGAACCTTCCTTGAGTAGGGGAAGTACAGGAAGTGCATATTGCTTGATTTGTTAAAAGTAGGCACCCCATTGGCATGCACGGTGGGACCCTTGCATTTGTGTGAGAGGCTTTGAGCATAGAAATAGTCTTTTTCCACTATTTTTGCCCTATTGCATCTTGCAAGTAGGTACATGACCCATATTCGAGGACATAAGGAGCCTCTTTGTGTACAGAGGAGCCTTAAGAAATCAGTTTTACCTTCATATAGTGAACCTAGATCCCCTCTTTTAATTTATCTATTGATTTGTGTGCAACACCACTATCAAACGAAAAGCATAGAACATTCGACTTCTCCTCAAATACGTCAGAGGAAACACAAGTGGCAATGGAAGATCTCTCTCACTTACTCTCTAGACTCAATATCAAGCTCCCTACCTTTAAGGGGCAAGCTTATGAGGATGCTGATGATCATGTGAGGAGATTCATCTCCCTATGCCATGGACGAGGTCTGCAGAATAGAGAGGATGCAATGTTGGTACTCTTCCCATCCACATTAGAAGGCCTTGCTCACAAATGGTACAGTCAATATGCAGATGTCCATTTTGCTACATGGGAGGCTCTGAAGACGACGTTCTCATAAACATTTTGACCAAGTGACTCCTCGGAAAGAGCTCTAGATCAGCTAGAGAACCTAAGGCTAAGATCAAGTGAATCCTTTCATGAACTTCACACTAGGACAAAAGCACTTGTTGCATGTCTTCCACATGCTCCTGGTGACTTCTTGGTTAAAAAATGGATAGAAAAAGCTCTACCGAGGTCATCTGAGGACAAGTTACATGAGTCTCTTAGATTGGATGCAACCCTTAATGATTTTATTGCAACGGCATCACACATTGAAGAAGCTAGGCAACATTTTGAAGGGGATACACAACCAAATTATGTAGTAGAACTAGACCCTATTGGGCAACTGAGGAAAGAACTAGAGGCATTGCGAATGCAGCAAAATCACCAAGAAGAGAAGGTCTTGCCACCATTATCGCGTCCCACTAATGATGAATTAGCCTAACTTCATCGCGAATTAGAAGATTTGCGGACCACTCAGGATATAAGAAGGCAGATTTGGTGTACAATATGTAACAATAGTGGACATTGCAATGCAAATTGTCCTAACACCGTAAGTTTTCAATTTTGTGGAAAGGATGGCCATGAAGCTAGAGACTGTTACTACCTCAAGGGTACACAACAAGGAGGTAACCCTCAAGCTCTAGATTCATATCATGCGAGTACTTCAAATGCACCTAATAGAGAGGAGAATCGTACAAGGAAGCCTAGATATACTAGGCCATTGATGTGTTATCGTTGTGGTGAGTATGGCCATATGCAAAATAGGTGTTGCCGTCCAGAAGATGCACCTCCTTGTCAGCATTGTCCAGACTAAGGATCATTATACCAAAGATTGCCCAAGAAGCCCCCCTGCTCCAATTCACATGATTGCAGTCTCCCCAAACGTAGAAGATATGACCACTCAGTCTTATGCTTTTCATCTTCCTCAATGACCATGATGACTAGAGCCGGACAAGCGGTAGCAACCCATAGAGAGGAACAACAAGGACTCTAGGACAAAGAGGAGGAAGGGAAGGCTAGGTGGAAGGGCCAAACAGATATTGAAGGAGCTTATGAAAGGATGGATACTTCACTAAGGGACCAACCAACAAGTCTGCAAGAAGACGCACATGAGGTAAACAATGAGCAGATCTTGAAGGGTATTCATCACAAGGTTAGTCTCTACGAACTCATAAAGATGGATTCAAAAATAAGAAGTGACTTATTAAAGATTATACACTCTGTTTACTTGAGCCAACCACCTAGCATAGATGGTTTCATGGTTGGCTTTCCCCCTGCACCCCTGGCAGAAAAGGTACTGATGATAGTACAAGGTTGTCACTTTGTTCTAGAATTTGTTGTTATTGCACTTCCACAGGAGCCTTCTTACCCTTTACTCCTGGGGAGGCCTTGGATAAGGCAAGCAATAGCTTTGCAAGATTGGGCGAAAAGCAAACTATGGATTTCAACAAACACCAATAGCCAACTGCAACTACATTTGGAAGAAGGGTTCGACTCAGGGAAAACTATAGGGTATACTGTGGACACTCAGGTAATGCCCTGTTTACCCCAAGAAGAAGATACATTATTGAATTGGATGATGGAAAGTACAGAGTGTTGCATGGTGCAAATCAATGAAATAGAGGAAGAAGTTGCAGATGAAGGAGATGCAAAAAAAAGACCATAAAGTTCACAAGGAGTTAGAGAATGCAGGTTTGCATTGAAATACGAACTTTGAAGAGGCAACAAATATAGAAGTATCAGGGAAGGAAAGTTATGAGCCTGAATGCAGAGAAGATCTCCCCTTTTTGGATAAACCTCAAGCATGGATCAGAGAACATATTGTAGAATATAAGCTAAAATCCACTCCTGCATACAGTGGGGATGATTTCTCAAGTAAGACCAGTCCTGAAACACTTGTTCAAGAAGTAAATCTAGGAGATGAAGATATCCCTCAAGTACTCCACTTGACCTCTTTGCTATGGCATTATCCCCCTTTACTACAAAAGGTAACTTCTTTACTTTTTGCTTATACAAATGTCTCCGCATGGTCCTAAAAAGATCTAACAGGGATACCAGAGGAACTTGGATTACACCGAATACCCTTAGTTGAGGGATTCACGCCTGCAAGAAGTAGGCTGTATCAACTCAATCCAAAGTATGTAGTGGCGATAAGGTTGGAAATTACAAAACTAGAAGAAGAAGTAGGTATAATTGTTCTAGTAGAACATTCCAGGTGGCTTTCTTCTATGGTTATTGTACCGAAGAAAAATAGTGGAAAAATAAGAGTCTATGTTGATTTTCGTTCCTTGAATAAGGTAACTGTTCAAGATGGATTTCCTTCACCCTTCATAGAGTAAGTACTTGAGGAAGTAGCCGGTTACACTTTGTATAGCTTCCTAGATGGTTTTAGTGGCTACAATCAGATTATGATCTATCCTGATGATAGGGACAAAACAGCCTTCGTTACTCCATGGGGCACTTATGTCTATACCCGCATGGATTTTGGCTTGAAAAATGCACCAGTGTCATTTATAGAACAATGTATATGATATTGGTCAAGTGGTTAACAACCTTTCTACGCATTTTCATGGATGACTTTTCGATGATTTTAGGCACAGATAGAAGAGCAGCAGTTAAAGATTTCCATGATCATTTGGAAAATCTAAAGGAAATCTTTGAGCAATGTCTCAAAACAGGTTTGAAGTTAAATCCGGCTAAATGTCACTTTCTGGTCACTAAGGGCACTCTCCTTGGTCACATAGTATCTGCAAAAGGGATAACGGTTGACCCGGAAAAGGTTACTGCTATCCTTTCCATGCCTATTACACAAACCCCAAAGGAATTGCAAAGTTTTTTGGGCCATGTAGGATACCATAGAAGATTTATACCAATGTATTCAGAAATAGCTAAACCCTTGTCAAGGCTTACTAGTAAAAAGGTCCCCTTCTCATGGAGTCGAGAAGATGAGAAAGCATTTTGTGAACTAAAAATGAGATTATGTACTGCTCAACTTTTAAGTGTTCCTAACTGGTCACTAGAGTTTCATGTGCATGCAGATGCTAGTCTTCATGCTGTTGGTGTTGTTTTAGCTCAACCATCATCACACAAGATTGATAGACCTATCTCCTATACCACCAGCCTACTTACCAAAGCAAAAAAGAACTACAGTACGACCGAAAGGGAAGGTTTGGCTATTGTATTTGCTCTTCAAAAGTTTTTTCATTACCATCTAGGTGTACATTTTATAGTCATATCTGACCACCAACCCTTGAAGTACTTGATAAACAAACCTAGAGTGGCTAAAAGGGTTTGGTGATGGTTACTCATGTTTCAAGAATTCAACTTTGATATTCAGATTAAGCCAAGAACAGAGCACTAAATGGAAGATCAAGTATCCAGGACTACAATGAGCGAGAAGGCAACATGTATTAATGATGAACTAGTGGATAGTAATCTCTTCCTAATAGCAACTCAGACTGAATGGTATGATGGAATTCTCCATTTTCTCAATACTGGAAAACTCCCAGGACATTTAACACCTATAGAAAAGAGAAGATTACTCCTTAAAACCAAAGCGTACTAACTTATAAATGGGAATTTATATAGATATTGTTAGGATGATATCTTGAGAAAGTGTGTTCATCCAGAGGAGGTGAACCTTTTGCTTGAGGCAGCACACAGTGAGGGGCATCTAAAGGTGGAAGATTTGGCTGACAGAATCATCCACAAAGGACTATGGCGGCCTCATATCTACAGAGATGCGATCAAGTTTGCTAAAGAATGCCACATTTGCCAGAGATGTGCTATGCCAACCAAATCAAATTTCCAACCATTAGTCATATCTACAAGATGGCTTCCATTCAAACCATGGGGTCTTGATTTCATAGGACCAATGAGTCCAACTGGTCAACCTAGGGGTAAGAAGTATATTTTGATGGCCACATGTTATGCAACTAAATGGATAAAGGCTAAAGCTACTATGGACTACACAGCCTTAATGGTAGCTAAGTTTTTGTGTAAACGTATTTTCTCAATATTTGGTTGCCCAGATGAAATCACTAGTGATAGAGGCACACATTTTGTAAATCAATTGCTCCAATTTATATTTGACAAGTACAAGGTCTTTCATAAAAAATATTGTGCCTACTATCCAAGGGCAAATGGCCAAGTGGAAAGCTCCAATAAGATTTTGATTGGGTTGTTATGCAAATTATCTTTTGATCATCAAAGCTTCTGGCCATAAGCATTGATCGGTGCAATTTGGGCTTTCCAAACGACAAGAAGGGGAACCACTGGGAGGAGTCCATTTTGCTTAGTATATGGAAAAGAGGCATTGGCACCATTCGAATTTATTATCAAAAGAGAAATTGGAGCCAGAAGCATTGGAATTGAACCTTCGATTAGGAGACTGGTGACATTAGAAGAATACAGAGAAGGAGCTATTCAAGGACGTCAGGTAACACAATAAGAGCACAAAAGACTGCACGATAGGTATCTTAGGACCAATGAAGTACAAGAAGGATCCTTGGTTTTGGTGCATCAAATTCTAGGAGTTTCAACCAAATTGCCACCCAAATGGATAGGGCCATATAGGGTGATAAAGGTATTACCATATGGAGCAGTGCATCTAGAGGATTTGCATGGTAAAAGGATACCCCTGGTCAATATCTTTAGGGTGAAGAATTACCTGAGTTAAGTCAAGATGGTGGAACTTCATTCACTGTACATACTTTATTTCATTTAGTGTTTGCAGTTTATTTTGGTCTTACTGAAATAAGCAAATAAAGGACAAATTGCACTGGGACAGTGCAAAGACTTGATGTGGGGGTCTGAAACGTGGCAGAATTTTCTTTTCCCTCCCTCCCTCTCTCTCTCTCTGTCTCTCTCTCTCTCTCTCTCTCTCTCTCTCTCTCTCTCTCTCTCTCTCTCTCTCTCTCTCTCTCTCTCTCTCTCTCCCTCCCTCTCTCCCCTAACCCCGCAACCCACACCTCACCCACCCGCACAATTCTCTCTCTCTCTCTCTCTCTCTCTCTCTCTCTCTCTCTCCCCCTCTCTCTCTCTCTCCCTCTCTCTCTCTCTCTCTCTCTCTCTCTCTCCCCTACCCCACAGCCCCCACCCTCAGTGTCCCACCCTCAGCCCCACCCCCCGCCTAGTTCCCCTTCCCTCTCTCTCTCTCTCTATCCCTTCCCCGTAGCCACCACCCCCACTTAGCCTGCCACCCACCCGCACCTCCTCCTAATCCCACCTACAGCCCCCACTATATATATATATATATATATATATATATATATCCCTCTCTCTCTCTCTCTCTCTCTCTCTCTCTCTCTCTCTCTCTCTCTCTCTCCCTCCCCCTACCCCATAGCCTCAACCCTCAGCGTCCCACCCTCAACCCCGGCCCCCCCGGCTAGTTCCCCCTCCCTCTCTCTCTCTCTCTCTCTCTCTCTCTCTCTCTCTCTCTCTCTCTCTCTCTCTCTCTCTCTCTCTCTCTCTCTCCCCCCTATGTCGTAGCCCCCACCTCTGCGTCCCACCCTCAGCCCCGCCCCTCGCCTAGTTCCTCCTCCCCTCTCTCTCTCTCTATCTCTCTCTCTCTCTCTCTCTCTCTCTCTCTCTCTCTCTCTCTCTCTCTCTCTCTCTCTCTCTCTCTCTCTCTCCCTTCCCTGCAGCCCCCCACGCCCGCCTAGCCTCCACCCACCCGTCACCTCGTCCTAATCGCACGTGCAACCCCCATCGTATCTCCCTCTCTCTCTCTCTACCTCCCTCCTCTCTCTCTCTCTCTCTCTGCCTACCCCACAGCCCCCACTCTCAGCGTCCCACCCTCAGCCCCGCCCCGGCACCTAGTTCCCCCTCCCTCCCTCTCTCTCTCTCTCTCTCTCTCTCTCTCTCCCTCTTGGCAGCAGTCAAAGCACCCAAGGACTCACAAGACAAGGAAGCCAAAGAAGGGATCTAGAGTAGAGAGAAGGCACAAGCAGACAAAGTAGTCAACGAAGATTTGGCAAGTAGGCCATTCAAATTTTTCCAAATCAACATCCTCATAACAGTGATCCTCATCACTAAAAATCATTGTAAATACCATTTCACCTTTTTTGTAACTCCATTTTGTGCAAGTCAAGGAGTCCTCGAGCTTGAGGAGTATTAGAAGTATCATCGTACCAATTTTCATGATTTTTAGACTTCGTTTGAGCCCTTAAATAGGCCCTAGAACCTAATTTGTAACTAGGCCGGACACTAGGTCTGGAGAGGGCCAAAAACTAGTCAAAAACTATAAATAGAGCCAGAGAGCTCATTTTTGAGGTTAGCTTGTTGTAGAATTGAACTTGTAAGAGCACTTTTGAGTAATCTAAAGAACTCCATTATCTCTCTCTTTGTTCTTGTCTTGTGTGCGCGTGTGTGTGTATGTGTGTGCAAGTTAGTGTGCTTCTCACTCACACACTTGTGCCATCACTTGTTTGAAGTCTTCATACCATCCTCACATCTTCCCGGATTGACATTAAAGGAGGTGCTACTCATCACTGAGCTAGACCAAATTTTGGCACCGTTGCCGCGGATTGAGCTTTGAGGACGAGCGTGTGATGATAAGACGTAGAGTTGAGCCGTTGGAGTTATAGGTATTCTCTTCACTTTTATCTACTTCCTTTTGTTTTCTTCATCACCATTATCATCATCACCATCTCCCACCTGCATCTCCATCATCGCGAAAAATTTCAATTTTTGGTCATATCATCCCACCCATATCATTCCCCTCATTTCCCTTGTGAGAGAGAGCGAGAGAGCATATGTGTGTTTGTGCTATTGTGTGTTTTCTGAGATTTTTTACAAGAATCAACCTTCCCAGCAGCTGCACCAGCCCGAGCAGGTAAACTTTTTGACTGTGCAGGTCCCGAGGATTTGACCTCTATCAATCGCCACCCACAGAAAAAGTGTTCATTTTGCCAAAGTAAGTACATAACCATGATGTTCATGCCTACAGCTTCACGAATATGTGTTTGAAATTTTAAAATTCCTTAGTTTTCTATCAATCGCGATCGACACGTCAATCGCGATCGACAAACGATGATGGACACTTGCTGACCAACCTGTCAATTGCAATCGACACGTCAATCGCGACCAACAAAGTGAAGGACCGACTGACCACGACCGACAAGCCTATCGCACACCACGTGTCAATCGCGACCGACCCATCAGTCGCGATCGACCCATCAATCGTGACCGACAGTCCCAACGGACCTATCAATCGTGACTAACTCAGTTAATGACTATTTGACCACGACCGACAGACTTCGCGTGCCACATGTCAATTGCAATCGACCCATCAATCAGGATCAACAGAGTCAACGATCCTTTGACCACGATTGACTGAAATTATGGCCACATTTCAATCGCGAGTGACCCATCAATCATGACTGACAGCCACGACAGACCTGTCAATTGCGGCCGACATGTCGATCGTGATTGACAGACCACTCGATCGCAATCGACGGGCAATTTCGGCAAAGTGTTTAGGGTTTTTAATTGAAAACTTTGGGCTAATTTTGGACATGAATGTTGGGCTATAGGGCACATAGGGAGGCCATAAACAAATAGTTGGAGGAGACCCTATTTGACTGTTAGCCTGTTTGGACCCTCTTTTAACCCTAGAACCCTAAACCGTCATAACTTCCTCATACGGAATCTGTTTGCTGTGATTTTTGTTGACCATACCCAGGGGGAAGAAAATTGAGGGATCTTTAGGATTGTTTATTATGAAGCCAAAGAACAGTTTGATCTCTGAACTGCATGAATGAACAAGGTTTGTTGCATCAATGGAATTCAATTCTTGAGCCAACTTTGGGACTTTTATAGGTCTTTTGAGAGCATCGGAGGGCATTCCAAGCAAGAGTAAGTGCAAGCTTAGGAACACACTTCTTGGGCACACAAGGGCAACCAAGGAGAGAAACTAAAGGTTGGAAATTCTCAACACCCTCTATCAATCCCTAGCTTAGGCTAAGTACGGATAGAGGTTTTTGATCAATTAGGGATACATTAAGCATGACCAAGTCCAAGAACTCTAATCAATCAAGTGCAATTACCAAGAGATTACATTTGTGAAACAACTTAAGGGAAAAAAATTTAAATCGAGCGACCAAACTCAAAGTACGATAAAACTTAAGTGTTCCTTGCGACGAAGATTGATTGGAAAAGAACTGACATCCTAATAGAAATTAAAAAGAACAAGTGACTAATCCAAAAGAACTCAGCAATGCAAATTGTGCTTGGGAAATTTGGGATTACTCAATTGGGCTTATGAACCTTAGATCACGACGACACCTAGGAAGAGATAGACAAAGTCTTAGATCTTCAGACGCTAGTGTCAATCATACCGATAGGTCTTGGGCCCAGCAGTTGAGCCACTATTCGCACTACCCTAGCTCTCAAACCAGCAAGTCTGGAATGTCTCAGGGTATGGAGAGACCCACAGGAAGTCTAGGCATGCCATACCTATAGAGGGTTGAAGGCCCCTATAAGACACAGCTAGAATACCATAAGACCAACCGAGTAGGTGCGTGCATCTATGAGGACGGCCTAGGGAGATCTGTGGTCCAAATTAAAAACCCTGACCAACCCATTGGAATTGCACATTCGGCTATCAAATTTGAAAATGGATCATACCTGGACAAAGAAGGAACCATATACGTAGTCACCAGTCATCCAGATAGGACAGATGAATTTGGTAATGTGATCCCAGAGAGAGACATAGGTGGCCTACAGCAAGGAAACTTAGGTGGAGAGCCTAAAACCCACCGAGGCAAATTTGTTCTTACTAGAATCTTCACACCAGAGTGGATTCCCCAGGACAACAAGAGCATAGATCTACTCTTGAACCGAGAAACTGACAAAGCCTTTTGGAGGTATAAGCCTGATCAGCCAAATGAGATAGGAATGATCACAATCTATGAGTTCAAAGATCCGGATAGCCAAGACAAAGTTACCTATCTAGATCACACTTCAGAAAGGATCTTTGTGGTCACAAAGCATGGTAGGCACCCAGAAGCTAGAACATCCCAAGCTCATGGAGCTCAAACGGAAAGAAGTAGAGATAGGCCAGAAGTGAGTTTCGCCAACCCAATGGGAAGAGAAAGAAGGAGAACAGAGACGGATAGAATGGAACCTGAGAGAGTTAGAGCCCCAAGAAATCAAAGAAATGCGGACGAATTCCCTTTACGAAGACCTAGAGAGCACACGAGGACTTTGAGACCTACACAGCTGGTTAAATCCATGAAGAACTACTTCGATGGCACTCGAGACCCATATGATCATGTGGCCGAGTTTAGGCAAGTCTTGAGAGCTGAGCAAGTGGAAATACTTGTGGAGGTGACCATATGGCGAATGTATGTCCCATGATGGCTCAACTCCAAGTGAATCCCAGTAGCCAATACTGCACCATAGAACGGAGATAAACAAATCACACAACACAAGACTGCCCATATAATAAGCAAGTGGTTAGGCAAACCCACCCTCAGCCCTATCAAAAACAGGGGAGATATCAGAACCTGTATCCACCACAACAGTATACTAGGCCTCAACAAACCTACCAAGTACAATATCAGGCCAAGCAGAGACCTCAACCAGTGCTAGCCCAACAACCTCCTGCTCCAGCCAATGTGATCCCAGTAAAGTATGCAGCTGTAGAAGAGAACCTGGATGGAGCCATAGTGCCAATAACACCATTGCTTTAAGAAAGTGACCCCAGTGACCATAGCTTTGATTCTACACATATTGATAGCCCCCAGGCTTACTACATGCAGTCCCTTGAACATGGTGAGTCCTACTATAGTGAAGAACCAAGTGAACCTAGTTGGGATCTAGAGTATGCAAACATCATGTACACAAATCCCAACCCTAGACCTCAACCCAGACAAGTAAGAGCCGCATTCCCTAGAGGACCATTCTACAGATGTCACGGAGATCACCTCATTCGTGAGTGTCCACTACCTGCCCCTACACAACCCCAACCAGTGACAATTCAAGGCTTTTGTCAAGATTGTGGGAAGGAGCATCTCTTAGGACACTGCCCAAAGAACCCCAATAATATGCCAAAAATCACTCCTATTAATGTTATTGGGTTAGTAGTAGACTCTACAGGAAGTGTGACTTCCATTGCACCAGTGCAAGTGGTCACTAGAGCTCAGACATTGCAGTAGAACCAAGGTTTAGGCCAAGAAAAGAGTGTTGAGGTTAGTGAAATTGAGAGCGTATCCAAGAAACGAACGAGAGCCTGGAAAGATAGCCAAGAAAGGATGAAATGAAAATGGGCTAAGAAGATGAGCGACTTAGAAGAAAGCATAAGAGAAACAAAAGCCAAAATTGTTGAGCTCACCTCTCAAACAAACTCTCACATACCACCACCACCTTCATCCCTATCACCATCTAATCCACCATCTTTCAACCCACCTCATAGAATTCCACCACCCGCTAGAGTAGGATTAGTGTTAGCCGACCCCGTTCTAGAGGACATAGACATGATGCTTAAGGCATATTAGGGCATAATCCAAGAAGGGCCAAATGTGACGAATCATGACAAGTGCTACCCTAGAGCTGACCTAGAGATAGAAAGAACCAAGCTTTGCGCTTAAATGGTAGCATTGGCTCAGACCATGTTTGAAGCCAATCGCCTCTTCAACTACTCAAAGTTAGGCCTGAACTATGGAAGCATGTAGCCAATCAAGTGTGTGAAGTAGCAAAACCTCGTTCCTAGGTAGGATCTCATAGAATAGTGCTAGAAATACCCTTGGACAAGATAAGAGACATGAGTGAAGGAGAACAAGGAAACACCTATCTTCCCATTACCCATCAAGGGTACACTACCAAGGCAATTCTAGACTCCGGTGCAGGAGTTGCTATTGCTACCACTTCTCTACGGAAGCGCTGGGGCAAGCTAGCACTCACGCCCACGAGAATGAAATTACAGATGGCCGATCGTCACATTGAAAGACCCTTAGGGCTGTTAGAAGGAATAACTCTCACTACTTGTGGTGTAGAGTTTTGAGCACACATTTGCTATATGTGACTTTAGCAAAAAACATGGCTACGAGATGATTTTGGGAAGACCATTTATGCGGCAGTTGCAAGTGGTACAGGATTGAGGAACCAACTCCTTGTACTTGCAATACTTAGGTGTCACAACCAAAGTTAATCTCAAGGATTACTCCCATCGAGATGTACCCCCCATCCAATATAATCCCATCCATAGAGCCAAAGATGATACTAAGTCAGTGCATTCCATAGGATCAGGATCCTCATGGATGCATGAAGACACTCACTTATGGATGTGTAAAGTAGCAGTAGAAGAAGAGAAGAGAGAAAAAGCCAGAGAGGTAGGTGCGAAGGAAACACATAGAGAAATTCAAGACCCAGCCTATGCACCGGTAGTATTTCCTGACGAAGAATTTGAACCTCACGGTTGGGCAGAAATTTTAGCAACAATGGATGTAGCCATCAATGAAGAACAATGGACAACCCACTGTGACGAGGATGGCTATGACATTTTAGTTTTCTCCATGGAGCCAATCATGGGAGATTTGGTTCTGGAAGAATGTGAACCTATCACTAATGCATTCGAGGATGTAAATGACTCCAATTTAGATTCAATCATTATGGACCCACCCTTTGCATCAGATGAACAATACTTCTATGAAGTAGAAGTTCACCCTCAGAGACATGGAGAGTTCACAAATGATGTAAGGTTAACCACACAAGTGACCACCAAGAGTGAAGGCAAGAAAAGGAAGAAGAGAGAAGTCACACCTGAAGAGGAAGAATATTTGTTTGAGGTCCCTGAAAACTTTAAGAAGTATGAAATAGATAATAGGAGAGTCATGATAAGAATGCCTAAATGTGAGGCGCAATCAGGGGAGGCCCATGATAACAAAGAAACCACTAATAAAATAGTTGTAGCCATAGAAGAGGGAGAAGAAAGATGCACCTACATAGGGCATGACCTGACAGGAGAAGAAGAGCAAGAGTCGATATCCTTGCTAAGAGAGTACATAGATGTATTCGCTTGGAGCTATAAGGATTTGAAATGCGTAGACCCTGACATATGCTCACACACTATTCCCATGACCTCAGATGCCAAACCCTCTAAGCAAAATCCATACACATATAATGATAGTTATGCTGCTAAGATCAAGGAAGAGATAGATCGCTTGGTTGAATTTGGATTCATCTATGAAATTGAGCACACTAAGTGGGTATCCCCCATTGTAGTTGTGCCCAAAAAGAATGGAAAGTTACGTGTGTGCATTAATTTGAAGAAGGTGAATGCCGCCACAATTCGAGATAACTATCTGCTTCCTATCACGGAACACCTCTTAGAAAGAGTAGCATGCAAGGAAGTGTACGGCTTCCTTGATGGATTCTCGGGCTACAATCAAGTGGCCATAGCTCTAGAAGATCAGCATAAGATAGCTTTTGCCACAGAGTGGGGCATATTCGCCTTTAGGGTAATGCCATTTGGACTTACCAATGCACCTGCCACCTTTCATAGATTGATGTGCCATGTATTCAAAGAGTTCCTGAGGAAGAACTTGGAAGTCTACATTGATGATCTCTGTGCCCATTCCAACCTTAGACAAACACATATACCTGAACTCAGGCAAATCTTTGACAAATGTAGAGAATATCTGTTGGGAAAGATGGATGGATGATCCAAGAGATTGAGTAGGTACTGCTAAAACTTGCTTTGTACCAGCCCTCTTTAGCTTCAGACTTGATTAGTAGACTCCCTTAGCTTTCCAATGACACCAAGAACTGGCCTATGTCCTTTGGAAATGAAGTGTGTAATGATTGAATCAAAACAGATAACTTTGGAAGTCACAAAGTCAAGAAAACCTTCTATTTTGGTCTTGACACCTGCTCAATGTTTTGCTCAGTGTGACCAGCACAGTAGCAATTGATAAAATTCCTTCTAAGGGTATTCAATTAGCTTCGTAACCTAACATTTGCAAGTGGAATGATGTGAAATAATGAACTATGCTAAGAGAAATTAATTTAGCAAGATTTGGTAAACCCCCGATTTTTTAGGACTGTAGCAGAGATAGACCAATGAGCACCTCGACGACGATTTCTCTGAATTGGCTGAATGAAATCACTTCAAAATTTGTCAGCAAGTAGATGACTTTCATGGAAATGCAATAAGCTTTGAATCACTGAATTTGGTGGAGTATTGGCTGAGATATGCCCTTGACAAGTTGAAAGACTTTGGAGTAGACAATCAGTGAGCACAAAGATGAATAATGTAAATGTATCTATAAATTAACACTTGTGTACAATCCCATTGGCATGACAAGCATTGACTAATGGTGTAGAGAGGTGTTGACTATGATGTAGTGCTCACACACACTCAATGACAGTAGAATGAAGCTCGGGAGTGATGTCTCTCATCGCGACTTTTCAAGTTCACCTTTTATATGGAATGTGTATGAATTTGAATTCAAATTCAAATTCTTGGCTCCTTCTAATCAAGCTTCTAAAAACTTGGAGATATTCTCTCAATCAAGTGAACTAGCTTTTCCACAAATCATTTGGGTAGGTGATTACAAAAGATTCTAAGTCAAATTGACTTTTACAATGAGGTTAAGTGGTAAGTAATCACTAGCATATGTTCCTATGGTTCTTTATAAATGTAGAGTCTTCATGATATCTTCCAAGCCAAATGTGTAGGCTTGTGATTTACACCAACAATATCAAGTCCACTTAAATTCAGAAAAGTGTGTTTTCATGGTCAGGCAAGGCAAGACTCTAGGACACATAGTGTCAAAGAATGGTATATCCACGGATGAGGAGAAAGTAAAAGCTATAGTAGAGCTACCTAGGCCAAAGAATGTCAAGGAAGTGCAAGGTTTCATGGGGCATTGTGGTTATTACCGAAGTTTCATACATATATATGCCATCATTGCAAAGCCTCTGTACGGACTTTTGACCATTTTTGAGTGTACTAGGAAATGTGAGAACTCCTTCAATGAGCTTAAACGATGATTATGTTCAGCCCAAATCTTGACCACACCAGATTGGAATAAGCCCTTCCATGTGCATGTGGATGCATGCAATTATGCTATTGGATGTGTGCTAGCACAACCTACGGGCAAAGGTAATATGGATCTTTGAATTGCCTATACTAGTAGACAATTGAATGCGATTGAACGAAATTATACCACCACTAAACGAGAAGGATTAGGCATGGTGTATGCGGTTGAAAAGTTTAGACACTATTTTCTTGCATACAAGTTTAAATTTTTTACGGATCATCAAGCACTGTTGTACTTGGTAAACAAGCCATGCAATACAGGTAGATTGGTGAGATGGTTTCTCTTGCTAATGGAATATGAATTTGAGGTTATGGTGAGGAAAGGAAAGACTCACCTAAGAGCAGACCATCTCTCTAGGCTCACATCTGGAGAAGCCCCACAAGGAGTATCAGATGATCTTCCTGATGCTTACCTGTTTAATTTGGAAGTTGTACCTTAGTGGGCGAAGACATTACTGCCAGTATTGACATACGGGCCTAACCACCGAGTCATAAACACTCAAGATAGAGAGGTAGTGAATGCCCAAAAGTACCACATCATGGCACGGAGTATGTACAAGCATACAGACCTAGGAATATTATCATGTTGTGTGGAAGAGGACGAGTACGCTAAATGGTTGCAATTAGCACATGTAGGTGCATTAGAGCAACATTACTCAAGGCAACAAACCCTACACACACTAACAAGACTCGGAGTGCATTCGCCAACTATGGAAGCAGATGTCCATAAGTTGTGTAAAGAATGTTGAGTTTGTCGTATTAAACCACCTATGGAGCAGGCTACATTGTACCAGGTGTCTCTAATACCAGATTGGAGTGAACCATTGGTAACCTTCCTGAGGACGAAAACATTCCCTCAAGATATGACATTGGCCATACAAAGAAGTCTAGAACACGAAGCCCTAGATTACTCACTCATTGGTGATAATCTATACAAGCAGGGTAAAGATGGTTACCTCAGATTATGTGTCCATGAGAGCGAATATCTTAAGATCTTCGAAACTGCTCACTAGGGTGTAGCAGGAGGACACTTTGGACCAGATTGGGTGATCAAGGCAATCCTATTTGCAGGATTATGGTGGCCAACCCTTCATATGGATGCACATACCTGTGTGAAGAGGTGTGATGTGTGCCTGCAAACTCAGTATCCTATACGCAAGGATGAGACGCCATTGAAACCTATGATGGGTGGACATGCATTATCTAAGTGGGGAATAGACTTTGTTGGTCCTATTAATCCCCTAGCTAAGGGTTCACATGCTGAATATATCATTGTGGCCACATACTATCTAACCAAGTGGGTGGAGGTAAAAGCCACCACGAAGAACGATGCTCAAACGACAGCTAAGTTCTTATTTGAGAATGTGTTCACTAGATACGGGCTACCTATTGAGCTAGTAAGTGATAGAGGCACTCACTTCTTGAATGAAGTTATTGAAAATCTTCTCCAAGAATTCTTGGTAGTACATAAGAAGTCTGCCCCTTATCACCCACAAGCTAATGGGCAAGCCGAAAGCACAAATAAGATTCTATGCAATGTATTGACCAAAATAGTGAATAATAAACGCTCTGATTGGGACAAATAGCTACACCATGTTGTTTGGGCATACCGCATTGCCTATAAAACCGTACTCCAAGCCACTCCCTTTCAAATGGTATTTGGCCAAAATGCAGTGCTACCATTGGACTTCTTGATACCAACATTGAGAGTAGCACAGGAAGACGAGTGGACAAGCCATGAGCTCTCCTCTAGAATCTTTGAACTTGAACAAACTAGTCTTAGTCTACATGTTAAAGCAACATGCATGGAAATTAGAGAAGAGAGGCTATGGACCCATGATCATAAATAGGATCTCAACCAGTGGAGCAATTCAATTAGCTACACTAGAGGGTGATGTTCTACCAAGTTACATTAGTGGATGCAGAGTCAAATTATATCAAGAACCCCTCAGAGAGGAGATGTTAAATCGACTCAATACTGCAAAGAAATGTAAAGAAGAGGAAAAGCAAATTCGAGAAGAAGCACAGGCAGAAGCATTGGAACGCATCCGAAGGATGAAGCTCAGAAGACAGGATAGAGATCAACCTAGGACAGATGCCTATGCAGCTCAAGGATATCATATGGCTATGTGTGAAGTTTCAGGTACTAGCTCTCATAGAATAATTGATCCACATCCTTTTGTAACTGTAGGGATAGGACAAGGAAAGAGTGCAAGAACTGTAAGAGCCTTGATTGACTCAGGTGCAGCCATTAGTGTTGTTAAACTTTCTTACTATCGAGAATTGAACTTAAATGTCAATCATGTGGAAGCATATCTCATAGGATTGGGAGGTGTGGAAACCCCTTGCATCGGCGAGGTGGAACTTCCCCTCTACATTCAAGATGTTTTAATGACAGTTAAAGTACTATTGTGTCAAGATGAGGATCTCACTCAACCTCTTGTCTTGGGTCAAGACTGGATCTATGATCATGCAGTCAACCTAAACCTAAGAAGTGGACTTCTTCAGGTCTGGGTAAATCAGAACCGCATTACACTTGAGTTAGAAAATGAGGCACTCAAGGAACTAGGAAAGGCATAAACTCTTGGTCCTTCCAAGAGTACACATGAAGATGACGATGCTATTCTTGACAAAACTATGTGATGTAGAAGGATGATTGTCTCAACAGAGAAGTCAAGGATACAATGGAACTCCCTTCTTTTCCAAAGGCCATCGGGATGCAGCAACCAAAGGTGGATCAGATGTAGAAGAAGCAGATGACCTATGCTGGAAGCCAAAAGAAAGTACGAAGCAAGGTGTCTCAGCCATTGAAACAAGTGTGGGTACGGAAAGGCGAGCATCCTGTTGCGGTCAAACCACAAACACGGGCGGGACTTCTTATTAGTGATCAAGGACATGACACTCATAAGAAGTCTTTCAAAAATTCTTCTATTGAAGTGAAGAATATCTGGGTACCCAAGAAGTTGATGAAGGCTAACCCACAATCAAGACACATTTGGGTGCCTAAGGCTTGCTTGGGGGCTCAAATAGCTACACAAAGACCACACCATGTACATAATGATTCACTCACTCGAACAGCCGATGCCCCCTCTTATCTGATACACACAAACACATATTTACCCATGAGCACGAGCGGAATCACTTATAAATGGGTCCCTAAAAAGCCTCATTTCCAAGCACACACTCTCATAAAGCCCTCCAGAGTCTCCACAAAACCAAAACGGAAAGCCATCCACTATGTTTGGTAGCCCAAAGCTTGTAATAAACCCCCCGAACCCATTTGTAAATTCATCTCCACCTACTTACTACATCATTCTCACACTGCATCTCTTCACTTAGCTCCTAGGACTACTTGTTCACTAACAACGCACACAATCATCGAGCACTCATTGACCTACTAACCCATCATTCACCTCATGTTAATGTTGTAACAAGGAAAAAAATTGTTCTATCTTGTCCATTACAATGTTAACGCATGATTCTATATTCTCACAGAAGGAGCAAGCAAGAAGTAACATGGCAGAAGCAGGAGGCACCAGTTCCCAGGCAGGTGCAGCGCCCAGATAGTGGACATTGAAACCCTCCTCCTCGAACCACAACTCACCGAGAGGCCTTAAGAACTTAGAGTTGTGCATGTACTTCCTATTCAAGACCCTCCTCAGGGACACACTTCTCAAGTGGGGAAACACGCACATTGGTTCAGTGATGTCTCAGGACCGTTGGGAGACGGCACCTACTTTTGGGAGGTGGAAATTGAGTTCAATGGAAAATGGGGACGATACCATTTCTTCACCCGTGAATTCGAGCAGTACCAGAATGCAGAAGTAACGCGATCTGTATGGACCAAAGCGGGCTTGGATAGCTATTTTCGAGCACATGTACCTAAGCTAGATTTCTTGCGTTGTTCCTACCTTATTAGTACCATCACCCCTACCAGAGCTAAGGGAGGCGATAGTACTTTCGTGCTACCCTCACTAACACCAGGCCACGAGCTAAAAAGATTCAAACTGACTCTCAACCTAGTACGGGAAGCGTTGAACATGTAAGGTATGCATATTCCCACTGAGAAAGAATTAATGATTCCCGGTAGGATGAAGCACAAGGATCTCAACAAATTGAAGGACATGGTAGCAATGACACCAACCATCGCCCTCCACCTACGAACGGTCATGCAACACTTCGCCTTCCCCGCCCAAGAACATTTCACTATGCCACCAAAAAGAATCTGGTTCAGCTTGTACTTGGTGGAGACAGAGGATCTTACAATCAATTTACTACACCGGATCATAGATCAAATCCACCTAGCACATCAATGATGGAATAAGAAACAGAAGAACGTGCTTCATGGTTGTTGTGCATTGACAAAAATACTTTACAGGTGCTTAGCTTATGACGTGCCTATTCAAAGAGCACGAGTGTAGTCCAGGGCCCAGGAATTCCAAAGACGGCTATCAACAACGGGTCCTCCATCGAAGAAAATGAGAGGGACAGTCCAATTACTATGTTCCCAAGCAAGGGGAGCCACCACCACACCAGAGGTGACCACTCCACAAACGCAACGTGTCCGACCATTTACTATTTGCTTACCCAAACCAAGTGCAGAAGGACCCAATCTGACGTTCCCTCCGATTCCATCGGACTTGGAGTTCCCACAAGGCTACACCCTAGCCGATTTGACAGATGAGGAAATCACCGGCATGATTAATGAATCTAACCTTGAGAAAGAAGTAGAGCAGACCCAAGGACCACAACCTACCACTACAACTTCAGCCCTGACCCAACCAAAAGTAGTGGAAGTAGAGGAAGATGAAGAAGAGACTGAAGAGGAAGAAGATGAGGAACATGATCAAGAATACGAAAAAATTACAGAACTAATGAGTGCCCCTGCTTATATTGTGCAAATAAAAAGATTGTATGAAACCATGAAGCGAGTCCAAGAACATCACAAACTATCGCTCGAGACAGGAAAGGTGCTAATGAGCCAAATGTTAGGAGAGGAAGGTGTGGATGAAATGCTTATTGAATCCATGAACGTGCACGCGAACGTGGTGGGCTTGGATGAAGCTATTCATTCAGCTATGGTTTATATTCATCGCTTTGAAAAACAGGTGCCTACCCGTCCCATGCACTCCGGCATGCAGATTCACATGAATGTATCGGCACCAGGAGACACTACACAGATAGAGGAACACCACGAGGCACCACCATCACCACCCTCACCACCTCTCACTACAGACTTCACTTCACCACACGACACTACCACCCCAACTTCAACACTCACCACATATGTTATTCCTATCTCACAAGGCACCCAATTTGGAGGCATCCCAATGCCCACATTCACAACAATATTCACGAACATCAGATCCACCCCACCCACCGTCCCCATCTACACATTCACCCACACTGTTGACACCATGGAAACATCACCAGCCACAACATCACTCCCTCCCCCCTCTCTATGATTCCAAGTTCTATGATCTGTATTAAGACCATATAATGCTTTCAAGAGATTACATACATGTGTAGGGTTTTGGAATCTTCATAACTAGCTAGTTGCTCCATGTACACATCTTCTTTTGAATCACCATTGAGAAATGCATTTTTTATATCTAATTAATAAAGACTCCATACATTGCTTTCTACATTACTTATTAATGTCCTTATTGTTTATATCTTGAGAACTAGAGAAGAGCTGATTCTCCTAATCGATGCCATAAATTTGTGCATACCCTTTACAAACAAGACTTCTTTTATATCTACTTATTAAACCATCATTGTTTCTCTTGATCCTGCACACCCATTTGTTATTAATTAACTCCATCTTAGGCTGCCTTGGAACTAAATTCCATGTATTGTTCTTGTGAAAACTTGCGATCTCTTCATCCATTGAATTAATCCCTTTCTTTACCTTCGATTCTTCTTTATAAGATATTGGTTCTTGCATTTCAAGAAGTTTCACCATATAAGCTTCATGAGAAAATCTTTGTGGCTGCTTGCTTTCTCTTAATAGATACCTTCATAGGCATCTTCTCCTACCATGATTTTCTTGTCTTCAAGATTGGGTTTTTCTTGATATAGAAGCTTGACTTTCTTCTCCCTCGTACTCAATTTCATTTTAAATTAAATATCAAATTGTGACCTTAGGTCCAAGTTTCACTTTAGCTGTTATGGAACATGAAAAAGCATATGCTTCAAAAAAATCTACAATAAGAAACATCTAGTTTTGATCATACAACACTTCATTAGGTGCTTTTTGTACATGACTTTGAATAGGTGGAACCTTGTCTATCACATAAACTACCATATTGAGTGTTTCAACCCAAAAAGGAAGTGGTAAGTCCTTTCTATTTAACATGCAACTATCCAACTCCAAGATAGAATAGTTTCTTCTTTCAACCACACCATTTTGTTGAGGTGTATATCCGTTTGTAGTCTACTTTGTAATTCCTTCTTCCTCCAAATATATAAGAGACCAAATCTCAAACTTCTTATGCTTCTACCTGGATTATTCTCAACCAAGGATTTAAGCTTCTTTAACATATCCAACACTTTTGATTTGTATTTCATAAAATAAGTGAATGTAAACATAAACATTATAAATTACTTGCTACATGCCATTAACTCTTCTTGCGATGGACCCCATACATAAATATGAATAAAGTCCAAAGACCTCTTCTTTGCAATCTTGCTTTTGAAAAAGGAATTTGTACCTATTTTCCAAACTAACATGGCTCACAAACATAATCCAAATATTAGTTAGGTAGTTTTTGTGGATATTCAACCAACAATTCCTTTGGAATATCTTTCAATCTTCCAACACTTATATGTCATAATATTTTAAGCCATAAATCCAATTGAATAACATGAGTTCCATTGATCATTCTATAGCCTAAGTAATATGGAAGTTCAACTTCATAAGTATATAATTTAGTTACCTTTTTTCCTCTAATAATAGAATTACTATTGTTCATTTGATAAGCCTACCATTGATTATTATCAAAATCCACTTTAAGTCCATTTGTCAAATCGAAATCAAATAAAACATATGTGAGTGTTACATGTGCATTAAATGGACAATGATGAGTATATACTACTTCATGCTAAGTACCATCACCTCTAGAAACTATGACTCTTTACTGTAGCTTGTGTAAGTTCACAAAAAAAATTATATTATGACTGGTGGTTTGCACAAGGTCTATCTACATACCAAGTTTTGTTCTTTACCTTCCTCTTGTGTGTTTCTATATGCATAGCCATAAGAATGTTTTGCTTTTCTGTCTAAGCATCCTCTTGTGCTACATTATAGTTTTGATGCATGTGGACTTGGCCTCATCCTTTGTCATCCTCTAAAACCACCTCTTTTATAAGGGTTGAACGAGCAATCCTTGTCATAATGACAAACTTTACCACAATAGCTAGAAGTAAAGTTTCCTTGCTGATTTGGTTGATAGTCTTCACCTTGTTGTATTTTTCTTCCTCCTCTAGTAGAGTTAAAGATTCCTCTTCCTCTTTTACGGTTGTTGAATCTTCCTCCTCCTCTCCAATTTCCTGCACCTCTTGCTCTATTTGATGAAGTATAATAATGATAAGAATTCCCACCTTCTATGTTGATTTCTGCAGTCATCATGAGCATTTATAAATCTTCAATGGATGGTAGATAATCCCGACCCATGATAGACATAATAAACGAATTCCATCTTTCATTATCACTCAAGCCATTTAACATGATATTTAACTTTATGTCCTCAATGTAGAGGAATTATTGGGGTATCCACCTTTGTCCAGTTCCAAACTATAAGGGAAAACAAGCACACACTTCCAATGTGTCTTCTACTCAAGGGAGGTTCTTCTTAGGGAAGTATTCCCTATAACATTTCTCTATGCATGATAGATGTAATAAGAGAATTCCATCGTTCATCTTCTCTCAAGCCATTTAACATGCTATTAGACTTTATATCCTCACTGTAGAGGAGGCATTGAGGTATCCACCTTTAGGCAGTTCCAAAATGTAAGGCAAAACAAGCACTCACACGTCTAGTACATCTTCTACTCAAGGGAGGTTCTCCTTAGGGAAGTATACCCTGTAACATTTCTATGTATAGGTACTCTGATTGACAAAAAGACAATGAAAATTGCATGGTCACAAATGAGAAAATCACAATGCTCATACAAGAGAGAACCCTAGATTCACTTCTTAGCTCACCAAAGATTACATAGGCCACAAATATTCCAAATGAGTAATACAATGAGCTAGTGGGTCATTCTAGAACTAGAAAAAATCAATACAAGAGCACTGATGAACACTAGGACTACAACAAGATTAAAGACTTCCTCCAACAGAAATACAATAAAATCACACCTAGGGACTATTTCCAAACCACTCAATCACACTACAATGCTAATAACCAACTCCACTAGGAGGCCCATGCTGTATACCCTCACCATAGAGTGACCCCCAACCGTGTCCTTATAGCACTAGAATGCAAGAGTGGACCCAAAAATCGTCTTTGTACCTAAGGCCCTATGCCAAAAGAAGGATATTAATGCCCAAAAAGTGATATCCACTTCTCTATGTGTGTGTATATCTCCCCAATGAGGGCAAGTCATCTACTTATATAGACTCCAAGAGGCTAGAAGTGCCCTTGCTAAATCTCCAACATTCACTGAGTATGCCTCTACCTTTTTCTTTCTAAGCTAATTATATGACTTGCACATGTACTATGGGGCCTTTGTGAGCTGAGTTAATGTATTGTCAAAATTCAATCTTTCCAAATGGAATGCATGTTTTTTCTTGTTTTCTAACTCCATGGCAAGGTAATTTCACTCATGAATAAATGTTTCAACAACTTGGCAAGATCACTTGCATGTTAAAATTGAGAAATTAAAATAATCTGAAGAAAAATATATATTTTGATAAATACCCATCGACTAAGGGAAAGGAAAATTGAAATGGGTGACTGGATGCTTGTGTATAATATTCTTTTGATATGAAATATGAAGCAAGAGAAAAGTTAATGAAGTGATGGTTTGGTCCATGTATAGTGCATAAAGTTAATGATGATAATATTATGTTTTGAAAGAATTAAATAATCTATTCTGAACCCTCTCCATGATTGAAAGTGGTTGTTCCCATGTGCATACATGGTAAAAATTGTAGAAGTATATATATGATATACTGCACATGGTATATTTAATGTTTTATTACAAACTCAGATACTAGAAAACTTGTGTAGTTACAACAACATTAGAATTGTTGACATGGATGATGTAAAAAGAACAACTCGATTTGTAGAAAATAATAGTGAACAACAAATATAAAACTTGAAGAATCTAAATGGAAATCAGATCAGAACATAGTTAATGGTTGGTCAAATGAGTTAACATAGAGAGTTAGGCTAGATAAGATCTAAAGATAAGATGTAAAGATGTATCTTATTTGGCCTCAATTCCTAAAGAACCAAATATGATATAACCAAGTTTGGTCTAGCTAAAATTGGTTACTTCTTGCTTCAATCCTATAGTTTAGTTGTCTCATCAAGTTACACCTATTTTGACTCAATTATATCAAGTTAGTTCCTAGTTCAATGGCATCAAATTTCAACTAAATTTAATTGTTGAACATAGCAATTCTATTGACATTTGATGCCTAGGCATCGACTTCTAGCATATATGTTCCTATAACTCAATGCCTCGCATCAAATAGCACCAACTATTCACGAAATTCAATCATACTAAATTCTAATGAGCAAGAGAACTCAACCAGTCATGGAATAATATAAAGTATTTTGAAAATGCTTTATATGAGGTGGTGGTCGGGTACTCTTCCTAGACTTCACTCCATGTGAAGCACCCAAGCCTCCTCATCATTACCTCCTAAATCTTCATATAAACCATGTGACTGCATTGTGAGGTTTGAAAGGGACATGATGAGTTATTGAAAGAGCAAGTAAAACTGATCAATGACAAGACTCTACTTACTTATTTGGCTCTATGGACGATCTCGTCAAGGCTTAGGTATTTATAAATGACCCTTGATAATGTTGAAATTATCAAAGTGTCATCCGTTATGCCTTGTAATGCTATCCAAGGTGCCAGCTTCATATCCTTAGTAGCCTCTTCAATGGAGAGATCAGTTTTCTTTCCCTTTCCCTTTACATATACCTAAGGATCAATTTTTGCCTTTTTCTATTTCTGACCTTTCACCTGTTTGTTCTCCCACATTGTGAATATTTTATCCTAGAGATCCAAGATTTCCTCTGTCCTCAAGGCAAGTTGGAAACATGGGTCAAATTTATGGAATGCATCTAACTTCACATTGTCATCCATTGCTATCCCTACCTCTATTAGGCATTGCTTCCTCAAATTTGCATGGACCCTTCCACCATCCACCCTTAGGGAGTCAACATACTCACAGTGAAAGAATTGGATACGCTCAATGGATGACCTTTTCTTCTTGTAATCATTGTCATTGTTGTGGTCCCAAGCTAGGAGTTTGCTCTCCTTTGTAGTCAACCCAACATAGATTTTACACTCTCCATACCTAAAGAAGTATGCATTTGTATGCTCTTTTACAAGTTGTCTTTAGGCATTTGTAGAGTGTGATCCTCTAAGGACAAAGTATGTATAGTCCTCAAACAAACCTTCATTGAATTCCTCCACCAACCCGCATTCATTTGGATCGACCATTACCAAGAATGGTACAACAGTTGCATGTGAGTTTATCTTCATTTTCTTCTTAAGATTCTGTACATGCAAACTGTGTGGATCCCTTATCTCAAGAGGCCTCCTTCCTTTAAGTGGGTCTATTTGGGGTCTATTGATTATAGTAATGGGGAGGTGGAAAAGTTGCACCTTCTTCACGAGCTTGTTATTGAAAATCTTCTGCATTATCTTATTCTGTTTTGTAAGCAATATCCCAGATGTCAGCTCTCTTGCAAGGGAAACTATGTCATCATGAGGGTTTGAGCTTTCTATTGATTCCACATGAGTTGGCTTGATCTTCTTCTCGGGCTTCTTCTATATAGGCTACTTGCCATTTGGCTTTATAGGTGTCGTCTTCCTTTGCTAGCTTGGCATGATATTCCCCTATATCCATGGCAAGAGTTCCACAATCAAATTGTTTGATTCCTTGCAGATCTGAGGGAGCCTCTCTTTAACACAGCATTTCGAACATAGGCCAACCTTTAACACAAGGCCATATTGAAAAACCTACATGGTGGTAATCTTTCCCCTCCCATAGGTGCTACTAAATACAAGCAGGTTGGCATTTTTCTTATCTATGTGCGGAAGGCACCACTCTAGATTTTTCATGCCTCAAAGTGGTCTTTCTTTCCTACTGACTTTAGTCACTTTGGATTTATCCTTTCTCCTTGGCTCTTACTTAATGGGCTTGACACTCTTATGACCACCTGAAGATATGGCAACTAGATTACTTGCACGCTTAGAGGAGAAAGATAAGATGCTCTTCTTTGGCTTCAGCGGATGTCCAATGCTTTTGTCCTGAGCACCCTCTCTTGATCTTAGTAGCACCTTGAACTTCTAAAAGGATTTCTCCTCTTTCTTCTCAATGTCCTTGAAGTTATACAATTTATGTTATGCAAGGGCATGACATTGTTGTAGGGATAAGATTCATCTCAATCTTTGGGGGCCAAGTAGATGTGAGTCATCAATCTTGTGCTGCAACGTGATGCTTGGCATCAAATTTTGCATATAAATTGAAATCAGTCATTGACCTTAATGTCAAAGGCAATACCAGGCATCCGATTCGAGGGTCAAGCCTATGCAAAACATGAGCCCTGGGTCCAATCTCATGTTAGGCATCGAATTTGGGGCCAATTCAATGCTTGGCATTACAACTTCCTCGCCCAACGTAATGTCGAGAATACAATTGGGTGACAAGGTCAATTTGAGGCATCCAGCTAGCCTCCTGAATGGATGCTAGACATGGAGTTGGGCGAGGAAGTCGACGCTAGGCATTGTCTTGAAGTCAATCCTAGTGTTTCAATTCGATGCTTGGCATTGAATTCCTCACCCAACTCAATGCATTGCATTTGGGGGCCACATTGATGCCTCACATCGACCTTCTTGCACAATTTGATGTGTGGGATCGACTTTCTCACCCAATTCAATGCTAGGAATTGACCTGGCCCAAAATTCGATGCATGGCATGGAATTTCCACCAAATGTTGGTGCCTAGCATCAACCTTTCTTGCAAAGTCAATGCTTGGCATCAAACTCCATCACTCTAAACTAGGACAAAAAAGTTTCTTTGTTTTTGACATTATTACCAATACTTTCTAAAATTGGAAACTTTGAGAAGAGGTGTTGGATGATTCGACAGCATTCTCAGGCATTGAAAATAACTTAGTTAGCTTCTTCATGAATCTGATGCTTCAATGGTGGTTTTTCATGGTAGTAATTGAAAAAACAAATAATGTTTTCCACTATGGAAGAAAAAAAATGACCTTTTTTCAACATTATATATATATATATATATGTGTGTGTGTATATATGTGTGTGTGTGTATGTTTGTGTGTAAGGATATTCGTTTATGTATGTATGTATATATTTATGTATTTATGTATTTATGTATGTACATATGTCATTGTATATATGCATGTACGTATGTGTGTGTATGTATGTATGTATGTATGTATGTATGTATGTATGTATGTATGTATGTATAAATGTATGTATGTATGTATCTATGTATGTATTTATGTATTTATGTATTTATGTATGTATGTATGTATGTATGCATGCTTGCATGTATGTATGCATGCTTCCATGTATGTATGCATGCTATCATGTATGTATGCATGCTTCCATGTATGTATGTACATATGTATGGATGCATGCATGTGTGTATGTATGTATGTATATGTGTGTGTGTATGTATTGTTGAAAATCAAACTCCAGCCTTCAAAGCATACAAACCTCTTTGATTGATGACACTTGGAGAAATGTGAGGCAAGATTCGGAGCACAAGAATTTGTATTCAAAGTAGTTAAGGAAATTTTTAGATATTTGAAGGAAACTTCCAATTATGCTATGGTATATTCTTCATATTTATTACTTTAATGTTTTTCATATTTTTTGGGGGGAGGTAAAAAGGACTCATGAATAAGCACAAGTGACTAGAGAGATTCATATGAAGTTTTACGGGTTATTAAATCTAGTACCATTATGACATTGAAGGGGGATTGCTAGAAACAATGTCAATATGTCCAAACTCAAGCTACAACACGTCAAAGTGTATATTTTGTATAAAAAATTTGAAGAAAGATTTTGATCATTGTGGTTATGATAAACAACTTGTAAATTGGAGATGGGGTCGAAACACCATTAGCAGCTGCAGTGGTAGATTCTAAAATAGATTTTGCATGAAAATGTTTTTGTGAAGCTTTTTTTCATGCTTTGTCGATTATCGAGGAGAGTTGAATTGATTTTTTTAAGGGTGATAGTGCTTTTCAATATTGCTTTTGGTATAAGGGGATCTGTTACTATATAAAGAGAGCATTGGCTCATAGTTTGTGGACTACTCAATAACACAAGGAACTCAAGCTACAGACAAGCTTTGGAGAGATCAAGGAGGAGTTACGAGTAACTATGATCTACTTTTGGGTTTATTTGGAGGAGCTACTATCATCCAACCATCAGCATCACTTGCTAAGTTACTATGAGTAACAAGTCTATTTTTATCCTACTTGTTGATTCACTAGTTTTTTATTTACGATAATCAGAATAAGAGTTTGCTATAAAAAAGTTCTAAACTATCCATATCCTCCATATTTTGACACACACATACTCTTCAAATCCGCTTAGGCACATTACACACAATTTCTTATATCTATTTCCTATTTCTGCCTAGATTCAGATATTGTCAGTTTGTATCATATTCACACATTGTTATATGAAATTCATATAAAAATAGTGTAGGTGAGCATTCTAGTTTATCATACCATCTAGAAAAGCTTTTCTACTCTCTCTCTCTATCTTTCACTCATCTTTTTTTTAGTATTAAGGTGTGTATGCTAAGGTTCATGTGTTCGAAGATCCTGTAAATATGTGATTATTGTTTTAGAGGCCCACCCCACTTCCAAAAAGAAGGTGGAAGTTCTTATTATTCTCAATGCATTATTCAAGGAAAACTCTTTATACTTCATCAAATATAGAGCATGACATAGAGGAAATTTGAGAGTGGAAGAATTGGAAGATATAACATCAATGCAAGAGGAAGAGAAGCTCAAGAAAATCAATCAAACAAGCAAATTAAGTTTACGTTTAATGTTTTTGGTAAATTTGGTCATTATGCCAAGGATTGCGTCTCCAACCCAAATACAAGAGGTGGTTTTAGAGGACACAAAAGAGGAAGAGGCCAAGGCCACATGCATAAAAACAAGAACATAGTGCAAGAGGAGGCTTAGACACAAAAGCAAAACATTCTTATGGCTATGCATACAAAAAAACACAACATAAAGGTAAACAAGAACTTGGTATGAAGATAGAGGTTGCTCAAACCACCTTAGTCATAATATAAATTTTTTCGTGAAGTTACACAAGATGTAGTATATATTAGTGATTGTCCACTTAATGCTCATGTAACACTTAGAGATATTTTATTTTTTCTATTATTACGAGAAATCTTATTTAAGTTCGAGAGATTAAGGACAATGGAGTGAAAGTGAATTTTGATAATAATTACTGGAAGGCTTATTAGAAGAACAATGAGACTTTTGTTCTAAGAGGACAAAAGGTAAATAGATTTTATAGTTATGATGTTAAAGTTTGAGATTATGCAAGTTATGTATTGATCAATGGCACTTAGGTTAGTCACTTGGATTTATGGCATAAGAGATTAGGACATATAAGTGTTGGAAGATTGAAGGATATTACAAACAACACCTTGGTTTAAACTCTACCACAACTACTTAAGTGAGATTTGGATTATGTTTGTGAAGCATGTCATTTTGGAAAACATGTACATCAAGGTCCTTTTTCAAAAGCACTTTGATTGCAAAGTGGAGGTCTTTTGGACTTGATTTCTACTGATGTATGGGCTCCATCTCAAGAAAAGTCAATGGAAAGTATCAAGTACTATGTACATAACCTTTATTGATGACTTCTCAAAGCTTATGTTCATTGACTTTATGAAATAAAAATAAAAAATATTTGATATGTTCAAGACGTTTAAGACATTGGTTGAAAAGAAAAAAGGGAGAAGCATAAGAAGGTTGAGATTAGATGGAGAAGGTGACTAGTTTTCTCATCACTTTCTTGCAGGTTTGGAGGAAGAAGGAATTAAGAAGGAGACTAGAAACAGAAACATATCTCAACAAAATGTGTTCGTCCAAAAGAAGAAACTATTGTATCTTGGAGATGGGTAGGTGCATGTTAAATGAAAAGGACTTGCCACTCGCATTTTGGGCTAACACATGCAATATTAGAGTTTATGTGATGAACATGATTCCACCTATTCAAAGTCACGTACAAACAACACCTGATGAAGTGTTTTATGGATCAAAACTAATCTTTCTAATTTAAAATTTTTTGGAAGCATATGCTTTGTTCATGTTCCACAACACTTCATTTCAAAGTTGGATCTAGGGTCACCAAAAAAAAATCATTAATATGGTAGATGGGCAACCAAGATATAGATGTGTCAACCAAGAGATCAGAGAGGTAATTGTTTTGAGAGATGTCATTTTTTATGAAGCTAAATCTTGGTATAAGCATTACATATAGGTAGATGAAGACGAAAATACAAGAATTCATGAAGAAGATCCAAGTTCTTGTCAAACCGCACATGAAGAACTAACTCCCCCAAATCAAAAGTTGAAGAAACTTTTGGATTTTCTTTCAAAGGAAATTGAGTCATAAGAAGAAGAGACTAAAGTATCTACATCAAGAAGAACCCACTCAAAGGCAAGAAAAGCATGGTGGGACTAAAAGTCAATCAAGGTATCTAGTAAAAGAAAGAAGGTAGCCAAAAGGATTTTTTGATCATGATTATATGGCAAAACTTTTTGAAGAGTAGGAGCCAACATCTTATAAACAAGCATCAAAGGTAAAGAAATGGGTTAAGGCAATGGATGAAGAAATGGTAGCCTTGTATAAGAAACATTTTGGCTGTTGATGGGAGGATTCAAATTCAAATTTAATTGGTGATTTGTCTTGCTTGAATGTTTGCTTTATGAGGCTCCATGTGACATCCATATGATGATCCAAACTAGAAGAAGGTTAATGCTTGTATTTCAACAACATCAAAGGTAAAGAAATGGGTTAAGGCAATGGATGAAGAAATTGTAGCCTTGTATGAGAAATAATACATGGAATTTAGCTCCAAGGCAATTAAACATGAAGATAATCAGTAACAAATGGGTGCACAAGATCAAGAGAAAGAATGATGGTTTTGCAAGTAGATATAACGCAAGGCTTGTTTGTAAATGTTATGCACATAGTTATGGGACCAATTATGATGAGATATTTTCTCCCATTGTGAATATATCGACAATAAGGACATTCATCTATTGTTGCCATGAGCAAGGTATGGAATCTTTATCAATTAGATATCCAAAATGCATTTCTCAATGGTGATTTTAAAGACGATATGTACCATACCAAGTGGATGGTTATGAAGATTCCAAGAACCATGCACATGTACGTAAAATCTCAAAAGCAATATATGGTGTTAAATAAGCTCGAAGGGTTGAGAATTCTAGATTGGCAAGTTTCTTGAAAAGGGGTGATATAGGTGCTCTAATGCAAATACTTGTTTCTATGTTAAAGTTGAAGGATGATTGATTGTTTATGTCTCAATTTATGTGGATGATTTGATAGTAACAAGAAATGATGAAGGTGAAATAGCAAGGATCAAAGCACAACTTGGGTCTGAATTTAAAATTTTAGATTTAGGAGAATTGACATACATTATTGGAGTGCAAATTATGGTAAAAGAAAATGGTGTATATCTTCTACAAAGAAAGTATGTTTCAGATTTGTTGAAGAAATATACCATGGAGCATTGCAAGAGTATCAGTAATCCAATGGAACCCAATGTGAAGTAAAGTGTTGAAGATGGTGAATCTTTACAAGATCCAGTTATGTAAGCCCATTGATTGGTCTCTTCTATATGCAACTTTAACAAGGTAGGAAATTACATTTAGTGTAAGTATGTTGTCTTAGTTTTTAAATAAACCCACTAATTTACATATGTAAGAAACAAAGCAGAGTCTTGAGATATTTGAAAGGTACTTTAGATGAATGTTTGGGCTATACATGTCCTGAATTTATGGATGCGAAAGCATACAATGATGTAGATTGGGTTGGAAATTAGGACGATAGAAGGAGTACATGGGGATATTTGATATTTGAAGGTAATGACTTGGTTTCATGGATCTCTAAAAAATAGCATACATTAGCACTTTCAAGCACGTAAGCTTAATATAGGAGTCTTAGAAATGTAGCCTGTGAGATTATATGGTATTTGAAGATTTATGAAGATACGAAGATATCTACATCACGTCCATTACTCTTTAGAGATAATGTAAATTCATTACAACTTGCATCTAGTCCAGCGTACCATATCAAGAACCAAACACATTGAAGTACAGTAGCATTACATCGGAGAGAAGGTGGTAAGTGAATGTTGAGGGCTATTGTAGTGTGTGTCATCTTATCAGCCTTAGTATTTGTGGTTGTCTTGGTTCTATTCATTGTAGCATTTGCTGGAAAAATGTAGTTAACATGTCATTCCAACCATTTGTAGCCCTTTCTTTTTTTAAAAAGAAAATGAAGGTTCGGCCGAGGCCTACTCCCCCGGGCTTCAACTTTGAAATTGCAACTGTAATTTGTAGCCTTTTCTTGGCTCCGATGTATGTCTTCCATCAGTAATTCAACTTTCTTATTCTTATGTGCTAAAAGAAAAAAGCGTTCCACTTAATGCGTGTGCGCTTGTGCTTGAACTGAATACTAAGCACCATCTTTGAAGTAAAAGTTTGTGTCGATGGAAGCTCGATATGTGAGCGTAATTGACCATAGCGACAGCCCTTCCCGCTATTGCCTCATGGCGTCGTGACTCGTGGGGGAGGGGAAGGTCGGCGGCTCAGCGTGAATGGTATAAATTTAGCATGACGTTTGGAAAGATTTGCTATACACCTTGTGGCGCTGCTGCTGCACAGAGAGAGAGAGAGAGACAGAGAGAGAGGCCATGGGTGGTCTTGCGTTATTCTCGACTATGATAGTGTTGCTGCTGAGTTGCTTATCCGCTGTGATGATACAAGCGTCCGATGGTAGGCATATTTGGATTAAAGCTCGTCAACGAGAAAGAGAGAGAGAGAGAGAGGGTATGGATCATCATGTGTTACTCTCGACTATGATAATGTTGCCGCTGAGTGTCTTATGCGGTGTGATGGTACGAGCGTCGGATTGAAGCTCGTCACAGACAGAGAGAGAGAGAGAGAGGCTATGGTTCGTCTTGCGTTATTCTCGACAATGATAATGTTGCTATGGTTCGTCTTGCGTTGTTCTCGACTATGATAATGTTGCTGCTTAGTGTCGTATCATGTATGATTGTACGAGCGTCAGATAGTAGCCATATTTGGATTGAAGCTCGTCAACACGAGAGAGAGAGAGAGAGAGAGAGAGAGAGAGAGAGAGAGAGAGAGAGCCTCTGCTTATGACTTGTTATCTCTTAATCGCCACAAATGATAACTTCACATGAATTGGACTGCAGTGAGTGCACTAATGGCGTTCAAGCGAGGGATTAGCAGGGATATCCACAACATACTAGGAAGTTGGGATCCATCGCTGGCGACACCTTTGGGGTGGTTCCATGTCACTTGCGATGCAGCGGGACGCGTCATTCGGTTGTTCGTATTGCGAACTCGCTAGTTTCTGGCTTACTGCAAACTTATATGTGTTTGATATAGGATGCACAATGTTATAGGGATCTATCGAATGAGGGGCCGTAGTTGGCCGAGCTGGACGAGCTTCAGTTTCTGTATGGACTCAGTTTATTTTCTGAGACGAAACTTTGATTATCGAAGAGCATGTTCATCACCATTTCTTTGTTCTCTCTGATTGTTTCATTTACAGAGAGCTGAACGGCAACTTTCTGGTGGGCCATATACCGCCAGTGTTAGGGAACCTCCTGAATCTCGTAAGCTTGGATTTGTCCCATAACTTTCTCTCAGGACCCATCCCCTTGGGCTTCGACAACTTCATTAGAGGGAAACTTCTGTAAGCAGGACCACAGTCGTATCCCCTACTCATCGCTAAATTGTTGTGTCTGTCGCCTAATCGTAGCCATGATGCTTATGCGCGCTGTTATGTCTACAATTTCAACTGCTGACTGTGTTGCCTTGCTCGCCTTCGTATTTCTGCCAACGCAGGCGGTTAGAGGTGAACTCTCTTACAGGACCTATAAGCTGGAATTTGGGATTCGTCCCTCTCTATGTGTTGTAAGTATACATCTCATCTAGGACTGTACCTGTGCAAGCGCAATCAATTTCCTCTCTCCCATTTTGTGCCATGGAACATTGACGTCCATCCCCTGATGCAGTAATGTCTCCTATAATCATCTCGAGGGTTTTGTGTCTCCCAGCTAGAGACGGCTTGCAAACGGTGTTGCGCATGAGATGCGATTCAGATGGCCGTTGGAGAATACAATTTGAAAGTTGATCTTCATCATCTTGAATGATTATCCCACCATATATGCTCTCTGTTAGGGATAGTCCATGATCCATTGTAGCCACGGTTAAGAGTTGCTAGCCTTCTTTATTTTGTCTTGTGCGCGGACATCGTTATTTCTCGAGCAGGCTTGGACGTCAATGTCTATCTTATTAACTTCTACACTTTGTTGATCCTATCATTGATGATTTCGTCTATTAACAATGCCAAATTCATGAAAAGAGTCCATACCGTTTCTTAAGACGCATTTTGCATACTTATTTTTATCAAAATCGCTTCTTATATTCTTGTGCATCTCCGGCTATTAAGCACAAATGAAAATGAATGATGAAAAGAGTCACCAAAAAAAAAAGAGAGTTTGGACCTAAAAAATAATAACATGTGTCAGATAACTTGCATATGGAACAGAATTAACTTACCAAGAGCATAATAAGATTTCCACAAGCTCGTAATCAGGTGCGTAATGAAGGTGACATAATCACTTTATATTTCTAATGGGAATCCATAAGACCATTCCTTCACCTAACATGCAACACATCTAATTGTGCTATTTTTATCTTGCTTTGAGCTAGCCTAGTCGAAACTAAAGTATGATATTGATGGTATGTCAACTTTAGAAGATTGAAGAAAATCTCATTCATCATGCAATTTAAGCACCTTCGATATATCAACATCTAGACACAACCACTAAAACATGTGTTGCTCCTCTCCACACCAGGACTTTTGGTAAGAAAAACTTTCAAATTGATGAGTCGCATCTACATAGGCATGTGGATCCATATTGGTCAATGTGTCATTGTTCCTTAGAGACCGCTAGTTATAGTTCCAACATATGTCCTAGTTAACTCGAGTTACCTCAAGTGAAAGCATATGTGCTATATCTGTTGTAATCTCTCTCTCTCTCATCATTGATAATACATTAATCATCTTTACTTACATTATGACGGCTTGCCAACCGTGTTGCACATATGATGTGATCCAAATGGTCGTTGGAGAATACAATGTAGAAGTTGATCTTCATCATCTCTCTCTCTCTCTCTCATTATTGATGTATTGTAAGTACCTTGGATGTATCAACATCTAGACACAACCACAAAGAACATGTGTTGTTCGTCTCCAAACAAAGCCTTTCAGTAAGAAATGCTTTAAAACTCATGAACTACATCTACATAGGCGAATGAATGCTTGTTTTATTTGTTCTTTTATTTCATGGACCATATCCTACGAACGCACTTAATTGACAGGAATAATACATAGAAAGTATTGGAATAGCTAGGAATCATTCTATTAACTAGGCATCATCCCCACAAAAGTGTATTGTTCACACGATATCGGATGAATCACATCGACATGGGCAAGTGAGTGCATAGATGACATTCTATTAGCTAGGCATCATGGTTTCATAGTTCCAACATGCATCGGATCAACTCGAGTTAATGCAAGTGCAAAAGTGTAGGCTGGTTTGAAAACCGAAATGAAATTCCCATCATCTTCATCATAAGAGACATATAAGGACATTCCCCTTGTCCCCATCATCTATTCTATAGGGCATCATAATGAGATCATCCTTGCTTCATCATTTCGTTTATTTATGGAACATATCCATAAAACAGATTAATTGAGGGGAGTCATCAATGCAAACTATTGATATCTAACCAGATCAACAAGACAAGGTTTCCTTAAGTTGGAAGTGTTTATTTCATATCCCAATAGTTGAGTGAATGGATTCTTCAATGTGGTGACATGAAATTATAAGTTTGTACAGCTTCTTAGAAAACTATCAATTAATCAAGAGCCTTTCCTAGGCTTGTTTAGAACTATTAAGGGATTCTCATAGCCTATCTGCTTACTTCTTGTAAGCCCTTAGAGAAAGTCACAATCATAGGGTAAGTACCACACGAAGCTTACAATTGCCGACTTTTCTACCTATGAAAACTTGGCACTTGAAGAAATATGCTTCTAGAAATTATTCTCAAAGTTTGTTAACCCATTTGTAGTAGACCATCCTCAATCACATAGATGTGGCTTGCGTGATCTATTTTTAGATATTTAATAATTTTATATATATTTAGATTTTTCCCTAATATTTCACAAAAATGTATGTATGTATGTGTGTATGTTTGTATGTATGTGTGTATGTATCTGCAGATGTGTGTATGTATGTAGGCATATGCATGTGTGTATGTGTGTATGCATATGCATGTTTATGTGCGTATGCACATATGTGTGTATGTATATGCATGTGTGTATGTATATGCATGTGTGTATGCATATGCATGTATGTATATGCATATGCATGTGTGTATGCATATGCATTTGTGTATGTGTGTATGCATATGCATCTGTATGTGTGTATGCACATATGTTGTGTATGTATATGCATGTGTGTATGTATATGCGTATGCATGTGTGTATGCATATGCATTTGTGTATGTATATGCATGTGTGTATGCATATGCATGTGTGTATGTATATGCATGTGTGTATGTATATGCATGTGTGTATGCATATGCATGTGTGTATGTATATCCATTTGTGTATGCATGTGCATGTGTGTATATATTCATGTGTGTATGCATATGCATGTATGTATATGCATATGCATGTATGTATATGCATATGCATGTGTGTATGCATATGCATGTGTGTATGGATATGCATGTGTGTATGCATATGCATGTATGTATACACCTATGCATGTGTGTATGCATATGCATGTTTATGTGTGTATGCACATATGTGTGTATGTATATGCATGTGTGTATGTATATGCATGTGTGTATGTATATGCATGTGTGTATGTATATGCATATGCATGTGTGTATGCATATGCATTTGTGTATGTATGTATCTATATGCATGTGTGTATACATATGTATGTGTGTATGCATATGCATGTGCATATGAGTATGCATGTGTGCATGCATATGCATGTGTGCATGCATATGCATGTGTGCATGTGTGTATGTATGTATGTATGTATATGCATGTGTGTATGTATATGCATGTGTGTATGCATATGCATTTGTGTATGTATGTATCTATATGCATGTGTGTATACATATGTATGTTGTATGCATATGCGTGTGCGTATGCATATGCATGTGTGCATGCATATGCATGAGTGCATGCATATGCATGTGTGCATGTGTGTATGTATGTATTTATGTATATGCATGTGTGTATGTATATGCAATTTTTGCATCTTTGTATGTATGCATATGCATGTGTGTATATGTGTATGCATATGCATGTGTATGTGTGTATGTATATGCATGTGTGTATGTATATGTATATGTGTGCGTATGTATGTATGCATATGCATGTGTGTATGCACATATGTGTGTGTATGCATATGCGAGTGTGTATGTATATGTATATGTCTCTTTCTCTCTGTCTCTCTTTATGTTTCTCTAGATCTCTCTATTTCTTTCACTCTCTCTCTCTATGTCCATCAAAAACAAAACATCACTTACATCGACGTTTAATTGTTTGGATCATGTTTGGATCGTTGTCCTTCGTCGAATTCCAAAGACCTGATGCCAAAATCTCTTGCAAAACTAAAGAGAAAAGAAATTAGAAACGAGAAAACATAAAGAAAGAAAACATAGTGGTTCAGTATGTGCGATACTTACCAAAACTTACGATCTACAAAAATAGAGAGGTGTGAGTAGAGAGAGAGAGAGAAAGAGTGAGAAACAGGGGGATGTAGCTCGTGCTTGCAAACTAGAGAGTAGTAGGTTTTGTTTCAAGACGTGATGAATGTCGAAATTTTTGCTTTCGAGTCCGGCTAAAACATTGCATCGGTATGCGAAGTATGAGCGTGGGTATGAACATCAGTAGTTTCCACTAATTTACCAATGCTCATACCGACACTCATACCAATGCATGTGTACCAACGCGTATATTGCTTCTATGGTTTTTCAAGCATTTTCAATGGTCATACCGACATCGATGCTTGACCGTCAGTATGCACAACATCAGTATGCCCTTGATATGTTGTAGTGTAAGAAACGCTTTCAAACGCATGAACCGCATCTTTATGGGCAAATGGATGCATAGAGGTCAATGTGTCCTGATTATCTCGACTTACGTCAAGCGAAATACATGGAGGATGCTTCTTGAGTGATCTCAAACCTTCGTGGTAATTCAAATTTGCATGCAGCTCATGGAATTGCAACCTTTCACCTCCTCTTTAACGTGCATAATTCACAATCACTATAGCAAGTTCCCAACTTTCCTAATGACTGAGAGAAATTTCCTTTTGTCTTGATCTTTGGACGAGCCTGATCAACTCAATACTTTGTGACCATCTTAAAGAGCACTTTCATCCTTAAATGCTCTTCATAATATGAGACATATAGGGGCATTCCCCAGATCCCCATAATCTATCCTATAAAGCATGGTAATGAGATCTTCCTTGTTTTATTTTTTCTTTTATTTTATGGACCATATCGTATGAACGCATTGAATTGAGAGGAATAATAAGTACAAAGTATTGGAATAGCTAGGCATCATTCTATTAACTAGGCATCAACCCCACAAAAGTGAGTGGATAGAAGACACTGTTTTCCTGAATCCTCATTCTATTAGCTAGGCATCATGGTTTCAGAGTTCCAACATGCGTCCCGATCAACTCGAGTTAACGCAAGTGCAAACATGTCGGCTGCTTTGAAAAACTAAACGAAATTCCCATCATCTTCATCATAGGAGACATATAAAAGCATTCCCCTTGTCCCCATCATCTATCCTATAGGGCATCAGATTTATGGACCATATCCCCTTGTCCCATCCTATGAGAATGATCTATGGCGTAAAAAGCACCTCTAAAAGGATGAAAGAAAGATAATCCATAAATAATCCCATAATCGACATTCATAATACCATGAAAGGGACCGCTTCCTTAATTTGTTTATTCTTGAGGAGCATACACATCTCTTTCGTCATTTTTTTTTTCACTTTTTCCATCCACCAATCTTTAGAATAAATATGCATGTTCCTTATTTTAACATTGCAGAAGGGATGGAGGACCCTCTTTGTCAATTATGTTGTTGGAGATGTAGCTTCTATCTAGTCTAGCTTTCTGCAAATCTTTGGCCAACTTGAGGTTTGACCAAATTGAAATCATGAATATGTTTGACTTGAAGGAGATTGTGGTCAAGCTTAACCTCGTACCAGGCATCTATCTCAATTCTATCAATAATGCATTCCCTTTGGTCCCATCTATGAGATAGGAATTTTACCATATTAAATTCCCCACAAAGGATGACTTCAAATGGTAGAGAGTCTAAAGAGTGCTAGGTATCTTGTCTATCCCAATCAAGATTGTGAGCATAAACCAAAGCAATGGCGAGTAGAAAATGGCCATTAAAAGAGGGTGCAATCCACCAATGGTTCACATCGGTTATAGTACCCATCAAAGAAAGAGTGTCATTTTGATTTAAAGCCAATCGCTCCACCACCACTCCCACATCGCTATTGTGTGGTGATCCACACGTGATATGCCTATATGATCTTCAACCTCTTTTGGTATTTGACTCCATCAACTTTGATCTTTAGATGACAGATAAAGTCTCGATTGATGTTTTTATGTAGAATCCATTGACTAAACACGGTTGCTCTTGAAGGGTCAGAGAACCTTAAAATGTTGAACAAAACAACAATCATTTAGGAGGTGAGGTATCTTTGTTAGCTGGGGATTTAACCCTCGTTTTCTTGACTGCAGTGAGTGCACTAATGGCGTTCAAGCGAGGGATTAGCAGGGATATCCACCGCTGGCGACACCTTTGGGCTGATTCCATGTCACCTTTGGGCTGATTCCACGTCATTCGGTTGTTGGTATTGCAAACTCGGTAGTTTCTGACGCACAATGTTATAGGGATCTATCGAATGAGGGGCTTGTTGGGACGATTGCGCCAGAGTTGGCCGAGCTGGACGAGCTTCAGTTTCTGTATGGTATCAGTTTATTTTCTGAGATGAAAGTTTAATTATCGAAGAGCATGTTCATCACCATTTTTTGTTCCTTCTGATTGTTTCATTTACAGAGAGCTGAATGGCAACTTTCTGGTGTGGCATATACCGCCAGTGTTAGGGAACCTCCTGAATCCTGTAAGCTTGGATTTGTCCCATAACTTTCTCTCAGGCGTGTTATGTCTACAATTTCAACTGCTGACTGTGTTGCCTTGCTCGCCTTTGTATTTCTGCCAACGCAGGACCTATAAGCTGGAATTTGGGATTCGTCCCTCTCTATGTGTTGTAAGTATACATCTCATCTAGGACTGTACCTGTGCAAGCGCAATCAATTTCGTGTCTCCCATTCTGTGCCATGGAACATTGACGTCCATCCCCTGATGCAGTAATGTCTCCTATAATCATCTCGAGGGTTTTGTGTCTCCCAGCTTCAGCAAGTACAGCATTCGGAGGTATGGGTGAATATTTACATTTTGCTTCATCTTCACGATTATTTGAGTTCGGTGACGGACGTATGAATCATCCATGCAGCTTTCGTCCCGGTAATCCTCGTCTCTGCGGTGCACCACCCTGCTAGAGATGGCTAACTTTTGCATGATATTACCTTCCAAAATGTATTAGTAAAATATTGTCTCGCCGGAACTGTTGTAATTATTATTATGGCTCGCAAACGGTGTTGCACATGAGATGCGATTCAGATGGCCGCTTGAATGATTATCCCACCATATATGCTCCCTGTTAAGGATAGTCCACGGCCAAGAGTTGCTAGCCTTCTTTATTTTGTCTTGTGCGGGGACATCGTTATTTCTACAGCAGGCTTCGACGTCAATGTCTATCTTATTGGCTTCTACACTTTGTTGATTCTATCATTGATGAATTCGTCTATTAACAATGCCAAATTCATGAAAAGAGTCCATCCCGTTTCTTAAGACGCATATTTCAAACTTATTTTTTATCAAAATCGCTTCTTTTATTCTTGTGCATCTCGGCTATTAAGCACAAATGAAAATGAATGATGAAAAGAGTTACCAAAAAAAAGAGAGTCCGGACCTAAAAAATAATAACATGTGTTAGATAGCTTGCATATGGAATAGAATTAGCTTACCAAGAGCATAATAAGACTTCCACAAGCTCGTAATCAGGTGCGTAATGAAGGTGACAGCATCACCTTATATTTCTAATGGGAATCCATAAGACCTTTCCTTCACCTAACATTACAACACATCTAACTATGCTATTTTCATCTGAGGATTGTGTGCGTATCTCTTACCTTCATAAATCTCTGTATATCCTTCCCAATCCCCCAATACAAGTGCAGACTACTTCTTATATATATCTCCAAGCCTAGAGAATGACCTGCACCAAATCCAATCATTTACTTCATCTTTACTACTTTTTGCCTGAGTGCCACTCCTAACTAACAAAAGTGATGGAAGAGTGCGCGAATTTCGGAGTAGTAGCCCAATTTTGATACTGACAAGTAATCGATTTTAGCTCTACACCTTCACCCGCTAACTTTGAATGCTAAGAATCAGCACTCCGTTTTGAACCTTGATTATCCCCATGAATCAGATAGCCGACTTGACTCTAAATCAAGGTGTGATGCTAAGGAGGAATGGTGAAGAGGCAAATAGTATGAGAGAGAAGAGGAGCCCATTAAGAGGTGAATCATACCAAAGACAAATTTGAGGCATCCTACAAGTATGAATTTCCACACATAGATGAATTTAAGGAACCAAGGCAAATTTTCTCTCTTGGTTCTAATGAATTTTGGAGCTAGGAGGAATCTACTTCCAGACTAGCTTCATCTTGCCAAACGAATTCCAAACTTGCTTCTAGAGATGAATTTCACTTCTTACTTATTATAGGGTGGAGCGAACTTGAGCAAGTTAAAAGTAGCATCCTTTAACTATTGAGAAACTTATAAATTAATGTCATCCATAGATAATCTTCTGATGATACATGTGTTATGATATTAGCAGACATTCTTCCATTTTAGTTCAAGTTCTAGATAAGTCTAACGCTCAATGATCCATTGGTATTCAAGGATACGTGCACATGTGGTGATCACTATGAATTGAGTATTCTTGGGTTGGTGATTAGAATAACTTATCTATCTTCATTACACATGTTCTATCGTGTGGCTTGACCTTCTTTCCCAATACATTGTTGTTCCTATTTTCTTGAAGCCACTCAAAGCATAAACTTTTAATGAGATTAAATCATTCAAACTATTTCTCACAAGATTTTTCTCATAAGATCAATATCTTAATTGAGGTGGATTTCATGTGTATAAACAATGAAAACCATTTGACTATCAGCTATTTAGTCTAAGAATCGAATCAAAGTATGATGAAGATAAAGTAGATCTTTTCCTACATATCATTCATCTACAAGAATATTTAGGAAGATGCGAGTGGGATTCATGAAACAATTTATGATTCTAACTCTTTGGGAGACTTAAATTTGTAGCAATTTTCACAATGAAAGTTCCATAAATTCCCCTATTGTAATTTTGTAAGTACATACATATTGAATTCAAGGAGTAATGTTGTAAGAGAATTGACGGTACTTAGATAACGAAAGATTCACCCAAAAAAATGTGACTCTAGACCTAAAAATAGTTAACATGCACGAGTAAAAATAGGTTAGGAGTAAAACAAGATGTCAATTGTTGGAGTTTGATATGTGCAAAAGCACTTGAACAACACAAGGAAGAGGAAGAAGCTTGGAGCATAACATAGAATATTAAATGTATTAACAAGTGACTATACAAAGATTAAAAATCTGTAAGGGGTATGGGCACATATACTAGCCAGGGGGGAAACATCCTAAAGAGGGAAAAAAGTGCTCCGATGGTCGTAGTGTGTTCACACACATCACTACCAAAATATATCAATAAGGTGATTATTAGACCATCACTTATAGTTTTTGACATACAAAAGATGATAATTACTTTCTATTAGTATTGCCCAAATATGATTAGAGGATAGGCATCTCACAATCTTCTTTGTATAAAGATTCTCAACCATTTTAAGAGTAAATAATAAACCAAGTCCGCCTTCCTGGTTGGGTAGATGACAAGGGTAGATGACAAGTATCTAAGCCAAGTCGGGGGATTTTGCACACCTCTTCAAACCCCCGGCCCTCGTAGGGGAATCGTCTCATAGATAGTAACCTACATCACTTGTTTTTTGGATGGAATCCAACAAGAGAGAAAATAGATAATGCAAGGAACATCAAAATGCTTTAGGAAAAAAACATGTGAGATAGGCAAGATTGAACATTATACCATTTAAATGTTATATTTAAAGACTTGTGAACATCAAAATGAACAACTAAAACCAATGAGACCTCCTAAGATCTTCAAAAGATCAAATATATGGTACCAAACTTCAAAGATGAAACTTGTCTGCAAACGAGCAAATAAAGATAGTTAACTAAAAAATGATAATGACAAAAAATTGTGGAAGTAAAAGTAGTGAAAATGAATTATAAATCACGAACTTAAACTCTATGTACCATAATTTAGAAACAAAAATCATCAAATAATCTCAAGTATAGCTCAAAAAATAATAGTTTGAAATATGTTAGGGTATCAAAACCCTGTCAAGACCTACTACAATAAGATATGTGAAACTATCTAACTTGAATATTGAAGTGTAATAGATATAGAACCTCACACGAAATAAAGAATTCTGATGTATGATGAAAATATGCAAGCCAAAGGATCAGATCCAAGTTACAACACTATAAAAGACCTCAAATTGTTTGAGATATGAAGTATAAAGACATGTATGTCTCTAGGGAGACACTAGATACACGATAGAGATTAGATCTTACAAAATCCCTATTTGCATGAGGGTGCTATTCTATTTTGAAAAAAGAAACTATTCATGTATAGTACATGCTATAATATTTTTAGTGAAAGAAGACTCACCCACTCTAGCAAGATACATTAAGAGAACCACTTATTTTATTGATAGGATATCAACAATAGATACTATCTCTTCTGAAAATAGAAGCCACTACTCACCCTATTTTTTCAATATTTTTGCTCTAAATTTGAACATATGTGCACCTTCCACATCTTAGTTTTAGTAAATAATAAGTTCCACAAGCCTAAATACGAATTTAGAACTTTGTAGCATCGTCCCTTTCAAGCTCTAAATCCAAATCTTTGAATCCAAGTAGAACTTTCATCCGCTTCAGCTATTTAGCATCCACTAGTTGATCTTTACTTCCTACATACTCAATATCTTGATTTACTATCTTCCCTTGGATATATTGGTAGTGTACTTTAATGTGTTAGGTTCTTTCATGGTACAATGGATTCGATGTGCGTTGTATTGATCTTACATTATCTCCAAAGAGTAATGGTTGTGATGTAGATAAATCCATATCTTCATAATGTGTCAATTACCAAATAATCTCACATGCTGATTTTAAGACTCCTATATGCAACTTTCCTTCTTGAAACTTCTACTCTAGGTTGCTTTTTAGAAATCCATGAAACAAAATTATTACGTGCAAATGTCAAGTATGTTCTTGTACTCCTTTTATTATCCTTATTTCCAACCCAATTCACAGCACTATAGGCTTCAAACCCATAACTTCATGATATTTATAACCCAAACCTAGATCTGAAATTATAAATTCACATCCAAGTTATGCTTTGATCTTGGCTATCTCACCTTCATCATTTCCTGCTATGATCAAATCATCCATATAAATTGAAACTTAAACAATCAATGATCCTTCAACTTTAACATACAAAGAAGCATCTACATTCGAACGCCTATATCGTTTCTTTTCAAGAAACTTTACCAATCTAAAATTCCAAGCCCTTGGATCTGTATTAAGACCATATAATGCTTTCAAGAGATTACATACATGTGTAGGGTTTTGGAATCTTCATAACTAGCTAGTTGCTCCATGTACACATCTTTGTTTGAATCACCATTGAGAAATGCAGTTTTTATATCTAATTGATAAAGACTCCATACATTGCTTTCTACGATACTTATTAATGTCCTTATTGTTGATATCTTGAGAACTAGAGAAGAACTTATTGTCCTAATTGATGCCATAAATTTTTTTGTGCATATCCTTTACAAAAAAGACTTATTTTTGTGCATATCCTTTACAAAAAAGACTTCTTTTATATCTACTTACTAAACCATCATTGTTTCTCTTGATCCTGTACACCCATTTGTTATTGATTAACTTCATCTTAGGCTACCTTGGAACTAAATCCCATGTATTGTTCTCATGAAAACCTCTGATCTCTTCATCCATTTCCTTAATCCCTTTCTTTACCTTCGATTCTTCTTTATAAGATATTGCTTCCTGCATTTCAAGAAGTTTCACCATATAAGCTTCATGAGAAAATATTTGTGGTTGCTTTCTCTTAATGGATGCCTTCATAGATTTCTTCTCCTACCATGCTTTTCTTTTCTTCGAGATTGGGTTCTTCTTGATATAGAAGCTTCACTTTCTTCTCCCTCGAACTTAATTTCATTTTAAATAAAATCTCAAATTGTGACCTTAGGTCCAACTTTGATCGTAACTGTTATGGAACATGAAAACGTTTATGCTTCAAAAAAATCTACAATTAGAAACAATTAGTTTTGATCATAAAACACTTCATTAGGTGCTTTATGTACATGAATTTGAATAGGTGGAATCTTGTCTATCACATAAACTACCATATTGAGTGCGCAAACCCAAAAAGCAAGTGGTAAGTCCTTTCTATTTAACATGCACATATCCATCTCCAAGATAGAATAGTTTCTTCTTTCAACCACACCATTTTGTTGAGGTGTATATCCGTTTGTAGTCTACTTTGTAATTCCTTCTTCCTCCAAATATGTAAGAAACCAAATCTCAAACTTCTTATGCTTCTACCTAGATTCTTTTCAACCAAGGATTTAAGCTTCTTAAACATATCCAACACTTTTGATTTGTTTTTCATAAAATAAATGAATGTAAACATAAACATTATAAATTACTTGCTACATGCCATTAACTCTTCTTGAGATGGACCTCATGCATCAATATGAATAAAGTCCAAAGACCTCTTCTTTGCAATCTTGCTTTTGAAAAAGGAATTTGTTCCTATTTTCCAAACTAACATGGCTCACAAACATAATCCAAATATTACTTAGGTAGTTGTTGTGGATATTCAACCAAGAAGCCCTTTGGAATATCTTTCACTTATATGTCGTAATATCTTAAGCCATAATTAATCCAATTGAATAACATGAGTCCCATTGATCATTCTATAGCCTAAATAATATGGAAGTTCAACTTCATAAGTATATAATTTAGTTACCCTTTATCCTCTTATAATAAAATTACTATTGTTCATTTGATAAGCCTACGATTGATTATTATCAAAATCCACTTTAATTCCATTTGTCCAATCGAAATCAAATAAAACATCTCTGAGTGTTACATGTGCATTAAATGGACAATGATGAGTGTATACTACTTCATGCTGAGTACCATTAGCTCTAAAAACTATGACTCTTTACTGTAGCTTGTGTAAGTTCACAAAAAAACTTATATTATGACTTGTGGTTTGTGCAAGGTCTATCTACATACCAAGTTTTTTTTTTTACCTTCCTCGTGTATTTCTATATGCATAGCCATAAGAATGTTTTGCTTTTGTGTCCAAGCATCCTCTTGTGCTACATTATAGTTTTGATGGATGTGGACTTAGCCTCATCCTCTTTGTCATCCTCTAAAACCACCTCTTCTATTAGGGTTGGACAAGCAATCCCTATCATAATCACAAACTTTACCACAATAGCTAGAAGTGAAGTTTCCTTGCTGATTTGGTTGATATTGTTCACCTTGTTGTATTTTCTTCCTCCTCTAGTAGCATTAAAGCTTCCTCTTCCTCTTTCATGGTTGTTGAATCTTCTTCCTCTCCAATTTCATGCACCTCTTGCTCTATTTGATGAAGTATAAAGAGCTTGTCCTTGACTAAATCTTTGATAATGACAAGAATTTCCACCTTCTTTGTTGATTTCCATAGTCATCATGAGCATTTATAAATCTTCAATGGATGGTAGATAATCCCAACCCATGATAGATGTAATAAAAGATTTCCATCTTTCATCTTCGCTCAAGCCATCTAACATGATATTTAACTTAATGTCCTCAATGTCGAGGAGTTATTGGGGTATCCGCCTTTGTCCAATTCCAAACTATAAGGGAAAATAAGCACTCACACTTCTAGTATGTCTTCTACTCAAGGGAGGTTCTCCTTAGGGAAGTATTCCCTATAACATTTCTCTATGCATGATAGATGTAATATGAGAATTCCGTCATTCATCTTCTCTCAAGCCATTTAACATGCTATTAGACTTTATATCCTCATCGTAGAGGAGGCACTAGGGTATCCACCTTTGGGGAGTTCCAAAATGTAAGGTAAAACAAGCACTCACACTTCTAGTACATCTTCTACTCAAGGGAGGTTCTTCTTAGGGAAGTATACCCTTTAATATTTCTATGTATAGGTACTCTAATTGACAAAAAGAGAATGACAATTGCATGGTCACAGAGAGAAAATCACAATGCTCATACAAGAGAGAACCCTAGATTCATTTCTTAGCTCACACAAAGATTACATAGGCCAAAAATATTCCAAATGAGTAATACAATGAGCTAGCGGGTCATTCTAGAACTAGAAAAAATCAATACAAGAGCACTGATGAACACCAGGACTACAACAAGATTAAAGACTTCCTCCAAGAGAAATACAATAAAATCACACCTAGGGACTATTTCCAAACCACTCAATCACACTACAATGCTAATAGCCAACTCCACTAAGATGTCCATGCTCTATATCCTCACCACAGAGTGACCCCCAATAGTGTCCTTGTAGCACCAGAATGCAAGAGTGGACGAGAAAATTGTGTTTGTACCTAAAGCCCAATGCCAAAAGAAGGATATTAATGCCTAAAAAGTGATCTCGACTTCTCTATGTGTGTGTATATCATCTCAATGAGGCAAGTCATCTAGTTATATATACTCCAAGAGGCTAGAAGTGGCCTTGCTAAATTCCCAACGTTCATTGAGTATGCCTCTACCTTTTTCTTTCTAAGCTAATTATATGGCTTGCATATGTACTATGGGGCTTTTGTGAGCTGAGTTAATGTATTGTCAAAAATCAATCTTTCCAATTGAAATGCATGTTTTTTTTTTGTTTTCTAACTCCATGGCAAGGTAATTTCACTCATGAATAAATGTTTCAACAACTTGGCAAGATCACTTGCACATTAGAATTGAGAAATTCAAATAATCTGAAGAAAAATATATATTTTGATAAATACCCATCGACTAAAGGAAACGAAAATTGAAGTGGGCGACTGGATGCTTGTGTATAATATTCTTTTGATATGACATATGAAGCAACAGAAAACCTAATGAAGTGATGGTTTGGTCCATGTATAGTGCATAAAGTTCATGATGATAATATTATGTTTTGAAAGAATTAAATAATTTATTATGAACCCTCTCCATGATTAAAAGTGGTTGTCCCCATGTGCATACATGGTAAAAATTGCAGAAGTATATATATGATATATTGCACACGTTATATTTAATGTTTTATTACAAACTCGGATAGTAGAAAACTTGTGTAGTTACAACAACATCACAATTGTTGACATAGATGGTGTAAAAAGAACAGCTCGCTTCATAGAAAATAACGGTGAGCAACAAATATAAAAGTTGAAGAATCTAAATGGAAATCAGATCAGAACATAGTTAATGGTTGGGCAATTGAGTTAACATAGAGAGTTAGCCTAGATAAGAAGATGTATCTTATTTGGCCTCAATTCCTAAAGAACCAAATATGATATAACCAAGATGAACATAGCAATTCTATTGACATTTGATGCTAGGCATTCATGACTTCTAGAATATATGTTCCTATAACTCAATGCCTCGCATCAAATAGCACCAACTACGCACAAAACTCAATCATACTAAATTCTAATGAGCAAGAGAACTCACCCAGTCATGGAACAATATAAAGTATTTTGACAATGCTTTATATGAGGTGGTGTTTGGGTACTCTTCCTAGAATTCACTCCATGTGAAGCACCCAAGCCTCCTCATCATCACCTCCGAAATCTTCATAAAAACAATGTAATTGCATTGTGAGGTTTAAAAGCAACATGATAAGTTATTGAAAGAGCAAGTAAAACTGATCAATGACAAGACTCTACTTACTTATTTGGCTTTGTGGCCATCTCCTCAAGGCTTAGGTCTTTATAAATGACCCTTGAAAATGTTGAAATTATCAAAGTGTCATCCTTCATGCCTTGTAATGCTCTATAAGGTGTCACCTTCATATCCTTAGTAGCCTCTTCAATGGAGAGATTAGTTTTGTTTCCCTTTCCCTTTACATATACCTAAGGATCTATTTTTGCCTTTTTCTATTTTTGACCTTTCCCTATTTGTTCTCCCACATTGTGAATATTTTATCCTAGAGATCCGAGATTACCCCTGTCCTCAAGGCAAGTTGGAAACATGGGTCAAATTTATGGAATGCATCTAACTTCACATTGTCATCCACTACTATCCCTACCTCTATTAGGCATTTCTTTCTCAAATTTGGATGGATCCTTCCACCATGCACCCTTAGGGAATCAACATAATCACAGTGAAAGAATCGGGTACGCTCAATGGATGACATTTTCTACTTGTAATCATTTTCATTGTTGTGGTCCCAAGCTAGGATTTTGGTCTCCTTTGTAGTTAAACCAACATAGATTTTACATTGTGCATACCTGAAGAAGTATGTATTTGGATGCTCTTTTACAAGTTTTCTTTAGGGCTCTGCAGAGTGTGATCCTCCAATAACAAAATATGTATAGTCTGTTGGAGGATAAACACTCCTATGTGCACAACAAAAGCAAATGAACCCTCCTAGGATCCTGAAAATTTTCAGACATAGGTTCTATATTTTCTGAGTTTCTCTGAGTATATGCAGAGACTGAAAATGAAATTTTGCATGCATAAACTAGACTTTACGAGATTTCAAATGAGAGTAAAATCACTCCATTTGGATACTGGATGATGCCTCAAACAGCTGCAACAAAACAGATAACTTGATCTCTTCACAGAGTATGAGCTATCTAGACAGACACTATTCTGGACATTTCTCTGCACATGTGCAGGCACTGAACCTGAGACTTATACCACAAAAAGTAGAACTTATAAGCTTTCCAACAAGATAAAAATCATTGCAAATGGATTCTGGATGAAGGAGAAACATCAATTACAAGACAGAGGGGGTCTGCCAAAAACATCTAGATAGATAGAGTGTGTAAAAGTGAAATTTCTGCAAAATATGCAGAGAACAGCTAGTAGGGGGTGTGCTTAAGCAAGCGGGCAGCTTGGGCACGTATTTCCACGACTCTAAGTCATAATACAACTCATTAGAGGTTTTAAAGACCACATACTAACCTCTTTAACCAATCAAAAGCATATACATGTCAAAAGTGAGGTCCAATCACATCAAGAGGTGAGCTAAATCTTCTCTAATCAACTTCTTTCCATTATGGGCATAATTGGATGCCTCCAACTCACGGAAATCAGCCTCCTTTGATTGTGGATGATGTGGAAGGTTCAATTCGGGGCATGTTCCCACACTCTTGAGCTTGAAAAACTTTTAACACTCCCCGTCAAGCTCAAGTCTTTTCCTTTGTTGTTTCAGCCTATGTCTCTTATGTTGATAGCTTCCTTGAATCCTCCAAGCTTTGTACCTTCAAGAAACTTTGTGATCATGTCTGCAACCTGCATTTTAGTGTTCACATACCTTATATCTAGCTCTTTTGCCATCACCTTTTCTCTAACGAAGTGGTAATGAACCTCTATGTGCTTGCTCCTTGCATGAAACATGGGATTGTTAGATAGATAGATGCTTGAAATGTTGTCTCCATAAAGAGGAAACTCCTCCACTTCTACTTCCAAGTCCTTAAGTAGCTTCTTAAGCCATAATAGCTCACATGTAGCCAATGCTAAACCTCTGTACTCAGCCTCTGTGGATGAAAGAGCAACCGTGGGTTGCTTCTTAGAGCTCCAAGAGATCACTTTTGTACCTATCATGAAAACATAACCCGATGTACTCCTTCGATCATCCTTGCTACCTGCCCAATCAGCATCACTATATCCCTTGACACTTAGATCAGCATCATATGAGTAAAATAGACCTTGGTTGATGGTGTGCTTGATGTAACGAAGCACCTTTCTTGCCGCCATAAGATGATCATGAGTAGGTGCATGCAAAAATTGAGAGAGAACACCTACTACATATGCAAGATTAGGTCTAGTGAATGTAGCATAAATTAATGAACCAATTATGCTTCTATATAGTGTAATATCTTGTATAGCCTCTCCTTGACATGCAACCAACTTTGTATTGGGCTCCATGGGCTGAGAAAGTGGCTTACAACCACTCATACCAAACCTGTATAGCACATCCAACAAGTATTTTCTTTGAATCAAGAAGATGCCATTGTGTGCATAGATTACCTCTATTCTCAAGAAGTACTTTAGTGTTCCAAGATCAGATATCTTGAACTCCTTCCCTAGCTTTGATTTGATATCTTTAATACCTGCAATATCACTTCCTGTGATGGTTAAATCGTCCACATAGATGCATATGTATACCTTCTTGTCTCCTTGCTTCTTCATGTAAAGTGACGGATCTGCAACACTTGGTTTGTATCCACAACTTGATAAATAATCCACTAACCTCTGATTCCAGGCCCTTGGGGCTTGCTTTAGTCCATATAATGCTTTCCTTAGCTTGCAAACATGATTTGGGTACCTCAAACTAGCAAATCCTTGAGGTTGGCTCATGTAGACTACTTCTTCAAGCTCTCCATTGAGGAAGGCATTCTTCACATCCAATTGATATAAGCTCCATTTCCTTGATGTGGCCACTGCAATCAAAGTCCTAATTGTTGGCATCTTGGCTACGGGGCTGAAAGTTTCATCATAATCTATCCCGTAGCTTTGGGAGAAGCCTTTCGCCACCAACCTTGTTTTGTACCTAGCAATGGAACCATCTGAATTTCTTTTAATTTTGTAAACCCACTTATTACCTATCACCTTCATGCCTTCTTGAGCTGGTACCAAGCTCCATTTATGGTTCTCATCAAGTGCTTTGAGCTCTTCCTTCATTGCCTCTTGCCATTCCTTGCAATCCTTAGCTTCTTCATAACTAGTTGGTTCTTTGTCCTTGATTACCTGAGTCATGTATGCATAATGCTTTGCAATGAAATTATTATATGTTAACCTTTGTACTGGATATCTTACTCTTCAAGACCTTCTTTCACTTCCTTTAGGTGTGGTTGCCATCTTCTTTCTTTGTTTGGCCACTCCTAGAGTTTGAACTTCTTCTATCTCTTCATCTTCCAACATGCTCTCGTCCACATAGCTTCCTTCTTCAACTAAAATCTTCTCTTTGCCTTTGACTTTGCTGTCTTCAGAGCTGATCTCTCTTTCCCTAAGCCTTCCACTCCATGGTGAGGGTTTCCTTGTGTTGCATGAGTTGCTTGGACCACTTAAATCCATGCTTTCTTGAACTCTATCATCATTCTTCAAATCTATCTCACCTATGTCTTCAACCTGCAATGGACTCATGCATGCATACCAAGGCTTCAACTCATCAAAGACAACATCCCTACTTACCTTCAGCTCCTTGGTGATGGGGTTATAGCATTTATACCCCTTTTGTTCCATAGAATATCCCAAAAAATACATCTTTCAGATTTGGCATCTAACTTTGACCTCAACTCTTGAGGTACATGTACATAGCATATACAACCAAAGACTCTAAGATGTGAAATGCAAGGTTTTCTTCCACTCCATGCTTCCTCAGGGGTTAGATGATGTATACCTGATGTAGGACATATATTCATGATGTATGTGGCTGTATATGTAGCCTCTCCCCAATAACAATGCGGCATATTCATTTCGTTGAGCATACACCTTGCTACCTCTGCTATGTGTCTGTTCTTTCTCTCTGCTACCCCATTTTGTTGAGGGGTATACCTGCATGTAACTTGTCTTTTGATGCCATTGACCTGCAAAAATTCAGAAAATTCATGGGCGAAGTACTCTCCCCCTCCATCCGATCTCAAAGTTTTGATAAACTTGCCAGATTCCTTCTCCACCTGTGCTTTGAATTTCTTGAACTAGTGGAACACATCTAATTTGTTTCTAATGCAATACAACCACACTTTTCTTGAAAAGTCATCAATGGAGGTTACAAAATACCTATTTCTAGCAAGGGATGCTTCTCTTGTTGGACCCCAAACATCCGTGTGAATGAGGTCTAAAACATTTGCACTTAAATAGGTACTCTTCTTGAAGGGCAGCCTTGATTGTTTTCCTTGTTGGCAAGCTACACAAATTTCATGCAACATTTTAGATGTAAAATTTGGTAGGCCTCTTATCAAGCTCCTCCTTTGCATGTCCTTGAGCTTTTGTAGGTTGATGTGACCTTTTCGTTTATGCCATAGATCCAAATCTGCTATCCTCTTGTCTCCATATGTGACATACATTGAATGGTATGGCTGATTTATGTCCATTGTGAACATTCTCTCTTGCTTGTTTCCTTTTGCTATGAGCTTGAAACCTACCCTTGGATCCTTAACAAAACATCCTCTTTCATTGAACCTAACTTGATAGCCTTTTTCTACCATTTGGCCTACCGAAATCAAGTTTTTGGTAATAGTAGGGACATGTAATACCTCTGATAAGCACTTTGCTCTTTGATTTCCTTCCAAACTGATCTCCCACATGTTGAATGATATGCTCTGAGTTATCACCTGTTTCCACATGCCCTTGATGCTTTGGGACCTGCAAATTACTAAAAAAATCCTTTCAACATGACATATGATTGCTACATCCACTGTCTACATACCATACATCTTCACTAGCTTGAGTTGTATCTTCACCATACCTCATGGCAAGTAAATAATCATTCCCTTGGTTGGATGATGTGTTTGCATAATTACCTTGCCCTCTATAATTGTTGTTGTTGCTTTGATTCCCTTGTCTTTGAGCTCTATGATAGCATTCATTTGCAAAATGACCGGGCTTACCGCATACAAAGCATCCATTTGAAGTGGCTTGTCCTCTTCCACCAAATCTTCCACCTCTTCCTCTATTTGTGGCTCTTCCACCTCTTTGACCTGCATTTTCTTGTTGTCCTTGACCTCCTTGGTTGCTTTGATATCTTCCTCTTCCTCTTGTAGCACCTCGGTTGTGTCTTCCTCTTCCTCTACCTGCATACAACAATTGCCCTTGGCTATCCTTGGCATTATGACCACCAAGGTTCATCTCCTCTATCACCATGAGAGTGATTAGTTGATCAAAATCAGGAAGAGAGTCCCTTACATACACTGAAGTTGTGAAAGCCCTCCATTTTTCATCATCCCTAAGTCCATTTAGGGTGTGGGCGACAAGATCGTCATCATCTAGGGCACAACCGATTGACCCTAGTGCATCTGCAAGCTCTTTAACCTTTAATATGTAATCATTAGCACCTTGAGAGGGGCTTTTCCTAAGATTATTTAGCTCATTCTTGAGCTGAATTTTTCTAGCTTTTGTGGAGGTTGAATACAATCTCTCCAAGCACTCCCACACCTTCTTCGATGTATCCAAATCTTGAATATGCCCTACCATAGAGTTGCTAATATGCTGAGATAAAATGAAAATGACCCTTTTGTCCCTTTCATCCCACTCTCTTACTGCTCTTCTCTGGTCATTGGTTGGATTTACCTCATCTATGTAGGGTTTTGGCTCTCCACTACTCACAAGTCCCCACAAACCTTTCCCCATCAAAAAATTGCTTATTCTAAATCGCCACGGTTGGTAGTTTCCTTTTTCGAGCTTCTCAATCTGAGCATTGAGATCAGCCATGGTGCCTCCTAACTATTTTGAACCTCCCCCTTGATGCAATGAAGTTGAAAAGGATGCCTTTTACCTCAAAAAATAGAGCTACTCCTCTTGATGAAGCTTCGTCTTTGATTTGATGATGTATTTGCTCCCCTTGTTGTTGATTTGCCCGTTCTTTGCTTCCTTCCTTCAAACTTTGATGAAGTCTTTACTTCACTTCAGTAGCTCCTTCTTCTCTCTTTGATACTCCACTTATAGCTCTGATACCACTATTGGAGGATAAGCACTACTATGTGCACAACAAAAGCAAATGAACCCTCCTAGGATCCTAAAAATATTTAGACATAGGTTCTGTATTTTCTGCGTTTCTCTGAGTATATGCAGAGACTCAAAATGAAAGTTTTCACGCATAAACTAGACTTTCAGAGCTTTCAAATGAGAGTAAAATAACTCCATTTGCATACTCGATGATGCCTCAAACAACTGCAACAAAACAGATAACTTGATCTCTTCACAGGGTATGAGCTAACTAGACAGACACTATTCTGGACATTTCTCTGCACATGTGCAGGCACTGAACCTGAGACTTATACCAGACAAAGTAGAACTTATAAGATTTCCAACAAGATAAAAATCATTGCAAGTTGATTCCGGATGAAGGAGAAACAACAATTAGAAAACTAGGGGGGTTTGCCAAAAACATCTAGATAGATAGAGTGTGTAAAAGTGAAATTTCTGCAAAATATGCAGAGAACAGCTAGTAGGGGGTGTGCTTAAGCAAGGGGGAAGCTTGGGCACGTATTTCCATGACTCTAAGTCATAATACAACTCATTAGAGGTTTTAAAGACCACATACTAACCTCTTTAACCAATCAAAAGCTTGGGAAATTTGGGATTACTCAATTGGGCTTATGAACCTTAGATCACGACGACACCTAGGAAGAGATAGACAAAGTCTTAGATCTTCAGACGCTAGTGTCAATCATACCGATAGGTCTTGGGCCCAGCAGTTGAGCCACTATTCGCACTACCCTAGCTCTCAAACCAGCAAGTCTGGAATGTCTCAGGGTATGGAGAGACCCACAGGAAGTCCAGGCATGCCATACCTATAGAGGGTTGAAGGCCCCTATAAGACACAGCTAGAATACCATAAGACCAACTGAGTAGGTGCTTGCATCTATGAGGACGGCCTAGGGAGATCTGTGGTCCAAATTAAAAACCCTGACCAACCCATTGGAATTGCACATCCGGCTATCAAATTTGAAAATGGATCATACCTGGACAAAGAAGGAACCATATACGTAGTCACCAGCCATCCAGATAGGACATATGAATTTGGTAATGTGATCCCAGAGAGAGACATAGGTGGCCTACAGCAAGGAAACTTAGGTGGAGAGCCTAAAACCCACCGAGGCAAATTTGTTCTTACTAGAATCTTCACACCAGAGTGGATTCCCCAGGACAACAAGAGCATAGATCTACTCTTGAACCGAGAAACTGACAAAGCCTTTTGGAGGTATAAGCCTGATCAGCCAAATGAGATAGGAACGATCACAATCTATGAGTTCAAAGATCCGGATAGCCAAGACAAAGTTACCTATCTAGATCACACTTCAGAAAGGATCTTTGTGGTCACAAAGCATGGTAGGCACCCAGAAGCTAGAACATCCCAAGCTCATGGAGCTCAAACGGAAAGAAGTAGAGATAGGCCAGAAGTGAGTTTCGCCAACCCAATGGGAAGAGAAAGAAGGAGAACAGAGACGGATAGAATGGAACCTGAGAGAGTTAGAGCCCCAAGAAATCAAAGAAATGCGGACGAATTCCCTTTACGAAGACCTAGAGAGCACACGAGGACTTTGAGACCTACACAGCTGGTTAAATCCATGAAGAACTACTTCGATGGTACTCGAGACCCATATGATCATGTGGCCGAGTTTAGGCAAGTCTTGAGAGCTGAGCAAGTGGAAATACTTGTGGAGGTGACCATATGGCGAATGTATGTCCCATGATGGCTCAACTCCAAGTGAATCCCAATAGCCAATACTGCACCATAGAACGGAGATAAACAAATCACACAACACAAGACTGCCCATATAATAAGCAAGTGGTTAGGCAAACCCACCCTCAGCCCTATCAAAAACAGGGGAGATATCAGAACCTGTATCCACCACAACAGTATACTAGGCCTCAACAAACCTACCAAGTACAATATCAGGCCAAGCAGAGACCTCAACCAGTGCTAGCCCAACAACCTCCTGCTCCAGCCAATGTGATCCTAGTAAAGTATGCAGCTGTAGAAGAGAACCTGGATGGAGCCATAGTGCCAATAACACCATTGCTTTAAGAAAGTGACCCCAGTGACCATAGCTTTGATTCTACACATATTGATAGCCCCCAGGCTTACTACATGCAGTCCCTTGAACATGGTGAGTCCTACTATAGTGAAGAACCAAGTGAACCTAGTTGGGATCTAGAGTATGCAAACATCATGTACACAAATCCCAACCCTAGACCTCAACCCAGACAAGTAAGACCCGCATTCCCTAGAGGACCATTCTACAGATGTCACGGAGATCACCTCATTCGTGAGTGTCCACTACCTGCCCCTACACAACCCAACCAGTGACAATTCAAGGCTTTTGTCAAGATTGTGGGAAGGAGCATCTCTTAGGACACTGCCCAAAGAACCCCAATAATATGCCAAAAATCACTCCTATTAATGTTATTGGGTTAGTAGTAGACTCTACAGGAAGTGTGACTTCCATTGCACCAGTGCAAGTGGTCACTAGAGCTCAGACATTGCAGTAGAACCAAGGTTTAGGCCAAGAAAAGAGTGTTGAGGTTAGTGAAATTGAGAGCGTATCCAAGAAACGAACGAGAGCCTGGAAAGATAGCCAAGAAAGGATGAAATGACAATGGGCTAAGAAGATGAGTGACTTAGAAGAAAGCATAAGAGAAACAAAAGCCAAAATTGTTGAGCTCACCTCTCAAACAAACTCTCACATACCACCACCACCTTCATCCCTATCACCATCTAATCCACCATCTTTCAACCCACCTCATAGAATTCCACCACCCGCTAGAGTAGGATTAGTGTTAGCCGACCCCATTCTAGAGGACATAGACATGATGCTTAAGGCATATTAGGGCATAATCCAAGAAGGGCCAAATGTGACGAATCATGACAAGTGCTACCCTAGAGCTGACCTAGAGATAGAAAGAACCAAGCTTTGCGCTTAAATGGTAGCATTGGCTCAGACCATGTTTGAAGCCAATCGCCTCTTCAACTACTCAAAGTTAGGCCTGAACTATGGAAGCATGTAGCCAATCAAGTGTGTGAAGTAGCAAAACCTCGTTCCTAGGTAGGATCTCATAGAATAGTGCTAGAAATACCCTTGGACAAGATAAGAGACATGAGTGAAGGACAACAAGGAAACACCTATCTTCCCATTACCCATCAAGGGTACACTACCAAGGCAATTCTAGACTCCGGTGCAGGAGTTGCTATTGCTACCACTTCTCTACGGAAGCGCTGGGGCAAGCTAGCACTCACGCCCACAAGAATGAAATTACAGATGGCCGATCGTCACATTGAAAGACCCTTAGGGCTGTTAGAAGGAATAACTCTCACTACTTGTGGTGTAGAGTTTTGAGCACACATTTGCTATATGTGACTTTAGCAAAAATCATGGCTACGAGATGATTTTGGGAAGACCATTTATGCGGCAGTTGCAAGTGGTACAGGATTGAGGAACCAACTCCTTGTACTTGCAATACTTAGGTGTCACAACCAAAGTTAATCTCAAGGATTACTCCCATCGAGATGTACCCCCCATCCAATATAATCCCATCCATAGAGCCAAAGATGATACTGAGTCAGTGCATTCCATAGGATCAGGATCCTCATGGATGCATGAAGACACTCACTTATGGATGTGTAAAGTAGCAGTAGAAGAAGAGAAGAGAGAAAAAGCCAGAGAGGTAGGTGCAAAGGAAACACATAGAGAAATTCAAGACCCAGCCTATGCACCGGTAGTATTTCCTGACGAAGAATTTGAACCTCACGGTTGGGCAGAAATTTTAGCAACAATGGATGTAGCCATCAATGAAGAACAATGGACAACCCACTGTGACGAGGATGGCTATGACATTTTAGTTTTCTCCATGGAGCCAATCATGGGAGATTTGGTTCTGGAAGAATGTGAACCTATCACTAATGCATTCGAGGATGTAAATGACTCCAATTTAGATTCAATCATTATGGACCCACCCTTTGCATCAGATGAACAATACTTCTATGAAGTAGAAGTTCACCCTCAGAGACATGGAGAGTTCACAAATGATGTAAGGTTAACCACACAAGTGACCACCAAGAGTGAAGGCAAGAAAAGGAAGAAGAGAGAAGTCACACCTGAAGAGGAAGAATATTTGTTTGAGGTCCCTGAAAACTTTAAGAAGTATGAAATAGATAATAGGAGAGTCATGATAAGAATGCCTAAATGTGAGGCGCAATCAGGGGAGGCCCATGATAACAAAGAAACCACTAATAAAATAGTTGTAGCCATAGAAGAGGGAGAAGAAAGATGCACCTACATAGGGCATGACCTGACAGGAGAAGAAGAGCAAGAGTCGATATCCTTGCTAAGAGAGTACATAGATGTATTCGCTTGGAGCTATAAGGATTTGAAATGCGTAGACCCTGACATATGCTCACACACTATTCCCATGACCTCAGATGCCAAACCCTCTAAGCAAAATCCATACACATATAATGATAGTTATGCTGCTAAGATCAAGGAAGAGATAGATCGCTTGGTTGAATTTGGATTCATCTATGAAATTGAGCACACTAAGTGGGTATCCCCCATTGTAGTTGTGCCCAAAAAGAATGGAAAGTTACGTGTGTGCATTAATTTGAAGAAGGTGAATGCCGCCACAATTCGCGATAACTATCTGCTTCCTATCACGGAACACCTCTTAGAAAGAGTAGCATGCAAGGAAGTGTACAGCTTCCTTGATGGATTCTTGGGCTACAATCAAGTGGCCATAGCTCTAGAAGATCAGCATAAGACAGCTTTTGCCACAGAGTGGGGCATATTCGCCTTTAGGGTAATGCCATTTGGACTTACCAATGCACCTGCCACCTTTCATAGATTGATGTGCCATGTATTCAAACAGTTCCTGAGGAAGAACTTGGAAGTCTACATTGATGATCTCTGTGCCCATTCCAACCTTAGACAAACACATATACCTGAACTCAGGCAAATCTTTGACAAATGTAGAGAATATCTGTTGGGAAAGATGGATGGATGATCCAAGAGATTGAGTAGGTACTACTAAAACTTGCTTTGTACCAGCCCTCTTTAGCTTCAGACTTGATTAGTAGACTCCCTTAGCTTTCCAATGACACCAAGAACTGGCCTATGTCCTTTGGAAATGAAGTGTGTAATGATTGAATCAAAACAGATAACTTTGGAAGTCACAAAGTCAAGAAAACCTTCTATTTTGGTCTTGACACCTGCTCAATGTTTTGCTCAGTGTGACCAGCACAGTAGCAATTGATAAAATTCCTTCTAAGGGTATTCAATTAGCTTTGTAACCTAACATTTGCAAGTGGAATGATGTGAAATAATGAACTATGCTAAGAGAAATTAATTTAGCAAGATTTGGTAAACCCCAGATTTTTTAGGACTGTAGCAGAGATAGACCAATGAGCACCTCGACGACGATTTCTCTGAATTGGCTGAATGAAATCACTTCAAAATTTGTCAGCAAGTAGATGACTTTCATGGAAATGCAATAAGCTTTGAATCACTGAATTTGGTGGAGTATTGGCTGAGATATGCTCTTGACAAGTTGACAGACTTTGGAGTAGACAATCAGTGAGCACAAAGATGAATAATGTAAATGTATCTATAAATTAACACTTGTGTACAATCCCATTGGCATGACAAGCATTGACTAATGGTGTAGAGAGGTGTTGACTATGATGTAGTGCTCACACACACTCAATGACAGTAGAATGAAGCTCGGGAGTGATGTCTCTCATCGCGACTTTTCAAGTTCACCTTTTATATGGAATGTGTATGAATTTGAATTCAAATTCAAATTCTTGGCTCCTTCTAATCAAGCTTCTAAAAACTTGGAGATATTCTCTCAATCAAGTGAACTAGCTTTTCCACAAATCATTTGGGTAGGTGATTACAAAAGATTCTAAGTCAAATTGACTTTTACAATGAGGTTAAGTGGTAAGTAATCACTAGCATATGTTCCTATGGTTCTTTATAAATGTAGAGTCTTCATGATATCTTCCAAGCCAAATGTGTAGGCTTGTGATTTACACCAACAATATCAAGTCCACTTAAATTCAGAAAAGTGTGTTTTCATGGTCAGGCAAGGCAAGACTCTAGGACACATAGTGTCAAAGAATGGTATATCCACGGATGAGGAGAAAGTAAAAGCTATAGTAGAGCTACCTAGGCCAAAGAATGTCAAGGAAGTGCAAGGTTTCATGGGGCATTGTGGTTATTACCGAAGTTTCATACATATATATGCCATCATTGCAAAGCCTCTGTACGGACTTTTGACCATTTTTGAGTGTACTAGGAAATGTGAGAACTCCTTCAATGAGCTTAAACGATGATTATGTTCAGCCCCAATCTTGACCACACCAGATTGGAATAAGCCCTTCCATGTGCATGTGGATGCATGCAATTATGCTATTGGATGTGTGCTAGCACAACCTACGGGCGAAGGTAATATGGATCTTTGAATTGCCTATACTAGTAGACAATTGAATGCGGTTGAACGAAATTATACCACCACTAAACGAGAAGGATTAGGCATGGTGTATGCGGTTGAAAAATTTAGACACTATTTTCTTGCATACAAGTTTAAATTTTTTACGGATCATCAAGCACTGTTGTACTTGGTAAACAAGCCATGCAATACAGGTAGATTGGTGAGATGGTTTCTCTTGCTAATGGAATACGAATTTGAGGTTATGGTGAGGAAAGGAAAGACTCACCTAAGAGCAGACCATCTCTCTAGGCTCACATCTGGAGAAGCCCCACAAGGAGTATCAGATGATCTTCCTGATGCTTACCTGTTTAATTTGGAAGTTGTACCTTAGTGGGCGAAGACATTACTGCCAGTATTGACATACGGGCCTAACCACCGAGTCATAAACACTCAAGATAGAGAGGTAGTGAAGGCCCAAAAGTACCACATCATGGCAGGGAGTATGTACAAGCATACAGACCTAGGAATATTATCATGTTGTGTGGAAGAGGACGAGTACGCTAAATGGTTGCAATTAGCACATGTAGGTGCATTAGAGCAACATTACTCAAGGCAACAAACCCTACACACACTAACGAGACTCGGAGTGCATTCGCCAACTATGGAAGCAGATGTCCATAAGTTGTGTAAAGAATGTTGAGTTTGTCGTATTAAACCACCTATGGAGCAGGCTACATTGTACCAGGTGTCTCTAATACCAGATTGGAGTGAACCATTGGTAACCTTCCTGAGGACGAAAACATTCCCTCAAGATATGACATTGGCCATACAAAGAAGTCTAGAACACGAAGCCCTAGATTACTCACTCATTGGTGATAATCTATACAAGCAGGGTAAAGATGGTTACCTCAGATTATGTGTCCATGAGAGCGAATATCTTAAGATCTTCGAAACTGATCACTAGGGTGTAGCAGGAGGACACTTTGGACCAGATTCGGTGATCAAGGCAATCCTATTTGCAGGATTATGGTGGCCAACCCTTCATATGGATGCACATACCTGTGTGAAGAGGTGTGATGTGTGCCTGCAAACTCAGTATCCTATACGCAAGGATGAGACGCCATTGAAACCTATGATGGGTGGACATGCATTATCTAAGTGGGGAATAGACTTTGTTGGTCCTATTAATCCCCTAGCTAAGGGTTCACATGCTGAATATATCATTGTGGCCACATACTATCTAACCAAGTGGGTGGAGGTAAAAGCCACCACGAAGAACGATGCTCAAATGACAGCTAAGTTCTTATTTGAGAATGTGTTCACTAGATACGGGCTACCTATTGAGCTAGTAAGTGATAGAGGCACTCACTTCTTGAATGAACTTATTGAAAATCTTCTCCAAGAATTCTTGGTAGTACATAAGAAGTCTGCCCCTTATCACCCACAAGCTAATGGGCAAGCCGAAAGCACAAATAAGATTCTATGCAATGTATTGACCAAAATAGTGAATAATAAACGCTCTGATTGGGACAAATAGCTACACCATGTTGTTTGGGCATACCGCATTGCCTATAAAACCGTACTCCAAGCCACTCCCTTTCAAATGGTATTTGGCCAAAATGCAGTGCTACCATTGGACTTCTTGATACCAACATTGAGAGTAGCACAGGAAGACGAGTGGACAAGCCATGAGCTCTCCTCTAGAATCTTTGAACTTGAACAAACTAGTCTTAGTCTACATGTTAAAGCAACATGCATGGAAATTAGAGAAGAGAGGCTATGGACCCATGATCATAAATAGGATCTCAACCAGTGGAGCAATTCAATTAGCTACACTAGAGGGTGATGTTCTACCAAGTTACATTAGTGGATGCAGAGTCAAATTATATCAAGAACCCCTCAGAGAGGAGATGTTAAATCGACTCAATACTGCAAAGAAATGTAAAGAAGAGGAAAAGCAAATTCGAGAAGAAGCACAGGCAGAAGCATTGGAACGCATCCGAAGGATGAAGCTCAGAAGACAGGATAGAGATCAACCTAGGACAGATGCCTATGCAGCTCAAGGATATCATATGGCTATGTGTGAAGTTTCAGGTACTAGCTCTCATAGAATAATTGATCCACATCCTTTTGTAACTGTAGGGATAGGACAAGGAAAGAGTGCATGAACTGTAAGAGCCTTGATTGACTCAGGTGCAGCCATTAGTGTTGTTAAACTTTCTTACTATCGAGAATTGAACTTAAATGTCAATCATGTGGAAGCATATCTCATAGGATTGGGAGGTGTGGAAACCCCTTGCATCGGCGAGGTGGAACTTCCCCTCTACATTCAAGATGTTTTAATGACAGTTAAAGTACTAGTGTGTCAAGATGAGGATCTCACTCAACCTCTTGTCTTGGGTCAAGACTGGATCTATGATCATGCAGTCAACCTAAACCTAAGAAGTGGACTTCTTCAGGTCTGGGTAAATCAGAACCGCATTACACTTGAGTTAGAAAATGAGGCACTCAAGGAACTAGGAAAGGCATAAACTCCTGGTCCTTCCAAGAGTACACATGAAGATGACGATGCTATTCTTGACAAAACTATGTGATGTAGAAGGATGATTGTCTCAACAGAGAAGTCAAGGATACGATGGAACTCCCTTCTTTTCCAAAGGCCATCGGGATGCAGCAACCAAAGGTGGATCAGATGTAGAAGAAGCAGATGACCTATGCTGGAAGCCAAAAGAAAGTACGAAGCAAGGTGTCTCAGCCATTGAAACAAGTGTGGGTACGGAAAGGCGAGCATCCTGTTGCGGTCAAACCACAAACACGGGCGGGACTTCTTATTAGTGATCAAGGACATGACACTCATAAGAAGTCTTTCAAAAATTCTTCTATTGAAGTGAAGAATATCTGGGTACCCAAGAAGTTGATGAAGGCTGACCCACAATCAAGACACATTTGGGTGCCTAAGGCTTGCTTGGGGGCTCAAATAGCTACACAAAGACCACACCATGTACAGAATGATTCACTCACTCGAACAGCCGATGCCCCCTCTTATTTGATACACACAAACACATATTTACCCATGAGCACGAGTGGAATCACTTATAAATGGGTCCCTAAAAAGCCTCATTTCCAAGCACACACTCTCATAAAGCCCTCCAGAGTCTCCACAAAACCAAAACGGAAAGCCATCCACTATGTTTGGCAGCTCAAAGCTTGTAATAAACCCCCCGACCCCATTTGTAAATTCATCTCCACCTACTTACTGCATCATTCTCACACTGCATCTCTTCACTTAGCTCCTAGGACTACTTGTTCACTAACAACGCACACAATCATCGAGCACTCATTGACCTACTAACCCATCATTCACCTCATGTTAATGTTGTAACAAGGAAAAAAATTGTTCTATCTTGTCCATTACAATGTTAACGCATGATTCTATATTCTCACAGAAGGAGCAAGCAAGCAGTAACATGGCAGAAGCAGGAGGCACCAGTTCCCAGGCAGGTGCAGCGCCCAGATAGTGGACATTGAAACCCTCCTCCTCGAACCACAACTCACCGAGAGGCCTTAAGAACTTAGAGTTGTGCATGTACTTCCTATTCAAGACCCTCCTCAGGGACACACTTCTCAAGTGGGGAAACACGCACATTGGTTCAGTGATGTCTCAGGACCATTGGGAGACGGCACCTACTTTTGGGAGGTGGAAATTGAGTTCAATGGAAAATGGGGACGATACCATTTCTTCACCCGTGAATTCGAGCAGTACCAGAATGCAGAAGTAACGCGATCCGTATGGACCAAAGCGGGCTTGGATAGCTATTTTCGAGCACATGTACCTAAGCTAGATTCCTTGCGTTGTTCCTACCTTATTAGTACCATCACCCCTACCAGAGCTAAGGGAGGCGATAGTACTTTCGTGCTACCCTCACTAACACCAGGCCACGAGCTAAAAAGATTCAAACTGACTCTCAACCTAGTACGGGAAGCGTTGAACATGTAAGGTATGCATATTCCCACTGAGAAAGAATTAATGATTCCCGGTAGGATGAAGCACAAGGATCTCAACAAATTGAAGGACATGGTAGCAATGACACCAACCATCGCCCTCCACCTACAAACGGTCATGCAACACTTCGCCTTCCCCTCCCAAGAACATTTCACTATGCCACCAAAAAGAATCTGGTTCAGCTTGTACTTGGTGGAGACAGAGGATCTTACAATCAATTTACATTAGGGGAAAAAATGAACCCTGAATGGGCCTTTTAGATTAAGGAGTGATTAGTGATGGACCAATGAGAGGAGGGTGGTGGCCACAGTCTAGTAGCTTAATCACCTAGGCTAGGCATAGGCTTCCCTTGTTTGTGCTTGGTCAAAGAGGAGAAAAACAACTAGAAGAGGTGGTTTTGTTCATTTGAATGGTTTTGAAAGCCTCTCGAATGAATTTTAACCCTTGGATTGGCTCCAAAATCCAATGGATGAGAGTGAATTGCAAAAGTCAAGGCATCCTTGCTTTTGGACCCTTGGATTTAATGGCTAGGATGAGATATAATTTGAAAAAGGCGCCTTTGTTTAATAGCCATTGGATTGGCTCTTGCATCCGACGGCATATGTTGAATCCCGAAAAAGATAGGCGCTTTCCACGGCAGCCATTAGATCCCACCACCATCCAAGGGTGGAGTTTGAAGGAGCAAAAGTTGAGGGCGCCTTCTGCCCTCCACCATTCGATGATCTCTTCATCTAACGGTTCATATCCCTGCGCAAAAGTAGATCAGCCCCGATTGCGGACGTCCGTAGGATTTCAGCTTGATCGAACGGTCCAAACTTGTGCAGAGAGAGGGCATTCGGCCTGCGCAAATAAAGACAAAGCCCCACGAATCTCTGACATTTATCTCTCTAAAGGTCATTGATATTTAATCTCAACCATTGAGTTTTAGCATCCAAAGGCTCTAAAGAATTACATTTCATAATTCAAACATAAAAAATATGATATACTATTTTATTTGGGAAAACCACCGGTGGTTTTGTATGGCTCCTTAATCAAGAGGATTAAGCATTTTAATTCCTAAAAATTAGGAATCCTTACAAGGCCCATGCAGGGCTCAAATTTTCCCCTAATGACTACACCGGATCATAGATCAAATCCACCTAGCACATCAATGATGGAATAAGAAACAGAAGAATGTGCTTCATGGTTGTTGTGCATTGACAAAAATACTTTACAGGTGCTTAGCTTATGACGTGCCTATTCAAAGAGCACGAGTGTAGTCCAGGGCCCAGGAATTCCAAAGACGGCTATCAACAACGGGTCCTCCATCGAAGAAAATGAGAGGGACAGTCCAATTACTATGTTCCCAAGCAAGGGGAGCCACCACCACACCAGAGGTGACCACTCCACAAACGCAACGTGTCCGACCATTTACTATTTGCTTACCCAAACCAAGTGCAGAAGGACCCAATCTGACGTTCCCTCCGATTCCATCGGACTTGGAGTTCCCACAAGGCTACACCCTAGCCGATTTGACAGATGAGGAAATCACCGGCATGATTAATGAATCTAACCTTGAGAAAGAAGTAGAGCAGACCCAAGGACCACAACCTACCACTACAACTTCAGCCCTGACCCAACCAAAAGTAGTGGAAGTAGAGGAAGATGAAGAAGAGACTGAAGAGGAAGAAGATGAGGAACATGATCAAGAATACGAAAAAATTACAGAACTAATGAGTGCCCCTGCTTATATTGTGCAAATAAAAAGATTGTATGAAACCATGAAGCGAGTCCAAGAACATCACAAACTATCGCTCGAGACAGGAAAGGTGCTAATGAGCCAAATGTTAGGAGAGGAAGGTGTGGATGAAATGCTTATTGAATCCATGAACGTGCACGCGAACGTGGTGGGCTTGGATGAAGCTATTCATTCAGTTATGGTTTATATTCATCGCTTTGAAAAACAGGTGCCTACCCGTCCCATGCACTCCGGCATGCAGATTCACATGAATGTATCGGCACCAGGAGACACTACACAGATAGAGGAACACCACGAGGCACCACCATCACCACCCTCACCACCTCTCACTACAGACTTCACTTCACCACACGACACTACCACCCCAACTTCAACACTCACCACATATGTTATTCCTATCTCACAAGGCACCCAATTTGGAGGCATCCCAATGCCCACATTCACAACAATATTCACGAACATCAGATCCACCCCACCCATCGTCCCCATCTACACATTCACCCACACTATTGACACCATGGAAACATCACCAGCCACAACATCACTCCCTCCCCCCTCTCTATGATTCCAAGTTCTATGATCTGTATTAAGACCATATAATGCTTTCAAGAGATTACATACATGTGTAGGGTTTTGGAATCTTCATAACTAGCTAGTTGCTCCATGTACACATCTTCTTTTGAATCACCATTGAGAAATGCATTTTTTATATCTAATTAATAAAGACTCCATACATTGCTTTCTACATTACTTATTAATGTCCTTATTGTTTATATCTTGAGAACTAGAGAAGAGCTGATTCTCCTAATCGATGCCATAAATTTGTGCATACCCTTTACAAACAAGACTTCTTTTATATCTACTTATTAAACCATCATTGTTTCTCTTGATCCTGTACACCCATTTGTTATTAATTAACTCCATCTTAGGCTGCCTTGGAACTAAATTCCATGTATTGTTCTCGTGAAAACTTGCGATCTCTTCATCCATTGAATTAATCCCTTTCTTTACCTTCGATTCTTCTTTATAAGATATTGGTTCTTGCATTTCAAGAAGTTTCACCATATAAGCTTCATGAGAAAATCTTTGTGGCTCCTTGCTTTCTCTTAATAGATACCTTCATAGGCATCTTCTCCTACCATGATTTTCTTGTCTTCAAGATTGGGTTTTTCTTGATATAGAAGCTTGACTTTCTTCTCCCTCGTACTCAATTTCATTTTAAATTAAATATCAAATTGTGACCTTAGGTCCAAGTTTCACTTTAGCTGTTATGGAACATGAAAAAGCATATGCTTCAAAAAAATCTACAATAAGAAACATCTAGTTTTGATCATACAACACTTCATTAGGTGCTTTTTGTACATGACTTTGAATAGGTGGAACCTTGTCTATCACATAAACTACCATATTGAGTGTTTCAACCCAAAAAGGAAGTGGTAAGTCCTTTCTATTTAACATGCAACTATCCAACTCCAAGATAGAATAGTTTCTTCTTTCAACCACACCATTTTGTTGAGGTGTATATCCGTTTGTAGTCTACTTTGTAATTCCTTCTTCCTCCAAATATATAAGAGACCAAATCTCAAACTTCTTATGCTTCTACCTGGATTATTCTCAACCAAGGATTTAAGCTTCTTTAACATATCCAACACTTTTGATTTGTATTTCATAAAATAAGTGAATGTAAACATAAACATTATAAATTACTTGCTACATGCCATTAACTCTTCTTGCGATGGACCCCATACATAAATATGAATAAAGTCCAAAGACCTCTTCTTTGCAATCTTGCTTTTGAAAAAGGAATTTGTACCTATTTTCCAAACTAACATGGCTCACAAACATAATCCAAATATTAGTTAGGTAGTTTTTGTGGATATTCAACCAACAATTCCTTTGGAATATCTTTCAATCTTCCAACACTTATATGTCATAATATTTTAAGCCATAAATCCAATTGAATAACATGAGTTCCATTGATCATTCTATAGCCTAAGTAATATGGAAGTTCAACTTCATAAGTATATAATTTAGTTACCTTTTTTCCTCTAATAATAGAATTACTATTGTTCATTTGATAAGCCTACCATTGATTATTATCAAAATCCACTTTAAGTCCATTTGTCAAATCGAAATCAAATAAAACATCTGTGAGTGTTACATGTGCATTAAATGGACAATGATGAGTATATACTACTTCATGCTAAGTACCATCACCTCTAGAAACTATGACTCTTTACTGTAGCTTGTGTAAGTTCACAAAAAAAATTATATTATGACTGGTGGTTTGCACAAGGTCTATCTACATACCAAGTTTTGTTCTTTACCTTCCTCTTGTGTGTTTCTATATGCATAGCCATAAGAATGTTTTGCTTTTCTGTCTAAGCATCCTCTTGTGCTACATTATAGTTTTGATGCATGTGGACTTGGCCTCATCCTTTGTCATCCTCTAAAACCACCTCTTTTATAAGGGTTGAACGAGCAATCCTTGTCATAATGACAAACTTTACCACAATAGCTAGAAATAAAGTTTCCTTGCTGATTTGGTTGATAGTCTTCACCTTGTTGTATTTTTCTTCCTCCTCTAGTAGAGTTAAAGATTCCTCTTCCTCTTTTACGGTTGTTGAATCTTCCTCCTCCTCTCCAATTTCCTGCACCTCTTGCTCTATTTGATGAAGTATAATAATGATAAGAATTCCCACCTTCTATGTTGATTTCTGCAGTCATCATGAGCATTTATAAATCTTCAATGGATGGTAGATAATCCCGACCCATGATAGACATAATAAACGAATTCCATCTTTCATTATCACTCAAGCCATTTAACATGATATTTAACTTTATGTCCTCAATGTAGAGGAATTATTGGGGTATCCACCTTTGTCCAGTTCCAAACTATAAGGGAAAACAAGCACACACTTCCAATGTGTCTTCTACTCAAGGGAGGTTCTTCTTAGGGAAGTATTCCCTATAACATTTCTCTATGCATGATAGATGTAATAAGAGAATTCCATCGTTCATCTTCTCTCAAGCCATTTAACATGCTATTAGACTTTATATCCTCACTGTAGAGGAGGCATTGAGGTATCCACCTTTAGGTAGTTCCAAAATGTAAGGCAAAACAAGCACTCACACATCTAGTACATCTTCTACTCAAGGGAGGTTCTCCTTAGGGAAGTATACCCTGTAACATTTCTATGTATAGGTACTCTGATTGAAAAAAGACAATGAAAATTGCATGGTCACAAATGAGAAAATCACAATGCTCATACAAGAGAGAACCCTAGATTCACTTCTTAGCTCACCAAAGATTACATAGGCCACAAATATTCCAAATGAGTAATACAATGAGCTAGTGGGTCATTCTAGAACTAGAAAAAATCAATACAAGAGCACTGATGAACACTAGGACTACAACAAGATTAAAGACTTCCTCCAATAGAAATACAATAAAATCACACCTAGGGACTATTTCCAAACCACTCAATCACACTACAGTGCTAATAACCAACTCCACTAGGAGGCCCATGCTGTATACCCTCACCATAGAGTGACCCCCAACCGTGTCCTTATAGCACTAGAATGCAAGAGTGGACCCAAAAATCGTCTTTGTACCTAAGGCCCTATGCCAAAAGAAGGATATTAATGCCCAAAAAGTGATATCCACTTCTCTATGTGTGTGTATATCTCCCCAATGAGGGCAAGTCATCTACTTATATAGACTCCAAGAGGCTAGAAGTGCCCTTGCTAAATCTCCAACATTCACTGAGTATGCCTCTACCTTTTTCTTTCTAAGCTAATTATATGACTTGCACATGTACTATGGGGCCTTTGTGAGCTGAGTTAATGTATTGTCAAAATTCAATCTTTCCAAATGGAATGCATGTTTTTTCTTGTTTTCTAACTCCATGGCAAGGTAATTTCACTCATGAATAAATGTTTCAACAACTTGGCAAGATCACTTGCATGTTAAAATTGAGAAATTGAAATAATCTGAAGAAAAATATATATTTTGATAAATACCCATCGACTAAGGGAAAGGAAAATTGAAGTGGGTGACTGGATGCTTGTGTATAATATTCTTTTGATATGAAATATGAAGCAAGAGAAAAGTTAATGAAGTGATGGTTTGGTCCATGTATAGTGCATAAAGTTAATGATGATAATATTATGTTTTGAAAGAATTAAATAATTTATTCTGAACCCTCTCCATGATTGAAAGTGGTTGTTCCCATGTGCATACATGGTAAAAATTGTAGAAGTATATATATGATATACTGCACATGGTATATTTAATGTTTTATTACAAACTCGGATACTAGAAAACTTGTGTAGTTACAACAACATTAGAATTGTTGACATAGATGATGTAAAAAGAACAACTCGATTTGTAGAAAATAACAGTGAACAACAAATATAAAACTTGAAGAATCTAAATGGAAATCAGATCAGAACATAGTTAATGGTTGGTCAAATGAGTTAACATAGAGAGTTAGGCTAGATAAGATCTAAAGATAAGATGTAAAGATGTATCTTATTTGGCCTCAATTCCTAAAGAACCAAATATGATATAACCAAGTTTGGTCTAGCTAAAATTGGTTACTTCTTGCTTCAATCCTATAGTTTAGTTGTCTCATCAAGTTACACCTATTTTGACTCAATTATATCAAGTTAGTTCCTAGTTCAATGGCATCAAATTTCAACTAAATTTAATTGTTGAACATAGCAATTCTATTGACATTTGATGCCTAGGCATCGACTTCTAGCATATATGTTCCTATAACTCAATGCCTCGCATCAAATAGCACCAACTATTCACGAAATTCAATCATACTAAATTCTAATGAGCAAGAGAACTCAACCAGTCATGGAATAATATAAAGTATTTTGAAAATGCTTTATATGAGGTGGTGGTCGGGTACTCTTCCTAGACTTCACTCCATGTGAAGCACCCAAGCCTCCTCATCATTACCTCCTAAATCCTCATATAAACCATGTGACTGCATTGTGAGGTTTGAAAGGGACATGATGAGTTATTGAAAGAGCAAGTAAAATTGATCAATGACAAGACTCTACTTACTTATTTGGCTCTATGGACGATCTCGTCAAGGCTTAGGTATTTATAAATGACCCTTGATAATGTTGAAATTATCAAAGTGTCATCCGTTATGCCTTGTAATGCTATCCAAGGTGCCAGCTTCATATCCTTAGTAGCCTCTTCAATGGAGAGATCAGTTTTCTTTCCCTTTCCCTTTACATATACCTAAGGATCAATTTTTGCCTTTTTCTATTTTTGACCTTTCACCTGTTTGTTCTCCCACATTGTGAATATTTTATCCTAGAGATCCAAGATTTCCTCTGTCCTCAAGGCAAGTTGGAAACATGGGTCAAATTTATGGAATGCATCTAACTTCACATTGTCATCCATTGCTATCCCTACCTCTATTAGGCATTGCTTCCTCAAATTTGCATGGACCCTTCCACCATCCACCCTTAGGGAATCAACATACTCACAGTGAAAGAATTGGATACGCTCAATGGATGACCTTTTCTTCTTGTAATCATTGTCATTGTTGTGGTCCCAAGCTAGGAGTTTGCTCTCCTTTGTAGTCAACCCAACATAGATTTTACACTCTCCATACCTAAAGAAGTATGCATTTGTATGCTCTTTTACAAGTTGTCTTTAGGCATTTGTAGAGTGTGATCCTCTAAGGACAAAGTATGTATAGTCCTCAAACAAACCTTCATTGAATTCCTCCACCAACCCTCATTCATTTGGATCGACCATTACCAAGAATGGTACAACAGTTGCATGTGAGTTTATCTTCATTTTCTTCTTAAGATTCTGTACATGCAAACTGTGTGGATCCCTTATCTCAAGAGGCCTCCTTCCTTTAAGTGGGTCTATTTGGGGTCTATTGATTATAGTAATGGGGAGGTGGAAAAGTTGCACCTTCTTCACGAGCTTGTTATTGAAAATCTTCTGCATTATCTTATTCTGTTTTGTAAGCAATATCCCAGATGTCAGCTCTCTTGCAAGGGAAACTATGTCATCATGAGGGTTTGAGCTTTCTATTGATTCCACATGAGTTGGCTTGATCTTCTTCTCGGGCTTCTTCTATATAGGCTACTTGCCATTTGGCTTTATAGGTGTCGTCTTCCTTTGCTAGCTTGGCATGATATTCCCCTATATCCATGGCAAGAGTTCCACAATCAAATTGTTTGATTCCTTGCAGATCTGAGGGAGCCTCTCTTTAACACAGCATTTCGAACATAGGCCAACCTTTAACACAAGGCCATATTGAAAAACCTACATGGTGGTAATCTTTCCCCTCCCATAGGTGCTACTAAATACAAGCAGGTTGGCATTTTTCTTATCTATGTGCGGAAGGCACCACTCTAGATTTTTCATGCCTCAAAGTGGTCTTTCTTTCCTACTGACTTTAGTCACTTTGGATTTATCCTTTCTCATTGGCTCTTACTTAATGGGCTTGACACTCTTATGACCACCTGAAGATATGGCAACTAGATTACTTGCACGCTTAGAGGAGAAAGATAAGATGCTCTTCTTTGGCTTCAGCGGATATCCAATGCTTTTGTCCTGAGCACCCTCTCTTGAGCTTAGTAGCACCTTGAACTTCTAAAAGGATTTCTCCTCTTTCTTCTCAATGTCCTTGAAGTTATACAATTTATGTTATGCAAGGGCATGACATTGTTGTAGGTATAAGATTCATCTCAATCTTTGGGGGCCAAGTAGATGTGAGTCATCAATCTTGTGCTGCAATGTAATGCTTGGCATCAAATTTTGCATATAAATTGAAATCAGTCATTGACCTTAATGTCAAAGGCAATACCAGGCATCCGATTCGAGGGTCAAGCCTATGCAAAACATGAGCCCTGGGTCCAATCTCATGTTAGGCATCGAATTTGGGGCCAATTCAATGCTTGGCATTACAACTTCCTCGCCCAACGTAATGTCGAGAATACAATTGGGTGACAAGGTCAATTTGAGGCATCCAGCTAGCCTCCTGAATGGATGCTAGACATGGAGTTGGGCGAGGAAGTCGACGCTAGGCATTGTCTTGAAGTCAATCCTAGTGTTTCAATTCGATGCTTGGCATTGAATTCCTCACCCAACTCAATGCATTGCATTTGGGGGCCACATTGATGCCTCACATCGACCTTCTTGCACAATTTGATGTGTGGGATTGACTTTCTCACCCAATTCAATGCTAGGAATTGACCTGGCCCAAAATTCGATGCATGGCATGGAATTTCCACCAAATGTTGGTGCCTAGCATCAACCTTTCTTGCAAAGGCAATGCTTGGCATCAAACTCCATCACTCTAAACTAGGACAAAAAAGTTTCTTTGTTTTTGACATTATTACCAATACTTTCTAAAATTGGAAACTTTGAGAAGAGGTGTTGGATGATTCGACAGCATTCTCAGGCATTGAAAATAACTTAGTTAGCTTCTTCATGAATCTGATGCTTCAATGGTGGTTTTTCATGGTAGTAATTGAAAAACAAATAATGTTTTCCACTACGGAAGAAAAAAAATGACCTTTTTTCAACATTATATATATATATATATATATATATATATATATATATATATATATATATATATATATATATATATATATATATATATATATATATATATATATATATATATATATATATATATATATATATATATATATATATATATATATATATATATATATATGTGTGTGTGTGTGTATATATATGTGTGTGTGTGTGTATGTTTGTGTGTAAGGATATTCGTTTATGTATGTATGTATATATTTATGTATTTATGTATTTATGTATGTACATATGTCATTGTATATATGCATGTACGTATGTGTGTGTATGTATGTATGTATGTATGTATGTATGTATGTATGTATGTATGTATGTATGTATGTATGTATGTATGTATGTATGTATAAATGTATGTATGTATGTATCTATGTATGTATTTATGTATTTATGTATGTATGTATCTATGTATGTATTTATGTATTTATGTATGTATGTATGTATGTATGTATGTATGTATGCATGCTTGCATGTATGTATGCATGCTTCCATGTATGTATGCATGCTTTCATGTATGTATGCATGCTTCCATGTATGTATGTACATATGTATGGATGCATGCATGTGTGTATGTATGTATGTATATGTGTGTGTGTATGTATTGTTGAAAATCAAACTCCAGCCTTCAAAGCATACAAACCTCTTTGATTGATGACACTTGGAGAAATGTGAGGCAAGATTCGGAGCACAAGAATTTGTATTCAAAGTAGTTAAGGAAATTTTTAGATATTTGAAGGAAACTTCCAATTATGCTATGGTATATTCTTCATATTTATTACTTTAATGTTTTTCATATTTTTTGGGGGGAGGTAAAAAGGACTCATGAATATGCACAAGTGACTAGAGAGATTCATATGAAGTTTTACGGGTTATTAAATCTAGTACCATTATGACATTGAAGGGGGATTGCTAGAAACAATGTCAATATGTCCAAACTCAAGCTACAAAACGTCAAAGTGTATATTTTGTATAAAAAATTTGAAGAAAGATTTTGATCATTGTGGTTATGATAAACAACTTGTAAATTGGAGATGGGGTCGAAACACCATTAGCAGCTGCAGTGGTAGATTCTAAAATAGATTTTGCATGAAAATGTTTTTGTGAACCTTTTTTTCATGCTTTGTCGATTATCGAGGAGAGTTGAATTGATTTTTTTAAGGGTGATAGTGCTTTTCAATATTGCTTTTGGTATAAGGGGATCTGTTACTATATAAAGAGAGCATTGGCTCATAGTTTGTGGACTACTCAATAACACAAGGAACTCAAGCTACAGACAAGCTTTGGAGAGATCAAGGAGGAGTTACGAGTAACTATGATCTACTTTTGGGTTTATTTGGAGGAGCTACTATCATCCAACCATCAGCATCACTTGCTAAGTTACTATGAGTAACAAGTCTATTTTTATCCTACTTGTTGATTCACTAGTTTTTTATTTACGATAATCAGAATAAGAGTTTGCTATAAAAAAGTTCTAAACTATCCATATCCTCCATATTTTGACACACACATACTCTTCAAATCCGCTTAGGCACATTACACACAATTTCTTATATCTATTTCCTATTTCTGCCTAGATTCAGATATTGTCAGTTTGTATCATATTCACACATTGTTATATGAAATTCATATAAAAATAGTGTAGGTGAGCATTCTAGTTTATCATACCATCTAGAAAAGCTTTTCTACTCTCTCTCTCTATCTTTCACTCATCTTTTTTTTAGTATTAAGGTGTGTATGCTAAGGTTCATGTGTTCGAAGATCCTGTAAATATGTGATTATTGTTTTAGAGGCCCACCCCACTTCCAAAAAGAAGGTGGAAGTTCTTATTATTCTCAATGCATTATTCAAGGAAAACTCTTTATACTTCATCAAATATAGAGCATGACATAGAGGAAATTTGAGAGTGGAAGAATTGGAAGATATAACATCAATGCAAGAGGAAGAGAAGCTCAAGAAAATCAATCAAACAAGCAAATTAAGTTTACGTTTAATGTTTTTGGTAAATTTGGTCATTATGCCAAGGATTGCGTCTCCAACCCAAATACAAGAGGTGGTTTTAGAGGACACAAAAGAGGAAGAGGCCAAGGCCACATGCATAAAAACAAGAACATAGTGCAAGAGGAGGCTTAGACACAAAAGCAAAACATTCTTATGGCTATGCATACAAAAAAACACAACATAAAGGTAAACAAGAACTTGGTATGAAGATAGAGGTTGCTCAAACCACCTTAGTCATAATATAAATTTTTTCGTGAAGTTACACAAGATGTAGTATATATTAGTGATTGTCCACTTAATGCTCATGTAACACTTAGAGATATTTTATTTTTTCTATTATTACGAGAAATCTTATTTAAGTTCGAGAGATTAAGGACAATGGAGTGAAAGTGAATTTTGATAATAATTACTGGAAGGCTTATTAGAAGAACAATGAGACTTTTGTTCTAAGAGGACAAAAGGTAAATAGATTTTATAGTAATGATGTTAAAGTTTGAGATTATGCAAGTTATGTATTGATCAATGGCACTTAGGTTAGTCACTTGGATTTATGGCATAAGAGATTAGGACATATAAGTGTTGGAAGATTGAAGGATATTACAAACAACACCTTGGTTTAAGCTCTACCACAACTACTTAAGTGAGATTTGGATTATGTTTGTGAAGCATGTCATTTTGGAAAACATGTACATCAAGGTCCTTTTTCAAAAGCACTTTGATTGCAAAGTGGAGGTCTTTTGGACTTGATTTCTACTGATGTATGGGCTCCATCTCAAGAAAAGTCAATGGAAAGTATCAAGTACTATGTACATAACCTTTATTGATGACTTCTCAAAGCTTATGTTCATTGACTTTATGAAATAAAAATAAAAAATATTTGATATGTTCAAGACGTTTAAGACATTGGTTGAAAAGAAAAAAGGGAGAAGCATAAGAAGGTTGAGATTATATGGTGGAGGTGACTAGTTTTCTCATCACTTTCTTGCAGGTTTGGAGGAAGAAGGAATTAAGAAGGAGACTAAAAACAGAAACATATCTCAACAAAATGTGTTCGTCCAAAAGAAGAAACTATTGTATCTTGGAGATGGGTAGGTGCATGTTAAATGAAAAGGACTTGCCACTCGCATTTTGGGCTAACACATGCAATATTAGAGTTTATGTGATGAACATGATTCCACCTATTCAAAGTCACGTACAAACAACACCTGATGAAGTGTTTTATGGATCAAAACTAATGTTTCTAATTTAAAATTTTTTGGAAGCATATGCTTTGTTCATGTTCCACAACAGTTCATTTCAAAGTTGGATCTAGGGTCACCAAAAAAAAATCATTAATATGGTAGATGGGCAACCAAGATATAGATGTGTCAACCAAGAGATCAGAGAGGTAATTGTTTTGAGAGATGTCATTTTTTATGAAGCTAAATCTTGGTATAAGCATTACATATAGGTAGATGAAGAAGAAAATACAAGAATTCATGAAGAAGATCCAAGTTCTTGTCAAACCGCACATGAAGAACTAACTCCCCCAAATCAAAAGTTGAAGAAACTTTTGGATTTTCTTTCAAAGGAAATTGAGTCATAAGAAGAAGAGAGTAAAGTATCTACATCAAGAAGAACCCACTCAAAGGCAAGAAAAGCATGGTGGGACTAAAAGTCAATCAAGGTATCTAGTAAAAGAAAGAAGGTAGCCAAAAGGATTTTTTTATCATGATTATATGGCAAAACTTTTTGAAGAGTAGGAGCCAACATCTTATAAACAAGCATCAAAGGTAAAGAAATGGGTTAAGGCAATGGATGAAGAAATGGTAGCCTTGTATAAGAAACATTTTGGCTGTTGATGGGAGGATTCAAATTCAAATTTAATTGGTGATTTGTCTTGCTTGAATGTTTGCTTTATGAGGCTCCATGTGACATCCATATGATGATCCAAACTAGAAGAAGGTTAATGCTTGTATTTCAACAACATCAAAGGTAAAGAAATGGGTTAAGGCAATGGATGAAGAAATTGTAGCCTTGTATGAGAAATAATACATGGAATTTAGCTCCAAGGCAATTAAACATGAAGATAATCAGTAACAAATGGGTGCACAAGATCAAGAGAAAGAATGATGGTTTTGCAAGTAGATATAAAGCAAGGCTTGTTTGTAAATGTTATGCACAAAGTTATGGGACCAATTATGATGAGATATTTTCTCCCATTGTGAATATATCGACAATAAGGACATTCATCTATTGTCGCCATGAGCAAGGTATGGAATCTTTATCAATTAGATATCCAAAATGCATTTCTCAATGGTGATTTTAAAGACGATATGTACCATACCAAGTGGATGGTTATGAAGATTCCAAGAACCATGCACATGTACGTAAAATCTCAAAAGCAATATATGGTGTTAAATAAGCTCGAAGGGTTGAGAATTCTAGATTGGCAAGTTTCTTGAAAAGGGGTGATATAGGTGCTCTAATGCAAATACTTGTTTCTATGTTAAAGTTGAAGGATGATTGATTGTTTATGTCTCAATTTATGTGGATGATTTGATAGTAACAAGAAATGATGAAGGTGAAATAGCAAGGATCAAAGCACAACTTGGGTCTGAATTTAAAATTTTAGATTTAGGAGAATTGACATACATTATTGGAGTGCAAATTATGGTAAAAGAAAATGGTGTATATCTTCTACAAAGAAAGTATGTTTCAGATTTGTTGAAGAAATATACCATGGAGCATTGCAAGAGTATCAGTAATCCAATGGAACCCAATGTGAAGTAAAGTGTTGAAGATGGTGAATCTTTACAAGATCCACTTATGTAAGCCCATTGATTGGTCTCTTCTATATGCAACTTTAACAAGGTAGGAAATTACATTTAGTGTAAGTATGTTGTCTTAGTTTTTAAATAAACCCACTAATTTACATATGTAAGAAACAAAGCAGAGTCTTGAGATATTTGAAAGGTACTTTAGATGAATGTTTGGGCTATACATGTCCTGAATTTATGGATGCGAAAGCATACAATGATGTAGATTGGGTTGGAAATTAGGACGATAGAAGGAGTACATGGGGATATTTGATATTTGAAGGTAATGACTTGGTTTCATGGATCTCTAAAAAATAGCATACATTAGCACTTTCAAGCACGTAAGCTTAATATAGGAGTCTTAGAAATGTAGCCTGTGAGATTATATGGTATTTGAAGATTTATGAAGATACGAAGATATCTACATCACGTCCATTACTCTTTAGAGATAATGTAAATTCATTACAACTTGCATCTAGTCCAGCGTACCATATCAAGAACCAAACACATTGAAGTACAGTAGCATTACATCGGAGAGAAGGTGGTAAGTGAATGTTGAGGGCTATTGTAGTGTGTGTCATCTTATCAGCCTTAGTATTTGTGGTTGTCTTGGTTCTATTCATTGTAGCATTTGCTGGAAAAATGTAGTTAACATGTCATTCCAACCATTTGTAGCCCTTTCTTTTTTTAAAAAGAAAATGAAGGTTCAGCCGAGGCCTACTCCCCCGGGCTTCAACTTTGAAATTGCAACTGTAATTTGTAGCCTTTTCTTGGCTCCGATGTATGTCTTCCATCAGTAATTCAACTTTCTTATTCTTATGTGCTAAAAGAAAAAAGCGTTCCACTTAATGCGTGTGCGCTTGTGCTTGAACTGAATACTAAGCACCATCTTTGAAGTAAAAGTTTGTGTCGATGGAAGCTCGATATGTGAGCGTAATTGACCATAGCGAAAGCCCTTCCCGCTATTGCCTCATGGCGTCGTGACTCGTGGGGGAGGGGAAGGTCGGCGGCTCAGCGTGAATGGTATAAATTTAGCATGACGTTTGGAAAGATTTGCTATACACCTTGTGGTGCTGCTGCTGCACAGAGAGAGAGAGAGAGAGACAGAGAGAGAGGCCATGGGTGGTCTTGCGTTATTCTCGACTATGATAGTGTTGCTGCTGAGTTGCTTATCCGCTGTGATGATACAAGCGTCCGATGGTAGGCATATTTGGATTAAAGCTCGTCAACGAGAAAGAGAGAGAGAGAGAGAGGGTATGGATCATCATGTGTTACTCTCGACTATGATAATGTTGCCGCTGAGTGTCTTATCCGGTGTGATGGTACGAGCGTCGGATTGAAGCTCGTCACAGACAGAGAGAGAGAGAGAGAGAGGCTATGGTTCGTCTTGCGTTATTCTCGACAATGATAATGTTGCTATGGTTCGTCTTGCGTTGTTCTCGACTATGATAATGTTGCTGCTTAGTGTCGTATCATGTATGATTGTACGAGCGTCAGATAGTAGCCATATTTGGATTGAAGCTCGTCAACACGAGAGAGAGAGAGAGAGAGAGAGAGAGAGAGAGAGAGAGAGAGAGCCTCTGCTTATGACTTGTTATCTCTTAATCGCCACAAATGATAACTTCACATGAATTGGACTGCAGTGAGTGCACTAATGGCGTTCAAGCGAGGGATTAGCAGGGATATCCACAACATACTAGGAAGTTGGGATCCATCGCTGGCGACACCTTTGGGGTGGTTCCATGTCACTTGCGATGCAGCGGGACGCGTCATTCGGTTGTTCGTATTGCGAACTCGCTAGTTTCTGGCTTACTGCAAACTTATATGTGTTTGATATAGGATGCACAATGTTATAGGGATCTATCGAATGAGGGGCCGTAGTTGGCCGAGCTGGACGAGCTTCAGTTTCTGTATGGACTCAGTTTATTTTCTGAGACGAAACTTTGATTATCGAAGAGCATGTTCATCACCATTTCTTTGTTCTCTCTGATTGTTTCATTTACAGAGAGCTGAACGGCAACTTTCTGGTGGGCCATATACCGCCAGTGTTAGGGAACCTCCTGAATCTCGTAAGCTTGGATTTGTCCCATAACTTTCTCTCAGGACCCATCCCCTTGGGCTTCGACAACTTCATTAGAGGGAAACTTCTGTAAGCAGGACCACAGTCGTATCCCCTACTCATCGCTAAATTGTTGTGTCTGTCGCCTAATCGTAGCCATGATGCTTATGCGCGCTGTTATGTCTACAATTTCAACTGCTGACTGTGTTGCCTTGCTCGCCTTCGTATTTCTGCCAACGCAGGCGGTTAGAGGTGAACTCTCTTACAGGACCTATAAGCTGGAATTTGGGATTCGTCCCTCTCTATGTGTTGTAAGTATACATCTCATCTAGGACTGTACCTGTGCAAGCGCAATCAATTTCCTCTCTCCCATTTTGTGCCATGGAACATTGACGTCCATCCCCTGATGCAGTAATGTCTCCTATAATCATCTCGAGGGTTTTGTGTCTCCCAGCTAGAGACGGCTTGCAAACGGTGTTGCGCATGAGATGCGATTCAGATGGCCGTTGGAGAATACAATTTGAAAGTTGATCATCATCTTGAATGATTATCCCACCATATATGCTCTCTGTTAGGGATAGTCCATGATCCATTGTAGCCACGGTTAAGAGTTGCTAGCCTTCTTATTTTGTCTTGTGCGCGGACATCGTTATTTCTCCAGCAGGCTTGGACGTCAATGTCTATCTTATTAACTTCTACACTTTGTTGATCCTATCATTGATGATTTCGTCTATTAACAATGCCAAATTCATGAAAAGAGTCCATACCGTTTCTTAAGACGCATTTTGCATACTTATTTTTATCAAAATCGCTTCTTATATTCTTGTGCATCTCCGGCTATTAAGCACAAATGAAAATGAATGATGAAAAGAGTCACCAAAAAAAAAAGAGAGTTTGGACCTAAAAAATAATAACATGTGTCAGATAACTTGCATATGGAACAGAATTAACTTACCAAGAGCATAATAAGATTTCCACAAGCTCGTAATCAGGTGCGTAATGAAGGTGACATAATCACTTTATATTTCTAATGGGAATCCATAAGACCATTCCTTCACCTAACATGCAACACATCTAATTGTGCTATTTTTATCTTGCTTTGAGCTAGCCTAGTCGAAACTAAAGTATGATATTGATGGTATGTCAACTTTAGAAGATTGAAGAAAATCTCATTCATCATGCAATTTAAGCACCTTCGATATATCAACATCTAGACACAACCACTAAAAACATGTGTTGCTCCTCTCCACACCACGACTTTTGGTAAGAAAAACTTTCAAATTGATGAGTCGCATCTACATAGGCATGTGGATCCATATTGGTCAATGTGTCATTGTTCCTTAGAGACCGCTAGTTATAGTTCCAACATATGTCCTAGTTAACTCGAGTTACCTCAAGTGAAAGCATATGTGCTATATCTGTTGTAATCTCTCTCTCTCTCATCATTGATAATGCATTAATCATCTTTACTTACATTATGACGGCTTGCCAACCGTGTTGCACATATGATGTGATCCAAATGGTCGTTGGAGAATACAATGTAGAAGTTGATCTTCATCATCTCTCTCTCTCTCTCTCATTATTGATGTATTGTAAGTACCTTGGATGTATCAACATCTAGACACAACCACAAAGAACATGTGTTGTTCGTCTCCAAACAAAGCCTTTCAGTAAGAAATGCTTTAAAACTCATGAACTACATCTACATGGGCAAATGGATGCATAGAGGTCAATGTGTCCTGATTATCTCGACTTACGTCAAGCGAAATACATGGAGGATGCTTCTTGAGTGATCTCAAACCTTCGTGGTAATTCAAATTCGCATGCAGCTCATGGAATTGCAACCTTTCACCTCCTCTTTAACGTGCATAATTCACAATCACTATAGCAAGTTCCCAACTTTCCTAATGACTGAGAGAAATTTCCTTTTGTCTTGATCTTTGGACGAGCCTGATCAACTCAATACTTTAGACCATCTTAAAGAGCACTTTCATCCTTAAATGCTCTTCATAATATGAGACATATAGGGGCATTCCCCAGATCCCCATAATCTATCCTATAAAGCATGGTAATGAGATCTTCCTTGTTTATTTTTTCGTTTATTTTATGGACCATATCGTATGAACGCATTGAATTGAGAGGAATAATAAGTACAAAGTATTGGAATAGCTAGGCATCATTCTATTAACTAGGCATCAACCCCACAAAAGTGAGTGGATAGAAGACACTGTTTTCCTGAATCCTCATTCTATTAGCTAGGCATCATGGTTTCAGAGTTCCAACATGCGTCCCGATCAACTCGAGTTAACGCAAGTGCAATGGCATGTCGGCTGCTTTGAAAAACTAAACGAAATTCCCATCATCTTCATCATAGGAGACATATAAAAGCATTCCCCTTGTCCCCATCATCTATCCTATAGGGCATCGTATTTATGGACCATATCCCCTTGTCCCATCCTATGAGAATGATCTATGGCGTAAAAAGCACCTCTAAAAGGATGAAAGAAAGATAATCCATAAATAATCCCATAATCGACATTCATAATACCATGAAAGGGACCGCTTCCTTAATTTGTTTATTCTTGAGGAGCATACACATCTCTTTCGTCATTTTTTTTTCACTTTTTCCATCCACCAATCTTTAAAATAAATATGCATGTTCCTTATTTTAACATTGCAAAAGGGATGGAGGACCCTCTTTGTCAATTATGTTGTTGGAGATGTAGCTTCTATCTAGTCTAGCTTTCTGCAAATCTTTGGCCAACTTGAGGTTTGACCAAATTGAAATCATGAATATGTTTGACTTGAAGGAGATTGTGGTCAAGCTTAACCTCGTACCAGGCATCTATCTCAATTCTATCAATAATGCATTCCCTTTGGTCCCATCTATGAGATAGGAATTTTACCATATTAAATTCCCCACAAAGGATGACTTCAAATGGTAGAGAGTCTAAAGAGTGCTAGGTATCTTGTCTATCCCAATCAAGATTGTGAGCATAAACCAAAGCAATGGCGAGTAGAAAATGGCCATTAAAAGAGGGTGCAATCCACCAATGGTTCACATCGGTTATAGTACCCATCAAAGAAAGAGTGTCATTTTGATTTAAAGCCAATCGCTCCACCACCACTCCCACATCGCTATTGTGTGGTGATCCACACGTGATATGCCTATATGATCTTCAACCTCTTTTGGTATTTGACTCCATCAACTTTGATCTTTAGATGACAGATAAAGTCTCGATTGATGTTTTTATGTAGAATCCATTGACTAAACACGGTTGCTCTTGAAGGGTCAGAGAACCTTAAAATGTTGAACAAAACAACAATCATTTAGGAGGTGAGGTATCTTTGTTAGCTGGGGATTTAACCCTCGTTTTCTTGACTGCAGTGAGTGCACTAATGGCGTTCAAGCGAGGGATTAGCAGGGATATCCACCGCTGGCGACACCTTTGGGCTGATTCCATGTCACCTTTGGGCTGATTCCACGTCATTCGGTTGTTGGTATTGCAAACTCGCTAGTTTCTGACGCACAATGTTATAGGGATCTATCGAATGAGGGGCTTGTTGGGACGATTGCGCCAGAGTTGGCCGAGCTGGACGAGCTTCAGTTTCTGTATGGTATCAGTTTATTTTCTGAGATGAAAGTTTAATTATCGAAGAGCATGTTCATCACCATTTTTTGTTCCTTCTGATTGTTTCATTTACAGAGAGCTGAATGGCAACTTTCTGGTGTGGCATATACCGCCAGTGTTAGGGAACCTCCTGAATCCTGTAAGCTTGGATTTGTCCCATAACTTTCTCTCAGGCGTGTTATGTCTACAATTTCAACTGCTGACTGTGTTGCCTTGCTCGCCTTTGTATTTCTGCCAACGCAGGACCTATAAGCTGGAATTTGGGATTCGTCCCTCTCTATGTGTTGTAAGTATACATCTCATCTAGGACTGTACCTGTGCAAGCGCAATCAATTTCGTGTCTCCCATTCTGTGCCATGGAACATTGACGTCCATCCCCTGATGCAGTATTGTCTCCTATAATCATCTCGAGGGTTTTGTGTCTCCCAGCTTCAGCAAGTACAGCATTCGGAGGTATGGGTGAATATTTACATTTTGCTTCATCTTCACGATTATTTGAGTTCGGTGACGGACGTATGAATCATCCATGCAGCTTTCGTCCAGGTAATCCTCGTCTCTGCGGTGCACCACCCTGCTAGAGATGGCTAACTTTTGCATGATATTACCTTCCAAAATGTATTAGTAAAATATTGTCTCGCCGGAACTGTTGTAATTATTATTATGGCTCGCAAACGGTGTTGCACATGAGATGCGATTCAGATGGCCGCTTGAATGATTATCCCACCATATATGCTCCCTGTTAAGGATAGTCCACGGCCAAGAGTTGCTAGCCTTCTTTATTTTGTCTTGTGCGGGGACATCGTTATTTCTACAGCAGGCTTCGACGTCAATGTCTATCTTATTGGCTTCTACACTTTGTTGATTCTATCATTGATGAATTCGTCTATTAACAATGCCAAATTCATGAAAAGAGTCCATCCCGTTTCTTAAGACGCATATTTCAAACTTATTTTTTATCAAAATCGCTTCTTTTATTCTTGTGGATCTCGGCTATTAAGCACAAATGAAAATGAATGATGAAAAGAGTTACCAAAAAAAAGAGAGTCCGGACCTAAAAAATAATAACATGTGTTAGATAGCTTGCATATGGAATAGAATTAGCTTACCAAGAGCATAATAAGACTTCCACAAGCTCGTAATCAGGTGCGTAATGAAGGTGACAGCATCACCTTATATTTCTAATGGGAATCCATAAGACCTTTCCTTCACCTAACATTACAACACATCTAACTATGCTATTTTCATCTGAGGATTGTGTGCGTATCTCTTACCTTCATAAATCTCTGTATATCCTTCCCAATCCCCCAATACAAGTGCAGACTACTTCTTATATATATCTCCAAGCCTAGAGAATGACCTGCACCAAATCCAATCATTTACTTCATCTTTACTACTTTTTGTCTGAGTGCCACTCCTAACTAACAAAAGTGATGGAAGAGTGGGCGAATTTCGGAGTAGTAGCCCAATTTTGATACTGACAAGTAATCGATTTTAGCTCTACACCTTCACCCGCTAACTTTGAATGCTAAGAATCAGCACTCCGTTTTGAACCTTGATTATCCCCATGAATCAGATAGCCGACTTGACTCTAAATCAAGGTGTGATGCTAAGGAGGAATGGTGAAGAGGCAAATAGTATGAGAGAGAAGAGGAGCCCATTAAGAGGTGAATCATACCAAAGACAAATTTGAGGCATCCTACAAGTATGAATTTCCACACATAGATGAATTTAAGGAACCAAGGCAAATTTTCTCTCTTGGTTCTAATGAATTTTGGAGTTAGGAGGAATCTACTTCCAGACTAGCTTCATCTTGCCAAACGAATTCCAAACTTGCTTCTAGAGATGAATTTCACTTCTTACTTATTATAGGGTGGAGCGAACTTGAGCAAGTTAAAAGTAGCATCCTTTAACTATTGAGAAACTTATAAATTAATGTCATCCATAGATAATCTTCTGATGATACATGTGTTATGATATTAGCAGACATTCTTCCATTTTAGTTCAAGTTCTAGATAAGTCTAACGCTCAATGATCCATTGGTATTCAAGGATACGTGCACATGTGGTGATCACTATGAATTGAGTATTCTTGGGTTGGTGATTAGAATAACTTATCTATCTTCATTACACATGTTCTATCGTGTGGCTTGACCTTCTTTCCCAATACATTGTTGTTCCTATTTTCTTGAAGCCACTCAAAGCATAAACTTTTAATGAGATTAAATCATTCAAACTATTTCTCACAAGATTTTTCTCATAAGATCAATATCTTAATTGAGGTGGATTTCATGTGTATAAACAATGAAAACCATTTGACTATCAGCTATTTAGTCTAAGAATCGAATCAAAGTATGATGAAGATAAAGTAGATCTTTTCCTACATATCATTCATCTACAAGAATATTTAGGAAGATGCGAGTGGGATTCATGAAACAATTTATGATTCTAACTCTTTGGGAGACTTAAATTTGTAGCAATTTTCACAATGAAAGTTCCATAAATTCCCCTATTGTAATTTTGTAAGTACATACATATTGAATTCAAGGAGTAATGTTGTAAGAGAATTGACGGTACTTAGATAACGAAAGATTCACCCAAAAAAATGTGACTCTAGACCTAAAAATAGTTAACATGCACGAGTAAAAATAGGTTAGGAGTAAAACAAGATGTCAATTGTTGGAGTTTGATATGTGCAAAAGCACTTGAACAACACAAGGAAGAGGAAGAAGCTTGGAGCATAACATAGAATATTAAATGTATTAACAAGTGACTATACAAAGATTAAAAATCTGTAAGGGGTATGGGCACATATACTAGCCAGGGGGGAAACATCCTAAAGAGGGAAAAAAGTGCTCCGATGGTCCTAGTGTGTTCACACACATCACTACCAAAATATATCAATAAGGTGATTATTAGACCATCACTTATAGTTTTTGACATACAAAAGATGATAATTACTTTCTATTAGTATTGCCCAAATATGATTAGAGGATAGGCATCTCACAATCTTCTTTGTATAAAGATTCTCAACCATTTTAAGAGTAAATAATAAACCAAGGCCGCCTTCCTGGTTGGGTAGATGACAAGGGTAGATGACAAGTATCTAAGCCAAGTCGGGGGATTTTGCACACCTCTTCAAACCCCCGGCCCTCCTAGGGGAATCGTCTCATAGATAGTAACCTACATCACTTGTTTTTTGGATGGAATCCAACAAGAGAGAAAATAGATAATGCAAGGAACATCAAAATGCTTTAGGAAAAAAACATGTGAGATAGGCAAGATTGAACATTATACTATTTAAATGTTATATTTAAAGACTTGTGAACATCAAAATGAACAACTAAAACCAATGAGACCTCCTAAGATCTTCAAAAGATCAAATATATGGTACCAAACTTCAAAGATGAAACTTGTCTGCAAACGAGGAAATAAAGATAGTTAACTAAAAAATGATAATGACAAAAAATTGTGGAAGTAAAAGTAGTGAAAATGAATTATAAATCACGAATTTAAACTCTATGTACCATAATTTAGAAACAAAAATCATCAAATAATCTCAAGTATAGCTCAAAAAATAATAGTTTGAAATATGTTAGGGTATCAAAACCCTGTCAAGACCTACTACAATAAGATATGTGAAACTATCTAACTTGAATATTGAAGTGTAATAGATATAGAACCTCACACGAAATAAAGAATTCTGATGTAGGATGAAAATATGCAAGCCAAAGGATCAGATCCAAGTTACAACACTATAAAAGACCTCAAATTGTTTGAGATATGAAGTATAAAGACATGTATGTCTCTAGGGAGACACTAGATACACGATAGAGATTAGATCTTACAAAATCCCTATTTGCATGAGGGTGCTATTCTATTTTGAAAAAAGAAACTATTCATGTATAGTACATGCTATAATATTTTTAGTGAAAGAAGACTCACCCACTCTAGCAAGATACATTAAGAGAACCACTTATTTTATTGATAGGATATCAACAATAGATACTATCTCTTCTGAAAATAGAAGCCACTACTCACCCTATTTTTTCAATATTTTTGCTCTAAATTTGAACATATGTGCACCTTCCACATCTTAGTTTTAGTAAATAAAAGGTTCCACAAGCCTAAATACGAATTTAGAACTTTGTAGCATCGTCCCTTTCAAGCTCTAAATCCAAATCTTTGAATCCAAGTAGAACTTTCATCCGCTTCAGCTATTTAGCATCCACTAGTTGATCTTTACTTCCTACATACTCAATATCTTGATTTACTATCTTCCCTTGGATATATTGGTAGTGTACTTTAATGTGTTAGGTTCTTTCATGGTACAATGGATTCGATGTGCGTTGTATTGATCTTACATTATCTCCAAAGAGTAATGGTTGTGATGTAGATAAATCCATATCTTCATAATGTGTCAATTACCAAATAATCTCACATGCTGATTTTAAGACTCCTATATGCAACTTTCCTTCTTGAAACTTCTACTCTAGGTTGCTTTTTAGAAATCCATGAAACCAAATTATTACGTGCAAATGTCAAGTATGTTCTTGTACTCCTTTTATTATCCTTATTTCCAACCCAATTCACAGCACTATAGGCTTCAAACCCATAACTTCATGATATTTATAACCCAAACCTAGATCTGAAATTATAAATTCACATCCAAGTTATGCTTTGATCTTGGCTATCTCACCTTCATCATTTCCTGCTATGATCAAATCATCCATATAAATTGAAACTTAAACAATCAATGATCCTTCAACTTTAACATACAAAGAAGCATCTACATTCAAACGCCTATATCGTTTCTTTTCAAGAAACTTTACCAATCTAAAATTCCAAGCCCTTGGATCTGTATTAAGACCATATAATGCTTTCAAGAGATTACATACATGTGTAGGGTTTTGGAATCTTCATAACTAGCTAGTTGCTCCATGTACACATCTTTGTTTGAATCACCATTGAGAAATGCAGTTTTTATATCTAATTGATAAAGACTCCATACATTGCTTTCTACGATACTTATTAATGTCCTTATTGTTGATATCTTGAGAACTAGAGAAGAACTTATTGTCCTAATTGATGCCATAAATTTTTTTGTGCATATCCTTTACAAAAAAGACTTATTTTTGTGCATATCCTTTACAAAAAAGACTTCTTTTATATCTACTTACTAAACCATCATTGTTTCTCTTGATCCTGTACACCCATTTGTTATTGATTAACTTCATCTTAGGCTACCTTGGAACTAAATCCCATGTATTGTTCTCATGAAAACCTCTGATCTCTTCATCCATTTCCTTAATCCCTTTCTTTACCTTCGATTCTTCTTTATAAGATATTGCTTCCTGCATTTCAAGAAGTTTCACCATATAAGCTTCATGAGAAAATCTTTGTGGTTGCTTTCTCTTAATGGATGCCTTCATAGATTTCTTCTCCTACCATGCTTTTCTTTTCTTCGAGATTGGGTTCTTCTTGATATAGAAGCTTCACTTTCTTCTCCCTCAAACTTAATTTCATTTTAAATAAAATCTCAAATTGTGACCTTAGGTCCAACTTTGATCGTAACTGTTATGGAACATGAAAAAGTTTATGCTTCAAAAAAATCTACAATTAGAAACAATTAGTTTTGATCATAAAACACTTCATTAGGTGCTTTATGTACATGAATTTGAATAGGTGGAATCTTGTCTATCACATAAACTACCATATTGAGTGCGCAAACCCAAAAAGCAAGTGGTAAGTCCTTTCTATTTAACATGCACATATCCATCTCCAAGATAGAATAGTTTCTTCTTTCAACCACACCATTTTGTTGAGGTGTATATCCGTTTGTAGTCTACTTTGTAATTCCTTCTTCCTCCAAATATGTAAGAAACCAAATCTCAAACTTCTTATGCTTCTACCTAGATTCTTTTCAACCAAGGATTTAAGCTTCTTAAACATATCCAACACTTTTGATTTGTTTTTCATAAAATAAATGAATGTAAACATAAACATTATAAATTACTTGCTACATGCCATTAACTCTTCTTGAGATGGACCTCATGCATCAATATGAATAAAGTCCAAAGACCTCTTCTTTGCAATCTTGCTTTTGAAAAAGGAATTTGTTCCTATTTTCCAAACTAACATGGCTCACAAACATAATCCAAATATTACTTAGGTAGTTGTTGTGGATATTCAACCAAGAAGCCCTTTGGAATATCTTTCACTTATATGTCGTAATATCTTAAGCCATAATTAATCCAATTGAATAACATGAGTCCCATTGATCATTCTATAGCCTAAATAATATGGAAGTTCAACTTCATAAGTATATAATTTAGTTACCCTTTATCCTCTTATAATAAAATTACTATTGTTCATTTGATAAGCCTACGATTGATTATTATCAAAATCCACTTTAATTCCATTTGTCCAATCGAAATCAAATAAAACATCTCTGAGTGTTACATGTGCATTAAATGGACAATGATGAGTGTATACTACTTCATGCTGAGTACCATTAGCTCTAAAAACTATGACTCTTTACTGTAGCTTGTGTAAGTTCACAAAAAAACTTATATTATGACTTGTGGTTTGCGCAAGGTCTATCTACATACCAAGTTTTTTTTTTTACCTTCCTCGTGTATTTCTATATGCATAGCCATAAGAATGTTTTGCTTTTGTGTCTAAGCATCCTCTTGTGCTACATTATAGTTTTGATGGATGTGGACTTAGCCTCATCCTCTTTGTCATCCTCTAAAACCACCTCTTCTATTAGGGTTGGACAAGCAATCCCTATCATAATGACAAACTTTACCACAATAGCTAGAAGTGAAGTTTCCTTGCTGATTTGGTTGATATTGTTCACCTTGTTGTATTTTCTTCCTCCTCTAGTAGCATTAAAGCTTCCTCTTCCTCTTTCATGGTTGTTGAATCTTCTTCCTCTCCAATTTCATGCACCTCTTGCTCTATTTGATGAAGTATAAAGAGCTTGTCCTTGACTAAATCTTTGATAATGACAAGAATTTCCACCTTGTTTGTTGATTTCCATAGTCATCATGAGCATTTATAAATCTTCAATGGATGGTAGATAATCCCAACCCATGATAGATGTAATAAAAGATTTCCATCTTTCATCTTCGCTCAAGCCATCTAACATGATATTTAACTTAATGTCCTCAATGTCGAGGAGTTATTGGGGTATCCGCCTTTGTCCAATTCCAAACTATAAGGGAAAATAAGCACTCACACTTCTAGTATGTCTTCTACTCAAGGGAGGTTCTCCTTAGGGAAGTATTCCCTATAACATTTCTCTATGCATGATAGATGTAATATGAGAATTCCGTCATTCATCTTCTCTCAAGCCATTTAACATGCTATTAGACTTTATATCCTCATCGTAGAGGAGGCACTAGGGTATCCACCTTTGGGGAGTTCCAAAATGTAAGGTAAAACAAGCACTCACACTTCTAGTACATCTTCTACTCAAGGGAGGTTCTTCTTAGGGAAGTATACCCTTTAATATTTCTATGTATAGGTACTCTAATTGACAAAAAGAGAATGACAATTGCATGGTCACAGAGAGAAAATCACAATGCTCATACAAGAGAGAACCCTAGATTCATTTCTTAGCTCACACAAAGATTACATAGGCCAAAAATATTCCAAATGAGTAATACAATGAGCTAGCGGGTCATTCTAGAACTAGAAAAAATCAATACAAGAGCATTGATGAAGACCAGGACTACAACAAGATTAAAGACTTCCTCCAAGAGAAATACAATAAAATCACACCTAGGGACTATTTCCAAACCACTCAATCACACTACAATGCTAATAGCCAACTCCACTAAGATGTCCATGCTCTATATCCTCACCAGAGAGTGACCCCCAATAGTGTCCTTGTAGCACCAGAATGCAAGAGTGGACGAGAAAATTGTGTTTGTACCTAAAGCCCAATGCCGAAAGAAGGATATTAATGCCTAAAAAGTGATCTCGACTTCTCTATGTGTGTGTATATCATCCCAATGAGGCAAGTCATCTAGTTATATATACTCCAAGAGGCTAGAAGTGGCCTTGCTAAATTCCCAACGTTCATTGAGTATGCCTCTACCTTTTTCTTTCTAAGCTAATTATATGGCTTGCATATGTACTATGGGGCTTTTGTGAGCTGAGTTAATGTATTGTCAAAAATCAATCTTTCCAATTGAAATGCATGTTTTTTTTTTGTTTTCTAACTCCATGGCAAGGTAATTTCACTCATGAATAAATGTTTCAACAACTTGGCAAGATCACTTGCACATTAGAATTGAGAAATTCAAATAATCTGAAGAAAAATATATATTTTGATAAATACCCATCGACTAAAGGAAACGAAAATTGAAGTGGGCGACTGGATGCTTGTGTATAATATTCTTTTGATATGAAATATGAAGCAACAGAAAACCTAATGAAGTGATGGTTTGGTCCATGTATAGTGCATAAAGTTCATGATGATAATATTATGTTTTGAAAGAATTAAATAATTTATTATGAACCCTCTCCATGATTGAAAGTGGTTGTCCCCATGTGCATACATGGTAAAAATTGCAGAAGTATATATATGACATATTGCACACGTTATATTTAATGTTTTATTACAAACTCGGATAGTAGAAAACTTGTGTAGTTACAACAACATCACAATTGTTGACATAGATGGTGTAAAAAGAACAGCTCGCTTCATAGAAAATAACGGTGAGCAACAAATATAAAAGTTGAAGAATCTAAATGGAAATCAGATCAGAACATAGTTAATGGTTGGGCAATTGAGTTAACATAGAGAGTTAGCCTAGATAAGATGTAAAGATGTATCTTATTTGGCCTCAATTCCTAAAGAACCAAATATGATATAACCAAGTTGAACATAGCAATTCTATTGACATTTGATGCTAGGCATTCATGACTTCTAGAATATATGTTCCTATAACTCAATGCCTCGCATCAAATAGCACCAACTACGCACAAAACTCAATCATACTAAATTCTAATGAGCAAGAGAACTCACCCAGTCATGGAACAATATAAAGTATTTTGACAATGCTTTATATGAGGTGGTGTTTGGGTACTCTTCCTAGAATTCACTCCATGTGAAGCACCCAAGCCTCCTCATCATCACCTCCGAAATCTTCATAAAAACAATGTAATTGCATTGTGAGGTTTAAAAGCAACATGATAAGTTATTGAAAGAGCAAGTAAAACTGATCAATGACAAGACTCTACTTACTTATTTGGCTTTGTGGCCATCTCCTCAAGGCTTAGGTCTTTATAAATGACCCTTGAAAATGTTGAAATTATCAAAGTGTCATCCTTCATGCCTTGTAATGCTCTATAAGGTGTCACCTTCATATCCTTAGTAGCCTCTTCAATGGAGAGATTAGTTTTGTTTCCCTTTCCCTTTACATATACCTAAGGATCTATTTTTGCCTTTTTCTATTTTTGACCTTTCCCTATTTGTTCTCCCACATTGTGAATATTTTATCCTAGAGATCCGAGATTACCCCTGTCCTCAAGGCAAGTTGGAAACATGGGTCAAATTTATGGAATGCATCTAACTTCACATTGTCATCCACTACTATCCCTACCTCTATTAGGCATTTCTTTCTCAAATTTGGATGGATCCTTCCACCATGCACCCTTAGGGAATCAACATAATCACAGTGAAAGAATCGGGTACGCTCAATGGATGACATTTTCTACTTGTAATCATTTTCATTGTTGTGGTCCCAAGCTAGGATTTTGGTCTCCTTTGTAGTCAAACCAACATAGATTTTACATTGTGCATACCTGAAGAAGTATGTATTTGGATGCTCTTTTACAAGTTTTCTTTAGGGCTCTGCAGAGTGTGATCCTCCAATAACAAAATATGTATAGTCTGTTGGAGGATAAACACTCCTATGTGCACAACAAAAGCAAATGAACCCTCCTAGGATCCTGAAAATTTTCAGACATAGGTTCTATATTTTCTGAGTTTCTCTGAGTATATGCAGAGACTGAAAATGAAATTTTGCATGCATAAACTAGACTTTACGAGATTTCAAATGAGAGTAAAATCACTCCATTTGGATACTGGATGATGCCTCAAACAGCTGCAACAAAACAGATAACTTGATCTCTTCACAGAGTATGAGCTATCTAGACAGACACTATTCTGGACATTTCTCTGCACATGTGCAGGCACTGAACCTGAGACTTATACCACAAAACGTAGAACTTATAAGCTTTCCAACAAGATAAAAATCATTGCAAATGGATTCTGGATGAAGGAGAAACAACAATTACAAGACCGAGGGGGTCTGCCAAAAACATCTAGATAGATAGAGTGTGTAAAAGTGAAATTTCTGCAAAATATGCAGAGAACAGCTAGTAGGGGGTGTGCTTAAGCAAGCGGGCAGCTTGGGCACGTATTTCCACGACTCTAAGTCATAATACAACTCATTAGAGGTTTTAAAGACCACATACTAACCTCTTTAACCAATCAAAAGCATATACATGTCAAAAGTGAGGTCCAATCACATCAAGAGGTGAGTTAAATCTTCTCTAATCAACTTCTTTCCATTATGGGCATAATTGGATGCCTCCAACTCACGGAAATCAGCCTCCTTTGATTGTGGATGATGTGGAAGGTTCAATTCGGGGCATGTTCCCACACTCTTGAGCTTGAAAAACTTTTAACACTCCCCGTCAAGCTCAAGTCTTTTCCTTTGTTGTTTCAGCCTATGTCTCTTATGTTGATAGCTTCCTTGAATCCTCCAAGCTTTGTACCTTCAAGAAACTTTGTGATCATGTCTGCAACCTGCATTTTAGTGTTCACATACCTTATATCTAGCTCTTTTGCCATCACCTTTTCTCTAACGAAGTGGTAATGAACCTCTATGTGCTTGCTCCTTGCATGAAACATGGGATTGTTAGATAGATAGATGCTTGAAATGTTGTCTCCATAAAGAGGAAACTCCTCCACTTCTACTTCCAAGTCCTTAAGTAGCTTCTTAAGCCATAATAGCTCACATGTAGCCAATGCTAAACCTCTGTACTCAGCCTCTGTGGATGAAAGAGCAACCGTGGGTTGCTTCTTAGAGCTCCAAGAGATCACTTTTGTACCTATCATGAAAACATAACCCGATGTACTCCTTCGATCATCCTTGCTACCTGCCCAATCAGCATCACTATATCCCTTGACACTTAGATCAGCATCATATGAGTAAAATAGACCTTGGTTGATGGTGTGCTTGATGTAACGAAGCACCTTTCTTGCCGCCATAAGATGATCATGAGTAGGTGCATGCAAAAATTGAGAGAGAACACCTACTACATATGCAAGATTAGGTCTAGTGAATGTAGCATAAATTAATGAACCAATTATGCTTCTATATAGTGTAATATCTTGTATAGCCTCTCCTTGACATGCAACCAACTTTGTATTGGGCTCCATGGGCTGAGAAAGTGGCTTACAACCACTCATACCAAACCTGTATAGCACATCCAACAAGTATTTTCTTTGAATCAAGAAGATGCCATTGTGTGCATAGATTACCTCTATTCTCAAGAAGTACTTTAGTGTTCCAAGATCAGATATCTTGAACTCCTTCCCTAGCTTTGATTTGATATCTTTAATACCTGCAATATCACTTCCTGTGATGGTTAAATCGTCCACATAGATGCATATGTATACCTTCTTGTCTCCTTGCTTCTTCATGTAAAGTGACGGATCTGCAACACTTGGTTTGTATCCACAACTTGATAAATAATCCACTAACCTCTGATTCCAGGCCCTTGGGGCTTGCTTTAGTCCATATAATGCTTTCCTTAGCTTGCAAACATGATTTGGGTACCTCAAACTAGCAAATCCTTGAGGTTGGCTCATGTAGACTACTTCTTCAAGCTCTCCATTGAGGAAGGCATTCTTCACATCCAATTGATATAAGCTCCATTTCCTTGATGTGGCCACTGCAATCAAAGTCCTAATTGTTGGCATCTTGGCTACGGGGCTCAAAGTTTCATCATAATCTATCCCGTAGCTTTGGGAGAAGCCTTTCGCCACCAACCTTGTTTTGTACCTAGCAATGGAACCATCTGAATTTCTTTTAATTTTGTAAACCCACTTATTACCTATCACCTTCATGCCTTCTTGAGCTGGTACCAAGCTCCATTTATGGTTCTCATCAAGTGCTTTGAGCTCTTCCTTCATTGCCTCTTGCCATTCCTTGCAATCCTTAGCTTCTTCATAACTAGTTGGTTCTTTGTCCTTGATTACCTGAGTCATGTATGCATAATGCTTTGCAATGAAATTATTATATGTTAACCTTTGTACTGGATATCTTACTCTTGAAGACCTTCTTTCACTTCCTTTAGGTGTGGTTGCCATCTTCTTTCTTTGTTTGGCCACTCCTAGAGTTTGAACTTCTTCTATCTCTTCATCTTCCAACATGCTCTCGTCCACATAGCTTCCTTCTTCAACTAAAATCTTCTCTTTGCCTTTGACTTTGCTGTCTTCAGAGCTGATCTCTCTTTCCCTAAGCCTTCCACTCCATGGTGAGGGTTTCCTTGTGTTGCATGAGTTGCTTGGACCACTTAAATCCATGCTTTCTTGAACTCTATCATCATTCTTCAAATCTATCTCACCTATGTCTTCAACCTGCAATGGACTCATGCATGCATACCAAGGCTTCAACTCATCAAAGACAACATCCCTACTTACCTTCAGCTCCTTGGTGATGGGGTTATAGCATTTATACCCCTTTTGTTCCATAGAATATCCCAAAAAATACATCTTTCATATTTGGCATCTAACTTTGACCTCAACTCTTGAGGTACATGTACATAGCATATACAACCAAAGACTCTAAGATGTGAAATGCAAGGTTTTCTTCCACTCCATGCTTCCTCAGGGGTTAGATGATGTATACCTGATGTAGGACATATATTCATGATGTATGTGGCTGTATATGTAGCCTCTCCCCAATAACAATGCGGCATATTCATTTCGTTGAGCATACACCTTGCTACCTCTGCTATGTGTCTGTTCTTTCTCTCTGCTACCCCATTTTGTTGAGGGGTATACCTGCATGTAACTTGTCTTTTGATGCCATTGACCTGCAAAAATTCAGAAAATTCATGGGCGAAGTACTCTCCCCCTCCATCCGATCTCAAAGTTTTGATAAACTTGCCAGATTCCTTCTCCACCTGTGCTTTGAATTTCTTGAAGTAGTGGAACACATCTAATTTGTTTCTAATGCAATACAACCACACTTTTCTTGAAAAGTCATCAATGGAGGTTACAAAATACCTATTTCTAGCAAGGGATGCTTCTCTTGTTGGACCCCAAACATCCGTGTGAATGAGGTCTAAAACATTTGCACTTAAATAGGTACTCTTCTTGAAGGACAGCCTTGATTGTTTTCCTTGTTGGCAAGCTACACAAATTTCATGCAACATTTTAGATGTAAAATTTGGTAGGCCTCTTATCAAGCTCCTCCTTTGCATGTCCTTGAGCTTTTGTAGGTTGATGTGACCTTTTCGTTTATGCCATAGATCCAAATCTGCTATCCTCTTGTCTCCATATGTGACATACATTGAATGGTATGGCTGATTTATGTCCATTGTGAACATTCTCTCTTGCTTTTTTCCTTTTGCTATGAGCTTGAAACCTACCCTTGGATCCTTAACAAAACATCCTCTTTCATTGAACCTAACTTGATAGCCTTTTTCTACCATTTGGCCTACCGAAATCAAGTTTTTGGTAATAGTAGGGACATGTAATACCTCTGATAAGCACTTTGCTCTTTGATTTCCTTCCAAACTGATCTCCCACATGTTGAATGATATGCTCTGAGTTATCACTTGTTTCCACATGCCCTTGATGCTTTGGGACCTGCAAATTACTAAAAAAATCCTTTCGACATGACATATGATTGCTACATCCACTGTCTACATACCATACATCTTCACTAGCTTGAGTTGTATCTTCACCATACCTCATGGCAAGTAAATAATCATTCCCTTGGCTGGATGATGTGTTTGCATAATTACCTTGCCCTCTATAATTGTTGTTGTTGCTTTGATTCCCTTGTCTTTGAGCTCTATGATAGCATTCATTTGCAAAATGACCGGGCTTACCGCATACAAAGCATCCATTTGAAGTGGCTTGTCCTCTTCCACCAAATCTTCCACCTCTTCCTCTATTTGTGGCTCTTCCACCTCTTTGACCTGCATTTTCTTGTTGTCCTTGACCTCCTTGGTTGCTTTGATATCTTCCTCTTCCTCTTGTAGCACCTCGGTTGTGTCTTCCTCTTCCTCTACCTGCATACAACAATTGCCCTTGGCTATCCTTGGCATTATGACCACCAAGGTTCATCTCCTCTGTCACCATGAGAGTGATTAGTTGATCAAAATCAGGAAGAGAGTCCCTTACATACACTGAAGTTGTGAAAGCCCTCCATTTTTCATCATCCCTAAGTCCATTTAGGGTGTGGGCGACAAGATCGTCATCATCTAGGGCACAACCGATTGACCCTAGTGCATCTGCAAGCTCTTTAACCTTTAATATGTAATCATTAGCACCTTGAGAGGGGCTTTTCCTAAGATTATTTAGCTCATTCTTGAGCTGAATTTTTCTAGCTTTTGTGGAGGTTGAATACAATCTCTCCAAGCACTCCCACACCTTCTTCGATGTATCCAAATCTTGAATATGCCCTACCATAGAGTTGCTAATATGCTGAGATAAAATGAAAATGACCCTTTTGTCCCTTTCATCCCACTCTCTTACTGCTCTTCTCTGGTCATTGGTTGGATTTACCTCATCTATGTAGGGTTTTGGCTCTCCACTACTCACAAGTCCCCACAAACCTTTCCCCATCAAAAAATTGCTTATTCTAAATCGCCACGGTTGGTAGTTTCCTTTTTCGAGCTTCTCAATCTGAGCATTGAGATCAGCCATGGTGCCTCCTAACTATTTTGAACCTCCCCCTTGATGCAATGAAGTTGAAAAGGATGCCTTTTACCTCAAAAAATAGAGCTACTCCTCTTGATGAAGCTTCGTCTTTGATTTGATGATGTATTTGCTCCCCTTGTTGTTGATTTGCCCGTTCTTTGCTTCCTTCCTTCAAACTTTGATGAAGTCTTTACTTCACTTCAGTAGCTCCTTCTTCTCTCTTTGATACTCCACTTATAGCTCTGATACCACTGTTGGAGGATAAGCACTCCTATGTGCACAACAAAAGCAAATGAACCCTCCTAGGATCCTAAAAATATTCAGACATAGGTTCTGTATTTTCTGCGTTTCTCTGAGTATATGCAGAGACTGAAAATGAAAGTTTTCACGCATAAACTAGACTTTAAGAGCTTTCAAATGAGAGTAAAATAACTCCATTTGCATACTGGATGATGCCTCAAACAGCTGCAACAAAACAGATAACTTGATCTCTTCACAGGGTATGAGCTAACTAGACAGACACTATTCTGGACATTTCTCTGCACATGTGCAGACACTGAACCTGAGACTTATACCAGACAAAGTAGAACTTATAAGATTTCCAACAAGATAAAAATCATTGCAAGTTGATTCCGGATGAAGGAGAAACAACAATTAGAAAACTAGGGGGGTTTGCCAAAAACATCTAGATAGATAGAGTGTGTAAAAGTGAAATTTCTGCAAAATATGCAGAGAACAGCTAGTAGGGGGTGTGCTTAAGCAAGGGGGAAGCTTGGGCACGTATTTCCATGACTCTAAGTCATAATACAACTCATTAGAGGTTTTAAAGACCACATACTAACCTCTTTAACCAATCAAAAGCTTGGGAAATTTGGGATTACTCAATTGGGCTTATGAACCTTAGATCACGACGACACCTAGGAAGAGATAGACAAAGTCTTAGATCTTCAGACGCTAGTGTCAATCATACCGATAGGTCTTGGGCCCAGCAGTTGAGCCACTATTCGCACTACCCTAGCTCTCAAACCAGCAAGTCTGGAATGTCTCAGGGTATGGAGAGACCCACAGGAAGTCCAGGCATGCCATACCTATAGAGGGTTGAAGGCCCCTATAAGACACAGCTAGAATACCATAAGACCAACCGAGTAGGTGCTTGCATCTATGAGGACGGCCTAGGGAGATCTGTGGTCCAAATTAAAAACCCTGACCAACCCATTGGAATTGCACATCCGGCTATCAAATTTGAAAATGGATCATACCTGGACCAAGAAGGAACCATATACGTAGTCACCAGCCATCCAGATAGGACAGATGAATTTGGTAATGTGATCCCAGAGAGAGACATAGGTGGCCTACAGCAAGGAAACTTAGGTGGAGAGCCTAAAACCCACCGAGGCAAATTTGTTCTTACTAGAATCTTCACACCAGAGTGGATTCCCCAGGACAACAAGAGCATAGATCTACTCTTGAACCGAGAAACTGACAAAGCCTTTTGGAGGTATAAGCCTGATCAGCCAAATGAGATAGGAACGATCACAATCTATGAGTTCAAAGATCCGGATAGCCAAGACAAAGTTACCTATCTAGATCACACTTCAGAAAGGATCTTTGTGGTCACAAAGCATGGTAGGCACCCAGAAGCTAGAACATCCCAAGCTCATGGAGCTCAAACGGAAAGAAGTAGAGATAGGCCAGAAGTGAGTTTCGCCAACCCAATGGGAAGAGAAAGAAGGAGAACAGAGACGGATAGAATGGAACCTGAGAGAGTTAGAGCCCCAAGAAATCAAAGAAATGCGGACGAATTCCCTTTACGAAGACCTAGAGAGCACACGAGGACTTTGAGACCTACACAGCTGGTTAAATCCATGAAGAACTACTTCGATGGCACTCGAGACCCATATGATCATGTGGCCGAGTTTAGGCAAGTCTTGAGAGCTGAGCAAGTGGAAATACTTGTGGAGGTGACCATATGGCGAATGTATGTCCCATGATGGCTCAACTCCAAGTGAATCCCAGTAGCCAATACTGCACCATAGAACGGAGATAAACAAATCACACAACACAAGACTGCCCATATAATAAGCAAGTGGTTAGGCAAACCCACCCTCAGCCCTATCAAAAACAGGGGAGATATCAGAACCTGTATCCACCACAACAGTATACTAGGCCTCAACAAACCTACCAAGTACAATATCAGGCCAAGCAGAGACCTCAACCAGTGCTAGCCCAACAACCTCCTGCTCCAGCCAATGTGATCCCAGTAAAGTATGCAGCTGTAGAAGAGAACCTGGATGGAGCCATAGTGCCAATAACACCATTGCTTTAAGAAAGTGACCCCAGTGACCATAGCTTTGATTCTACACATATTGATAGCCCCCAGGCTTACTACATGCAGTCCCTTGAACATGGTGAGTCCTACTATAGTGAAGAACCAAGTGAACCTAGTTGGGATCTAGAGTATGCAAACATCATGTACACAAATCCCAACCCTAGACCTCAACCGAGACAAGTAAGACCCGCATTCCCTAGAGGACCATTCTACAGATGTCACGGAGATCACCTCATTCGTGAGTGTCCACTACCTGCCCCTACACAACCCCAACCAGTGACAATTCAAGGCTTTTGTCAAGATTGTGGGAAGGAGCATCTCTTAGGACACTGCCCAAAGAACCCCAATAATATGCCAAAAATCACTCCTATTAATGTTATTGGGTTAGTAGTAGACTCTACAGGAAGTGTGACTTCCATTGCACCAGTGCAAGTGGTCACTAGAGCTCAGACATTGCAGTAGAACCAAGGTTTAGGCCAAGAAAAGAGTGTTGAGGTTAGTGAAATTGAGAGCGTATCCAAGAAACGAACGAGAGCCTGGAAAGATAGCCAAGAAAGGATGAAATGACAATGGGCTAAGAAGATGAGCGACTTAGAAGAAAGCATAAGAGAAACAAAAGCCAAAATTGTTGAGCTCACCTCTCAAACAAACTCTCACATACCACCACCACCTTCATCCCTATCACCATCTAATCCACCATTTTTCAACCCACCTCATAGAATTCCACCACCCGCTAGAGTAGGATTAGTGTTAGCCGACCCCACTCTAGAGGACATAGACATGATGCTTAAGGCATATTAGGGCATAATCCAAGAAGGGCCAAATGTGACGAATCATGACAAGTGCTACCCTAGAGCTGACCTTGAGATAGAAAGAACCAAGCTTTGCGCTTAAATGGTAGCATTGGCTCAGACCATGTTTGAAGCCAATCGCCTCTTCAACTACTCAAAGTTAGGCCTGAACTATGGAAGCATGTAGCCAATCAAGTGTGTGAAGTAGCAAAACCTCGTTCCTAGGTAGGATCTCATAGAATAGTGCTAGAAATACCCTTGGACAAGATAAGAGACATGAGTGAAGGACAACAAGGAAACACCTATCTTCCCATTACCCATCAAGGGTACACTACCAAGGCAATTCTAGACTCCGGTGCAGGAGTTGCTATTGCTACCACTTCTCTACGGAAGCGCTGGGGCAAGCTAGCACTCACGCCCACGAGAATGAAATTACAGATGGCCGATCGTCACATTGAAAGACCCTTAGGGCTGTTAGAAGGAATAACTCTCACTACTTGTGGTGTAGAGTTTTGAGCACACATTTGCTATATGTGACTTTAGCAAAAATCATGGCTACGAGATGATTTTGGGAAGACCATTTATGCGGCAGTTGCAAGTGGTACAGGATTGAGGAACCAACTCCTTGTACTTGCAATACTTAGGTGTCACAACCAAAGTTAATCTCAAGGATTACTCCCATCGAGATGTACCCCCCATCCAATATAATCCCATCCATAGAGCCAAAGATGATACTGAGTCAGTGCATTCCATAGGATCACGATCCTCATGGATGCATGAAGACACTCACTTATGGATGTGTAAAGTAGCAGTAGAAGAAGAGAAGAGAGAAAAAGCCAGAGAGGTAGGTGCGAAGGAAACACATAGAGAAATTCAAGACCCAGCCTATGCACCGGTAGTATTTCCTGACGAAGAATTTGAACCTCACGGTTGGGCAGAAATTTTAGCAACAATGGATGTAGCCATCAATGAAGAACAATGGACAACCCACTGTGACGAGGATGGCTATGACATTTTAGTTTTCTCCATGGAGCCAATCATGGGAGATTTGGTTCTGGAAGAATGTGAACCTATCACTAATGCATTCGAGGATGTAAATGACTCCAATTTAGATTCAATCATTATGGACCCACCCTTTGCATCAGATGAACAATACTTCTATGAAGTAGAAGTTCACCCTCAGAGACATGGAGAGTTCACAAATGATGTAAGGTTAACCACACAAGTGACCACCAAGAGTGAAGGCAAGAAAAGGAAGAAGAGAGAAGTCACACCTGAAGAGGAAGAATTCTCCAAGGCTTTCGACTAAGGCGGCGACTAAGCCGCTAAGGCGGCGACCAAGGCATAGACCTTGGCATACCTTGTCATCCGAGTCACCGAAGTCACCGTTGGTGCCGTTGGCTGCGCGCGAGGGAGGACCTCAACGATCAAGGAATATAGAGGTTCCCGGTACTTCCCGGGAGGTCACCCATCCCAGTACTGTTCCCCCCAGAGCTCGCTTAACCGGGGCAATCTCTTGCCACTAAGCTACACTCTTGTGGTGTTTGAAGAAGGGGAAAGACTAAGGTTGGCATTACCTTGAACAAGTTTTGGTCCCTCAAAAGCTTCATTTTTGCTTTTTAAAGCCTATTTCTGAAGCAATTTTGGGGTGTTTTTGGAGCCATTTTGGAGTACTTTCACACGTAGTTCTCTTCACACAGGTCCAAGAACATCAAGAAGAGTGTTCCTTGTACTTCTCAGACAATAAATATCAACCTTTGGGGCTGTATTTTCAGCCACACTCGTAAAACTACAGGTTTCTCGAGGGGTTTTCAGTTTTGGTGGGAGCAGTCGCTGCAAATTTATGCAGGTTTTTAAAGCCTAAAACATCAGAGTTGACAGACACTTGCAGGTGTTCATGGCCAGTTTTTTGGGCTGTGTATTCAGCCTTTCAGTGTCATTTTACTGCATATATTGAGCACATACACACCATGTACGCTTCTGTGGATACCGCTTATGTACGTCCATGTGGGCATTGATATAGCGGTTACGTTCTTTGCATAAAGCCTTTTACGTTTGATAAAGAGGGTCGTGGTGAGGTTTTCTTAACTGGGAGACACCCAGATGTCGGGGTCTCTTCGGTGATGCAGGTGGAAGACTTACCCAGCCTCGCCATAGGAGATGTATGATAGTTGTTCATAGGTGCTCGATAAGCCTAGTTGGCTTCTATTGGGTAACTGATTATATGCAGTGGAGTCAGTGATTCACTATGCAGGTAGACATGTTAGTACTTGCAGTTTTATGATACTTTGACACTGGTCATATGCTAATTTTGCAGAGGATACTCTGGCAAAATTTTTCCAGATTTCTGGTTTAGTCAACTATATAGTGGTCGATTTACTCCTTGATACACTTATTTGTTGGTGTTTGGACTCTTCTAGCTCCATTATCATTCTATTCAGTTCTCTACGATCATGGCATCAGAGGTCTCAGGCACATCCGGTGGATCAGGGTCTAGTGCTAGCGTTCCGAGGAGGAGCTATAACTTGCAGGGCAAAGACCATTTTGAGATCCGAAAATTTGATGGCACAAACTTTGCTCTATGGAAGAATCAGATTAAAGATGTGCTGATTCAAAGAAGGCAATGGAAGCCAGTAAATGGGATTTCAAAGAAGCCTGCTGACATGGATGAAGATGATTGGGATGAGTTAGATGAAATGGCCAGGTCTACCATTCACTTGCACCTAGCAGATAATGTTTACTTTACAGTATTAGACTGTGAAAGTGCAGAGGAGCTTTGGAAGAAGTTATGCAATACATATGAAAAAGAGACGGCATCAAATAAAGTATATCTGATGAGAAAATTATACGACCTTCGTATGAAGGACGCAGATAGTGTTGCTGCTCATCTAAATGAGTTTGATGCCATATTCTCCCAGTTACAGGCTCAGAAAATAGATATGGACAATGAAATGAAAGCAGTATTGCTGTTATGCACCCTGCCATCATCATGGGATACATTTTGCACAGCTATTAGCAATAGTGCACCAGGTGGTAAACTCGTCTATGATGACATATGTGGAGCACTCTTGAGTGAGGAGATTCGTAGAAAATCTATGGTTGGCACTCAGAGTGGAGATGCATATAATGTTCGTGATTCTTACCAAGGAAAGAATCAACAACGTGGCAGGAGCAAGAACAAGGAAAAGAATGGTCAACGGAATAAGAGCAGAAGTAAATCAAGGAAGAGGGATATTGAATGCCATTATTGTCATAAGAAAGGACACATGAAGAAAGACTGTTATGCATTAAAGAATGCTAAAGGTAAAGGACAGAATGTTGATGGGCATGTTAAACAGTTACCTGCACCATCTACTTCGACTGTGAAGATTGAAGAAATTAATGCTATTTCTGATGATGCTGATGTGTTGACACTTGATAGTACTGTGCCATCTGAGGCACTTATGGCTGATTCTCTTTCCCACACCTGGCTGCTAGATTCTGGTGCTTCTTTCCATGTGACACCACATAGAGAATGGTTCTCTAATTATGCAGCAAAGTCTCTTGGTACCGTGAGACTTGGTGACTCTTACCAGTGTGATGTTGTGGGGATTGGAGATGTGGTTGTGCAGTTCATTGACGGTTCAAAATTTACTATGCATAATGTACGCCATGTACCTCAGTTATCACGCAGTTTGATGTCAGTTGGTCAACTTGATGACCTTGGTTACAAGGTGGTCTTCTATGCTCAGTCCTTTCGTATATCAAAGGGCAATATGGTTATTGCAAAAGGAAGGAAAGTTGGCTCACTTTACCCTTTATTTGTATCACAGAAAGAACACTTGTTAGCTGTTACTGAACAGCCTATGGCTTGTATTTGGCATGGTCGTTTGGGCCATATATCTCGTAGTGGAATGGAAAATCTTTCTCGTTCTGGCTACTTACCTGTGTTATCTTTCTCTGATTTTTCATTTTGTGAGCATTGTCAATATGGAAAGCAAACCAGAAATGTGCATAAAATGCACATTGACTCTTCAATTCAGCCTTTAGATCTTGTTCATACAGATGTGTGTGGTCCTATGCCCACTAGGTCCTTAGGTGGTTCTCTTTACTTTGTTACTTTCATAGATGATGCTACTAGAAAGTCTGGGTATATCCTATCAAATCGAAGGATGATGTATTCCCTACTTTCAGAAAATGGCTTGCTCCAGTTGAGACTGAAAAAGGAACTAAGCTTAAGGCTTTACGTTCAGATAATGGGGGTGAGTATACCTCACATGAATTCAGCCTTTTCTGTCAGTGTAGAGGGATTCGTAGAGAGTTTACAGCTCCTTATACCCCAGTACAGAATGGTGTAGCTGAGAGGATGAATAGAACTATTCAAGATAGAGTAGTCTCTATGTTGCATCATGCAAACCTCTCACAAGGTTTTTGGGCAGAAGCAGTATTGACTGCAGTTCATGTGATTAACCTTTCACCTAGTACTGCCAAAGGTCTGAAAGTGGCACAAGAGTTATGGACAGGGAAACCACCATATTATGATCATCTTCGAGTTTTTGGGTGTGAAGCATATGTTCATATACCCAAGAATCTTAGACAGAAGTTGGACCATAAGTCAAAGAAATGCATTTTTCTTGGATATGGTCGAGAAGGACAATTTGGATATCGCTTATGGGATCCTGAAACACGGTCAGTGATCAGAAGTAGTGATGTCATTTTTAATGAGTCTAAGATGCATAAACAGCCGATTAAGGAGGTTGAAGTGAGAAGAGTGGTGTTTGAGGATACTAGTCCTCCGGCTAGCATGCATAAAAATGCTGCACATAGGGATGTTCAAGAGAATGTCCATTCAGATCAGTCTGCACATGTTCCTGTTCAGCAACCATTGAGACGTTCTGCACGTGTCTCATATCCACCTGATAGATATGTTCCAGGTTTAGATTTTGTTATGCTAACAGATGCCGGTGAGCCCTCTTGCTACAAAGAGGCTATGCAGACAGAGGATCATGTCAAGTGGGAGCGTGCCATGAAGAGTGAGTTGGATTCTATTCACAAGAATGGTACTTGGGACTTAGTACCTTTGCCAAAGGGAAGGAAAGCTTTACCATGTAAATGGGTATATAAGTTGAAATTCACATCAGATAGTGCTTCTCCAAAATATAAAGCACGACTTGTTGCAAAGGGTTTTAAGCAACAACATGGAGTTGATTTTGAGGAAATCTTCTCCCCAGTGGTCAAGATGACTACTTTGCGCATGTTGCTTGGATTCGTTGCAATGGAGGACTTAGAGCTAGTCCAAATGGATGTGAAAACAGCTTTCTTGCATGGAGATCTTACAGATGAGATCTATATGGAACAACCAGAGGGCTATGTAGTTCCTGGCAAGGAAAGTCTAGTTTGTAAGCTCAAGAAGAGCTTGTATGGACTTAAACAGTCTCCTAGACAATGGTACCAAAAGTTTGATGCTTTTATGAAGTCCCAAGGCTATTCTCGGAGCAATGAGGATCATTGTCTCTACACAAAGAGATGTTCTGATGGCAGCTTGATATGCTTGATACTTTACGTCGATGATATGTTGATTGCTGGGAAGTCCTCTTATGATTTGTCAATTCTCAAAAAGAAGTTGAGTCAGACATTTGATATGAAGGATTTGGGGGATGCCAAACATATTCTTGGCATGCGCATTACTCGTGATAGGAGTAAAAGATGCATATACTTGTCTCAAAGTGAGTACATATCCAAAGTACTTCATCGATTCAATATGCAGGGTGGAAAGGCATTGAGTACACCTTTACCCACATATGTGAAATTGAGCAAGGATGACTGCCCCAAATCAGATGAGGAAAAGGAATTCATGACCAAAATTCCCTATCAGTCTACTGTTGGTAGTCTCATGTATGCTATGGTAGCTACGAGACCAGACATTGCATTTGCAGTGGGAGTTGTGAGCAGATATATGTCTAATCCTGGCAAGAAACATTGGGAAGCGGTCAAAATGATTTTGAGATATCTGAGTGGCACTAAGGACAAGTGTCTATGCTTAGGTAGAGGGAAAGCATCCATTATTGGTTACACAGATTCTGACTATGCTGGTTGTGTAGACAATCGTAAGTCTACATCAGGGTACATTTTTCATTTTGCTGGAGGTGCTATCTCTTGGAGATCTCGTCTTCAAGAATGTACAGCTGTTTCCACCACAGAAGCAGAGTATGTTGCAGCAAGTGAGGCATGTAAGGAAGCATTGTGGCTTTCTCGTCTTGCTTGTGATATGGGTTTGCCTCAGCATGTACCTCACTTGCTCAGTGATAGTCAGAGTGCCATTGCTTTGGCTAAGAATCCGGTCTATCATGCAAAGACCAAGCACATTGAGGTGAGGTATCACTTCATTAGAGATTGCTTAGCCACTGAGAGCATTATTCTTGAGAAGGTTCACACTCGAGATAATGCTGCAGATGCTTTGACTAAAGCTCTACCACAGGATAGCTTTCGACACTGTTGTCACTTGATGGGGGTTACTTGATTCTTGATCTTACACAGTCACTTGTATACTGTGTAACATGCCCATCAGGTGGGAGGTATAGTTTGTATACTTACACTCAGGTATTCTTTATCATTCTTTCTTTTTTCTCCCATAGTTACTCTGGCCATATTGGCCTTTAGTGGGAGATTGTTACCGTTAGTGTCCATGTGAAAGGCCAAATGGCCACCGGACACTTCTTTGTATATGTTCTTTAATAAAACATATAGTGGCCTGGTCAGTCACAGACTGTGAGTTCGACTGCATTTGTAAAACCTAAGAAGTCTGTCTTCGTGCTCCCTGTGTACTGCGTTTTCTGCGTATTCTACAACATCTGTGCGTAGTACTGTGTGTGGCGACCAGAGCTCGGTTTTCTACTTTGAGCATATCGTCGTGGAGCTCTCGAGAAGGAGAGTCCAGTATGGTGCACGCCATCGAATTACTTCAGTTATCACCTGTTTCCACATGCCCTTGATGCTTTGGGACCTGCAAATTACTAAAAAAATCCTTTCGACATGACATATGATTGCTACATCCACTGTCTACATACCATACATCTTCACTAGCTTGAGTTGTATCTTCACCATACCTCATGGCAAGTAAATAATCATTCCCTTGGCTGGATGATGTGTTTGCATAATTACCTTGCCCTCTATAATTGTTGTTGTTGCTTTGATTCCCTTGTCTTTGAGCTCTATGGTAGCATTCATTTGCAAAATGACCGGGCTTACCGCATACAAAGCATCCATTTGAAGTGGCTTGTCCTCTTCCACCAAATCTTCCACCTCTTCCTCTATTTGTGGCTCTTCTACCTCTTTGACCTGCATTTTCTTGTTGTCCTTGACCTCCTTGGTTGCTTTGATATCTTCCTCTTCCTCTTGTAGCACCTCGGTTGTGTCTTCCTCTTCCTCTACCTGCATACAACAATTGCCCTCGGCTATCCTTGGCATTATGACCACCAAGGTTCATCTCCTCTGTCACCATGAGAGTGATTAGTTGATCAAAATCAGGAAGAGAGTCCCTTACATACACTGAAGTTGTGAAAGCCCTCCATTTTTCATCATCCCTAAGTCCATTTAGGGTGTGGGCGACAAGATCGTCATCATCTAGGGCACAACCGATTGACCCTAGTGCATCTGCAAGCTCTTTAACCTTTAATATGTAATCATTAGCACCTTGAGAGGGGCTTTTCCTAAGATTATTTAGCTCATTCTTGAGCTGAATTTTTCTAGCTTTTGTGGAGGTTGAATACAATCTCTCCAAGCACTCCCACACCTTCTTCGATGTATCCAAATCTTGAATATGCCCTACCATAGAGTTGCTAATATGCTGAGATAAAATGAAAATGACCCTTTTGTCCCTTTCATCCCACTCTCTTACTGCTCTTCTCTGGTCATTGGTTGGATTTACCTCATCTATGTAGGGTTTTGGCTCTCCACTACTCACAAGTCCCCACAAACCTTTCCCCATCAAAAAATTGCTTATTCTAAATCGCCACGGTTGGTAGTTTCCTTTTTCGAGCTTCTCAATCTGAGCATTGAGATCAGCCATGGTGCCTCCTAACTATTTTGAACCTCCCCCTTGATGCAATGAAGCTGAAAAGGATGCCTTTTACCTCAAAAAATAGAGCTACTCCTCTTGATGAAGCTTCGTCTTTGATTTGATGATGTATTTGCTCCCCTTGTTGTTGATTTGCCCGTTCTTTGCTTCCTTCCTTCAAACTTTGATGAAGTCTTTACTTCACTTCAGTAGCTCCTTCTTCTCTCTTTGATACTCCACTTATAGCTCTGATACCACTGTTGGAGGATAAGCACTCCTATGTGCACAACAAAAGCAAATGAACCCTCCTAGGATCCTAAAAATATTCAGACATAGGTTCTGTATTTTCTGCGTTTCTCTGAGCATATGCAGAGACTGAAAATGAAAGTTTTCACGCATAAACTAGACTTTAAGAGCTTTCAAATGAGAGTAAAATAACTCCATTTGCATACTGGATGATGCCTCAAACAGCTGCAACAAAACAGATAACTTGATCTCTTCACAGGGTATGAGCTAACTAGACAGACACTATTCTGGACATTTCTCTGCACATGTGCAGACACTGAACCTGAGACTTATACCAGACAAAGTAGAACTTATAAGATTTCCAACAAGATAAAAATCATTGCAAGTTGATTCCGGATGAAGGAGAAACAACAATTAGAAAACTAGGGGGGTTTGCCAAAAACATCTAGATAGATAGAGTGTGTAAAAGTGAAATTTCTGCAAAATATGCAGAGAACAGCTAGTAGGGGGTGTGCTTAAGCAAGGGGGAAGCTTGGGCACGTATTTCCATGACTCTAAGTCATAATACAACTCATTAGAGGTTTTAAAGACCACATACTAACCTCTTTAACCAATCAAAAGCTTGGGAAATTTGGGATTACTCAATTGGGCTTATGAACCTTAGATCACGATGACACCTAGGAAGAGATAGACAAAGTCTTAGATCTTCAGACGCTAGTGTCAATCATACCGATAGGTCTTGGGCCCAACAGTTGAGCCACTATTCGCACTACCCTAGCTCTCAAACCAGCAAGTCTGGAATGTCTCAGGGTATGGAGAGACCCACAGGAAGTCCAGGCATGCCATACCTATAGAGGGTTGAAGGCCCCTATAAGACACAGCTAGAATACCATAAGACCAACCGAGTAGGTGCTTGCATCTATGAGGACGGCCTAGGGAGATCTGTGGTCCAAATTAAAAACCCTGACCAACCCATTGGAATTGCACATCCGGCTATCAAATTTGAAAATGGATCATACCTGGACAAAGAAGGAACCATATACGTAGTCACCAGCCATCCAGATAGGACAGATGAATTTGGTAATGTGATCCCAGAGAGAGACATAGGTGGCCTACAGCAAGGAAACTTAGGTGGAGAGCCTAAAACCCACCGAGGCAAATTTGTTCTTACTAGAATCTTCACACCAGAGTGGATTCCCCAGGACAACAAGAGCATAGATCTACTCTTGAACCGAGAAACTGACAAAGCCTTTTGGAGGTATAAGCCTGATCAGCCAAATGAGATAGGAACGATCACAATCTATGAGTTCAAAGATCCGGATAGCCAAGACAAAGTTACCTATCTAGATCACACTTCAGAAAGGATCTTTGTGGTCACAAAGCATGGTAGGCACCCAGAAGCTAGAACATCCCAAGCTCATGGAGCTCAAACGGAAAGAAGTAGAGATAGGCCAGAAGTGAGTTTCGCCAACCCAATGGGAAGAGAAAGAAGGAGAACAGAGACGGATAGAATGGAACCTGAGAGAGTTAGAGCCCCAAGAAATCAAAGAAATGCGGACGAATTCCCTTTACGAAGACCTAGAGAGCACACGAGGACTTTGAGACCTACACAGCTGGTTAAATCCATGAAGAACTACTTCGATGGCACTCGAGACCCATATGATCATGTGGCCGAGTTTAGGCAAGTCTTGAGAGCTGAGCAAGTGGAAATACTTGTGGAGGTGACCATATGGCGAATGTATGTCCCATGATGGCTCAACTCCAAGTGAATCCCAGTAGCCAATACTGCACCATAGAACGGAGATAAACAAATCACACAACACAAGACTGCCCATATAATAAGCAAGTGGTTAGGCAAACCCACCCTCAGCCCTATCAAAAACAGGGGAGATATCAGAACCTGTATCCACCACAACAGTATACTAGGCCTCAACAAACCTACCAAGTACAATATCAGGCCAAGCAGAGACCTCAACCAGTGCTAGCCCAACAACCTCCTGCTCCAGCCAATGTGATCCCAGTAAAGTATGCAGCTGTAGAAGAGAACCTGGATGGAGCCATAGTGCCAATAACACCATTGCTTTAAGAAAGTGACCCCAGTGACCATAGCTTTGATTCTACACATATTGATAGCCCCCAGGCTTACTACATGCAGTCCCTTGAACATGGTGAGTCCTACTATAGTGAAGAACCAAGTGAACCTAGTTGGGATCTAGAGTATGCAAACATCATGTACACAAATCCCAACCCTAGACCTCAACCGAGACAAGTAAGACCCGCATTCCCTAGAGGACCATTCTACAGATGTCACGGAGATCACCTCATTCGTGAGTGTCCACTACCTGCCCCTACACAACCCCAACCAGTGACAATTCAAGGCTTTTGTCAAGATTGTGGGAAGGAGCATCTCTTAGGACACTGCCCAAAGAACCCCAATAATATGCCAAAAATCACTCCTATTAATGTTATTGGGTTAGTAGTAGACTCTACAGGAAGTGTGACTTCCATTGCACCAGTGCAAGTGGTCACTAGAGCTCAGACATTGCAGTAGAACCAAGGTTTAGGCCAAGAAAAGAGTGTTGAGGTTAGTGAAATTGAGAGCGTATCCAAGAAACGAACGAGAGCCTGGAAAGATAGCCAAGAAAGGATGAAATGACAATGGGCTAAGAAGATGAGCGACTTAGAAGAAAGCATAAGAGAAACAAAAGCCAAAATTGTTGAGCTCACCTCTCAAACAAACTCTCACATACCACCACCACCTTCATCCCTATCACCATCTAATCCACCATTTTTCAACCCACCTCATAGAATTCCACCACCCGCTAGAGTAGGATTAGTGTTAGCCGACCCCACTCTAGAGGACATAGACATGATGCTTAAGGCATATTAGGGCATAATCCAAGAAGGGCCAAATGTGACGAATCATGACAAGTGCTACCCTAGAGCTGACCTTGAGATAGAAAGAACCAAGCTTTGCGCTTAAATGGTAGCATTGGCTCAGACCATGTTTGAAGCCAATCGCCTCTTCAACTACTCAAAGTTAGGCCTGAACTATGGAAGCATGTAGCCAATCAAGTGTGTGAAGTAGCAAAACCTCGTTCCTAGGTAGGATCTCATAGAATAGTGCTAGAAATACCCTTGGACAAGATAAGAGACATGAGTGAAGGACAACAAGGAAACACCTATCTTCCCATTACCCATCAAGGGTACACTACCAAGGCAATTCTAGACTCCGGTGCAGGAGTTGCTATTGCTACCACTTCTCTACGGAAGCGCTGGGGCAAGCTAGCACTCACGCCCACGAGAATGAAATTACAGATGGCCGATCGTCACATTGAAAGACCCTTAGGGCTGTTAGAAGGAATAACTCTCACTACTTGTGGTGTAGAGTTTTGAGCACACATTTGCTATATGTGACTTTAGCAAAAATCATGGCTACGAGATGATTTTGGGAAGACCATTTATGCGGCAGTTGCAAGTGGTACAGGATTGAGGAACCAACTCCTTGTACTTGCAATACTTAGGTGTCACAACCAAAGTTAATCTCAAGGATTACTCCCATCGAGATGTACCCCCCATCCAATATAATCCCATCCATAGAGCCAAAGATGATACTGAGTCAGTGCATTCCATAGGATCACGATCCTCATGGATGCATGAAGACACTCACTTATGGATGTGTAAAGTAGCAGTAGAAGAAGAGAAGAGAGAAAAAGCCAGAGAGGTAGGTGCGAAGGAAACACATAGAGAAATTCAAGACCCAGCCTATGCACCGGTAGTATTTCCTGATGAAGAATTTGAACCTCACGGTTGGGCAGAAATTTTAGCAACAATGGATGTAGCCATCAATGAAGAACAATGGACAACCCACTGTGACGAGGATGGCTATGACATTTTAGTTTTCTCCATGGAGCCAATCATGGGAGATTTGGTTCTGGAAGAATGTGAACCTATCACTAATGCATTCGAGGATGTAAATGACTCCAATTTAGATTCAATCATTATGGACCCACCCTTTGCATCAGATGAACAATACTTCTATGAAGTAGAAGTTCACCCTCAGAGACATGGAGAGTTCACAAATGATGTAAGGTTAACCACACAAGTGACCACCAAGAGTGAAGGCAAGAAAAGGAAGAAGAGAGAAGTCACACCTGAAGAGGAAGAATTCTCCAAGGCTTTCGACTAAGGCGGCGACTAAGCCGCTAAGGCGGCGACCAAGGCATAGACCTTGGCATACCTTGTCATCCGAGTCACCGAAGTCACCGTTGGCGCCGTTGGCTGCGCGCGAGGGAGGACCTCAACGATCAAGGAATATAGAGGTTCCCGGTACTTCCCGGGAGGTCACCCATCCCAGTACTGTTCCCCCCAGAGCTCGCTTAACCGGGGCAATCTCTTGCCACTAAGCTACACTCTTGTGGTGTTTGAAGAAGGGGAAAGACTAAGGTTGGCATTACCTTGAACAAGTTTTGGTCCCTCAAAAGCTTCATTTTTGCTTTTTAAAGCCTATTTCTGAAGCAATTTTGGGGTGTTTTTGGAGCCATTTTGGAGTACTTTCACACGTAGTTCTCTTCACACAGGTCCAAGAACATCAAGAAGAGTGTTCCTTGTACTTCTCAGACAATAAATATCTACCTTTGGGGCTGTATTTTCAGCCACACTCGTAAAACTACAGGTTTCTCGAGGGGTTTTCAGTTTTGGTGGGAGCAGTCGCTGCAAATTTATGCAGGTTTTTAAAGCCTAAAACATCAGAGTTGACAGACACTTGCAGGTGTTCATGGCCAGTTTTTTGGGCTGTGTATTCAGCCTTTCAGTGTCATTTTACTGCATATATTGAGCACATACACACCATGTACGCTTCTGTGGATACCGCTTATGTACGTCCATGTGGGCATTGATATAGCGGTTACGTTCTTTGCATAAAGCCTTTTACGTTTGATAAAGAGGGTCGTGGTGAGGTTTTCTTAACTGGGAGACACCCAGATGTCGGGGTCTCTTCGGTGATGCAGGTGGAAGACTTACCCAGCCTCGCCATAGGAGATGTATGATAGTTGTTCATAGGTGCTCGATAAGCCTAGTTGGCTTCTATTGGGTAACTGATTATATGCAGTGGAGTCAGTGATTCACTATGCAGGTAGACATGTTAGTACTTGCAGTTTTATGATACTTTGACACTGGTCATATGCTAATTTTGCAGAGGATACTCTGGCAAAATTTTTCCAGATTTCTGGTTTAGTCAACTATATAGTGGTCGATTTACTCCTTGATACACTTATTTGTTGGTGTTTGGACTCTTCTAGCTCCATTATCATTCTATTCAGTTCTCTACGATCATGGCATCAGAGGTCTCACGCACATCCGGTGGATCAGGGTCTAGTGCTAGCGTTCCGAGGAGGAGCTATAACTTGCAGGGCAAAGACCATTTTGAGATCCGAAAATTTGATGGCACAAACTTTGCTCTATGGAAGAATCAGATTAAAGATGTGCTGATTCAAAGAAGGCAATGGAAGCCAGTAAATGGGATTTCAAAGAAGCCTGCTGACATGGATGAAGATGATTGGGATGAGTTAGATGAAATGGCCAGGTCTACCATTCACTTGCACCTAGCAGATAATGTTTACTTTACAGTATTAGACTGTGAAAGTGCAGAGGAGCTTTGGAAGAAGTTATGCAATACATATGAAAAAGAGACGGCATCAAATAAAGTATATCTGATGAGAAAATTATACGACCTTCGTATGAAGGACGCAGATAGTGTTGCTGCTCATCTAAATGAGTTTGATGCCATATTCTCCCAGTTACAGGCTCAGAAAATAGATATGGACAATGAAATGAAAGCAGTATTGCTGTTATGCACCCTGCCATCATCATGGGATACATTTTGCACAGCTATTAGCAATAGTGCACCAGGTGGTAAACTCGTCTATGATGACATATGTGGAGCACTCTTGAGTGAGGAGATTCGTAGAAAATCTATGGTTGGCACTCAGAGTGGAGATGCATATAATGTTCGTGATTCTTACCAAGGAAAGAATCAACAACGTGGCAGGAGCAAGAACAAGGAAAAGAATGGTCAACGGAATAAGAGCAGAAGTAAATCAAGGAAGAGGGATATTGAATGCCATTATTGTCATAAGAAAGGACACATGAAGAAAGACTGTTATGCATTAAAGAATGCTAAAGGTAAAGGACAGAATGTTGATGGGCATGTTAAACAGTTACCTGCACCATCTACTTCGACTGTGAAGATTGAAGAAATTAATGCTATTTCTGATGATGCTGATGTGTTGACACTTGATAGTACTGTGCCATCTGAGGCACTTATGGCTGATTCTCTTTCCCACACCTGGCTGCTAGATTCTGGTGCTTCTTTCCATGTGACACCACATAGAGAATGGTTCTCTAATTATGTAGCAAAGTCTCTTGGTACCGTGAGAATTGGTGACTCTTACCAGTGTGATGTTGTGGGGATTGGAGATGTGGTTGTGCAGTTCATTGACGGTTCAAAATTTACTATGCATAATGTACGCCATGTACCTCAGTTATCACGCAGTTTGATGTCAGTTGGTCAACTTGATGACCTTGGTTACAAGGTGGTCTTCTATGCTCAGTCCTTTCGTATATCAAAGGGCAATATGGTTATTGCAAAAGGAAGGAAAGTTGGCTCACTTTACCCTTTATTTGTATCACAGAAAGAACACTTGTTAGCTGTTACTGAACAGCCTATGGCTTGTATTTGGCATGGTCGTTTGGGCCATATATCTCGTAGTGGAATGGAAAATCTTTCTCGTTCTGGCTACTTACCTGTGTTATCTTTCTCTGATTTTTCATTTTGTGAGCATTGTCAATATGGAAAGCAAACCAGAAATGTGCATAAAACGCACATTGACTCTTCAATTCAGCCTTTAGATCTTGTTCATACAGATGTGTGTGGTCCTATGCCCACTAGGTCCTTAGGTGGTTCTCTTTACTTTGTTACTTTCATAGATGATGCTACTAGAAAAGTCTGGGTATATCCTATCAAATCGAAGGATGATGTATTCCCTACTTTCAGAAAATGGCTTGCTCCAGTTGAGACTGAAAAAGGAACTAAGCTTAAGGCTTTACGTTCAGATAATGGGGGTGAGTATACCTCACATGAATTCAGCCTTTTCTGTCAGTGTAGAGGGATTCGTAGAGAGTTTACAGCTCCTTATACCCCAGTACAGAATGGTGTAGCTGAGAGGATGAATAGAACTATTCAAGATAGAGTAGTCTCTATGTTGCATCATGCAAACCTCTCACAAGGTTTTTGGGCAGAAGCAGTATTGACTGCAGTTCATGTGATTAACCTTTCACCTAGTACTGCCAAAGGTCTGAAAGTGGCACAAGAGTTATGGACAGGGAAACCACCATATTATGATCATCTTCGAGTTTTTGGGTGTGAAGCATATGTTCATATACCCAAGAATCTTAGACAGAAGTTGGACCATAAGTCAAAGAAATGCATTTTTCTTGGATATGGTCGAGAAGGACAATTTGGATATCGCTTATGGGATCCTGAAACACGGTCAGTGATCAGAAGTAGTGATGTCATTTTTAATGAGTCTAAGATGCATAAACAGTCGATTAAGGAGGTTGAAGTGAGAAGAGTGGTGTTTGAGGATACTAGTCCTCCGGCTAGCATGCATAAAAATGCTGCACATAGGGATGTTCAAGAGAATGTCCATTCAGATCAGTCTGCACATGTTCCTGTTCAGCAACCATTGAGACGTTCTGCACGTGTCTCATATCCACCTGATAGATATGTTCCAGGTTTAGATTTTGTTATGCTAACAGATGTCGGTGAGCCCTCTTGCTACAAAGAGGCTATGCAGACAGAGGATCATGTCAAGTGGGAGCGTGCCATGAAGAGTGAGTTGGATTCTATTCACAAGAATGGTACTTGGGACTTAGTACCTTTGCCAAAGGGAAGGAAAGCTTTACCATGTAAATGGGTATATAAGTTGAAATTCACATCAGATAGTGCTTCTCCAAAATATAAAGCACGACTTGTTGCAAAGGGTTTTAAGCAACAACATGGAGTTGATTTTGAGGAAATCTTCTCCCCAGTGGTCAAGATGACTACTTTGCGCATGTTGCTTGGATTCGTTGCAATGGAGGACTTAGAGCTAGTCCAAATGGATGTGAAAACAGCTTTCTTGCATGGAGATCTTACAGATGAGATCTATATGGAACAACCAGAGGGCTATGTAGTTCCTGGCAAGGAAAGTCTAGTTTGTAAGCTCAAGAAGAGCTTGTATGGACTTAAACAGTCTCCTAGACAATGGTACCAAAAGTTTGATGCTTTTATGAAGTCCCAAGGCTATTCTCGGAGCAATGAGGATCATTGTCTCTACACAAAGAGATGTTCTGATGGCAGCTTGATATGCTTGATACTTTACGTCGATGATATGTTGATTGCTGGGAAGTCCTCTTATGATTTGTCAATTCTCAAAAAGAAGTTGAGTCAGACATTTGATATGAAGGATTTGGGGGATGCCAAACATATTCTTGGCATGCGCATTACTCGTGATAGGAGTAAAAGATGCATATACTTGTCTCAAAGTGAGTACATATCCAAAGTACTTCATCGATTCAATATGCAGGGTGGAAAGGCATTGAGTACACCTTTACCCACATATGTGAAATTGAGCAAGGATGACTGCCCCAAATCAGATGAGGAAAAGGAATTCATGACCAAAATTCCCTATCAGTCTGCTGTTGGTAGTCTCATGTATGCTATGGTAGCTACGAGACCAGACATTGCATTTGCAGTGGGAGTTGTGAGCAGATATATGTCTAATCCTGGCAAGAAACATTGGGAAGCGGTCAAAATGATTTTGAGATATCTGAGTGGCACTAAGGACAAGTGTCTATGCTTAGGTAGAGGGAAAGCATCCATTATTGGTTACACAGATTCTGACTATGCTGGTTGTGTAGACAATCGTAAGTCTACATCAGGGTACATTTTTCATTTTGCTGGAGGTGCTATCTCTTGGAGATCTCGTCTTCAAGAATGTACAGCTGTTTCCACCACAGAAGCAGAGTATGTTGCAGCAAGTGAGGCATGTAAGGAAGCATTGTGGCTTTCTCGTCTTGCTTGTGATATGGGTTTGCCTCAGCATGTACCTCACTTGCTCAGTGATAGTCAGAGTGCCATTGCTTTGGCTAAGAATCCGGTCTATCATGCAAAGACCAAGCACATTGAGGTGAGGTATCACTTCATTAGAGATTGCTTAGCCACTGAGAGCATTATTCTTGAGAAGGTTCACACTCGAGATAATGCTGCAGATGCTTTGACTAAAGCTCTACCACAGGATAGCTTTCGACACTGTTGTCACTTGATGGGGGTTACTTGATTCTTGATCTTACACAGTCACTTGTATACTGTGTAACATGCCCATCAGGTGGGAGGTATAGTTTGTATACTTACACTCAGGTATTCTTTATCATTCTTTCTTTTTTCTCCCATAGTTACTCTGGCCATATTGGCCTTTAGTGGGAGATTGTTACCGTTAGTGTCCATGTGAAAGGCCAAATGGCCACCGGACACTTCTTTGTATATGTTCTTTAATAAAACATATAGTGGCCTGGTCAGTCACAGACTGTGAGTTCGACCGCATTTGTAAAACCTAAGAAGTCTGTCTTCGTGCTCCCTGTGTACTGCGTTTTCTGCGTATTCTACAACATCTGTGCGTAGTACTGTGTGTGGCGACCAGAGCTCGGTTTTCTACTTTGAGCATATCGTCGTGGAGCTCTCGAGAAGGAGAGTCCAGTATGGTGCACGCCATCGAATTACTTCAGTTATCACCTGTTTCCACATGCCCTTGATGCTTTGGGACCTGCAAATTACTAAAAAAATCCTTTCGACATGACATATGATTGCTACATCCACTGTCTACATACCATACATCTTCACTAGCTTGAGTTGTATCTTCACCATACCTCATGGCAAGTAAATAATCATTCCCTTGGCTGGATGATGTGTTTGCATAATTACCTTGCCCTCTATAATTGTTGTTGTTGCTTTGATTCCCTTGTCTTTGAGCTCTATGATAGCATTCATTTGCAAAATGACCGGGCTTACCGCATACAAAGCATCCATTTGAAGTGGCTTGTCCTCTTCCACCAAATCTTCCACCTCTTCCTCTATTTGTGGCTCTTCCACCTCTTTGACCTGTATTTTCTTGTTGTCCTTGACCTCCTTGGTTGCTTTGATATCTTCCTCTTCCTCTTGTAGCACCTCGGTTGTGTCTTCCTCTTCCTCTACCTGCATACAACAATTGCCCTTGGCTACCACCAAGGTTCATCTCCTCTGTCACCATGAGAGTGATTAGTTGATCAAAATCAGGAAGAGAGTCCCTTACATACACTGAAGTTGTGAAAGCCCTCCATTTTTCATCATCCCTAAGTCCATTTAGGGTGTGGGCGACAAGATCGTCATCATCTAGGGCACAACCGATTGACCCTAGTGCATCTGCAAGCTCTTTAACCTTTAATATGTAATCATTAGCACCTTGAGAGGGGCTTTTCCTAAGATTATTTAGCTCATTCTTGAGCTGAATTTTTCTAGCTTTTGTGGAGGTTGAATACAATCTCTCCAAGCACTCCCACACCTTCTTCGATGTATCCAAATCTTGAATATGCCCTACCATAGAGTTGCTAATATGCTGAGATAAAATGAAAATGACCCTTTTGTCCCTTTCATCCCACTCTCTTACTGCTCTTCTCTGGTCATTGGTTGGATTTACCTCATCTATGTAGGGTTTTGGCTCTCCACTACTCACAAGTCCCCACAAACCTTTCCCCATCAAAAAATTGCTTATTCTAAATCGCCACGGTTGGTAGTTTCCTTTTTCGAGCTTCTCAATCTGAGCATTGAGATCAGCCATGGTGCCTCCTAACTATTTTGAACCTCCCCCTTGATGCAATGAAGTTGAAAAGGATGCCTTTTACCTCAAAAAATAGAGCTACTCCTCTTGATGAAGCTTCGTCTTTGATTTGATGATGTATTTGCTCCCCTTGTTGTTGATTTGCCCATTCTTTGCTTCCTTCCTTCAAACTTTGATGAAGTCTTTACTTCACTTCAGTAGCTCCTTCTTCTCTCTTTGATACTCCACTTATAGCTCTGATACCACTGTTGGAGGATAAGCACTCCTATGTGCACAACAAAAGCAAATGAACCCTCCTAGGATCCTAAAAATATTCAGACATACGTTCTGTATTTTCTGCGTTTCTCTGAGTATATGCAGAGACTGAAAATGAAAGTTTTCACGCATAAACTAGACTTTAAGAGCTTTCAAATGAGAGTAAAATAACTCCATTTGCATACTGGATGATGCCTCAAACAGCTGCAACAAAACAGATAACTTGATCTCTTCACAGGGTATGAGCTAACTAGACAGACACTATTCTGGACATTTCTCTGCACATGTGCAGGCACTGAACCTGAGACTTATACCAGACAAAGTAGAACTTATAAGATTTCCAACAAGATAAAAATCATTGCAAGTTGATTCCGGGTGAAGGAGAAACAACAATTAGAAAACTAGGGGGGTTTGCCAAAAACAACCAGATAGATAGAGTGTGTAAAAGTGAAATTTCTGCAAAATATGCAGAGAACAGCTAGTAGGGGGTGTGCTTAAGCAAGGGGGAAGCTTGGGCACGTATTTCCATGACTCTAAGTCATAATACAACTCATTAGAGGTTTTAAAGACCACATACTAACCTCTTTAACCAATCAAAAGCATATACATGTCAAAAGTGAGGTCCAATCACATCAAGAGGTGAGCTAAATCTTCTCTAATCAACTTCTTTCCATTATGGGCATAATTGGATGCCTCCAACTCGTGGAAATCAGCCTCCTTTGATTGTGGATGATGTGGAAGGTTCAATTTGGGGCATGTTCCCACACTCTTGAGCTTGAAAAACTTTTAACATAGTCCTCAAACAAACCTTCTTTGAATTCCTCCACCAACCCGCATTCATTTGGATTGACCATTACCAAGAATGGTACAACGGGTGCATGTGGTTTTATCTTCATTGTCTTCTTAAGATTTTGTACATGCAGATTGTGTGGATCCCTTATCTCAAGAGGCCTCCTTCCTTTAAGTGGGTCTATTTGGGGTCTATTGATTATAGTAATGGGGAGGTGGAAAGGTTGCCCCTTCTTCATGAGCTTATTCTTGAAAATCTTCTCCATTATCTTATTCTAATTTGTAAGCAATATCCCAAATGTGAGCTCTCCTCTAGGGGAAACTATGTCATCGTGAGGGTTTGAGCTTTCTATTGATTCCACATGAGTTGGCTTGGTCTTCTTTTGGGGTTTCTTCTATATAGGCTACTTTCCCTTTGACTATATAGGTGTCATCTTCCTTCGCTAGCTCGGCATGATATTTCCCTGTATCCATGGCAAGAGATCCATAATCAAATTGTTTGATTCCCTACAGATCTGAGTGAGCCTCTCTTGAACACAACATTTTAAACATAGGAGCTCCATTTTGAAAATTGTATTCCTCAATCCTTTTGAGGTCTCCACTAGGAAAAGGAGGTTAACTGAGTCCTCTTCCTCGTAGTCAACCTTTAACACAAGGCCACATTGAAAAAACCTGCATGGTGGTAATCTTTTCCCTCCCATAGGTGCTAACAAATACAAGCAGGTTGGCATTTTTCTTATCTATGTACAGAAGGCACCACTCCAAATTTTTCATGCCTCAAAGTGGTCTTTCTTTTCTACTGACCTTAGTATCTTTGGATTTATCCTTTCTCCCTGGCTATTCCTTAATGGGCTTGACACTCTTATGACCACCTGACGATATGGCACTTGGATTACTTGCACGCTTAGAGGAGAAAGACAAGATGCTCTTCTTTTGCTTCAGAGGATGTCCAATGCTTTTGTCCTAAGCACCCTCTCTTGAGCTTAGTAGCACCTTCAGCTTCTTAAAGGATTTCTCCTCTTTCTTCTCAATGTCCTTGAAGTTATACAATTTATGTTACGTAAGGTCATCACATTGTTGTAGGGATAAGATTCATCTCAATCTTTGGGGGCCAAGTAGATGTGACTCATCAACTTTGTGCTGCAATGTGATGCTTGGCATCAAATTTTGCACATAAATTGATACCAGAGATTGACCTTAATGTCAAAGGCAATTCCAGGCATCAAATTCGAAGGTCAAGCCTATGCAAAACATGAACCCTTGGGTCCAATTTCATGTTAGGCATCGAATTTGGTGCCAAGTCAATGCTTGGCATTACCACTTCCTCACCCAACTTGATGCCAGGCATACAATTGGGTGACAAGGTCAATGTGAGGCATTGAGCTAGCCTCCTAAATTGATGCTACACAATGATTTGGGAGAGGAAGTCGATGCTAGGCATTGTCTTGAAGTCGATCCCAGTGCTTCAAGTCGATGTCTGGCATTGACTTCCTCACCCAGCTCGATGTCGGACATTGAGTTTGGAACCCACGTCGATGCCTCATATCAACCTTCTTACAGAATTTTATGTCTCGCATCGACCTTCTCACCCAATTCGATGCTTGGAATTGACGTGGCCGGAAATTCGATGCATGGCGTGGAATTTCTCCCAAATGTCGGTGCCTAGCATCAACCCTTCCTGCAAAGGCAATGCTTGGCATTGAGTTCCATCACTCTAAACTAGGAAAAAAAAGTTTCTTTGTTTTTGACATTATTGCCACTACTTTCTAAAATTGGAAAATCTAAGAAGAGATGCTAGATGATTCGACAGCATTGTCAGGCATTGAAAATAACTTAGTTAGCTTCTTCATGAATCTGATGCTTCAATGGTGGTTTTTCAGGGTAGTAATTGAAAAACAAATAATGTGTTCCACTATGGAATAAAAAAATGACATTTTTTTCAACATTTTATGCATTTTTTCTCAATAAGAAAAAGAGAACATGTCTTTCTTCTCCTTTCTTATGACTCAATGTTATATATATATATATATATATATATATATATATATATATATATATATATATATATATATATATATATATATATATATATATATATATATATATATATATATATATATATATATATATATATATATATGTGTGTGTGTGTGTGTGTGTGTGTGTGTGTGTATGTTTGTGTGTGTGGATATTCATTTATGCATGTATGTATGTATTTATGTATGTACATATGTCATTGTGTGTATGCATGTATGTATGCATGCTTGCATGTATGTATGCCTGCTTGCATGTATGTATGCATGCTTGCATGTATGTATGCGTAATTCCATGTATGTATGTCCATGTGTATGGATGCATGCATGTGTGTATGTATGTATGTATGTATGTATGTATGTATGTATGTATGTGTGTGTGTGTATGTATTGTTGAAAATCAAAGTCTAGCCTTCAAAGCATATGAACCTCTTAGATTGATGACACTTGGAGAAATGTGAGGCAAGAGTCTGAGTAGAAGAATTTGTATTCAAAGTTGAACTTGAAGCCCCCCCTCATAACTCTCAAATTAATCACCTAGCACATTTAGGTGTAATAAAGATTACATTCTAGGAAAAGAGCTCCATATCATTTACAAAATCTTCTTAAAGTCATATAAACACAGCTTGTACTTTGAGTTGAAAATATCATGTGTGTGTTATCATTTTAGGATTTGAATATGCTAGTAGACTCCTTTTTTAGAAAGCCTTGCTTGCTTAAGGATTTTCTTCATACTTTCAGTAATGATACCTCATACTCCTAGGATATTTTCAAAATCTTATAAACACATTCTACCTCGAATTTCTAAGATCATGCATGTGTTATCTCTCCTAGGATTTGAACAAGCTATTAGAACCCTTTCTAAGCAAGCTCCCTAGTTATATATATATATATATATATATATATATATATATATATATATATATATATATATATATATATATATATATATATATATATATATATATATATATATATATATATATATATATATATATATATATATATATATATATATATATATATGTGTGTGTGTGTGTGTGTGTGTGTGTGTGTGTGTGTGTATGTATGTATGTATGTGTGTATGTATGTATGCATGTATGTTATGTATGTATGTATGTATGTATGTGTGTGTGTGTGTGCTTCTGTCTATGTATATAATATACTATCTCTCTCTCTCTCTCTCTCTCTCTCTCTCTCTCTCTCTCTCTCTCTCTCTCTCTCTCTCTCTCTCTCTCTCTCTCTCTCTCTCTCTCTCTCTCCCGATATGCATATATAGACACAAACACACACACACACATACATAGATACATACATAGACACAAACACACACACATAGATACAAGCACACACACACATGCATACATACATACATACATTACATAGACACAAACACACACACACACATAGATACATAGACATAAACACACACACACACATACATACATACACACACACATACATACACACACACACACACATCTATATATATATATATATATATATATATATATATATATATATATATATATATATATATATATATATATATATATATATATATATATATATATATGCATGTGTGTGTATGTGTTTTTATGTAGAAATAGATATTCCTTTAGGTATGAATGTATATATGTACATATGTTATTGGTGCAAATACCAAGCCTACACATTTGGCTAGATTTTATGTACAATTGAAGCTCCATGGAAACCATTGCTAGGAAGTTTTTTTTATCTTTACCATTTGTAAAAGTCATTCTTTTTTACTTGAAAGAATGTTTGTAAATACCACTTAAATCGTGGGACTTGTTAGTTAGAAAAATCACAACTCTACTTGAGAGAATATCTCCTAGATTGGAGGACTACATTTAGTGAGAGCCAATGGAGGATTCAAATTCAATTTCAAAATCCTATCTATAGAAGATGTCTAGAAAAATCGCGGAATATGTGACTCCATGCCGAGTTATTCTTGACCACATTGTAAGAGACTAAGGCTTACATCATAGCCTATACTACTCACAATCATTAGGCTTTGATTATCATGCCTATGACCTTGTACAACATTGTGTTCTAATACAATAGATCAATACTTCTCATCTATGGTCTCTCTATCATAGTTACTCATAAGAGTCAACTTGTATTGCTCATATCGCAGTCATTTCTTTACCATTTTCAATGTTCTATAGCTTATTAGAATGCACCCCAATTTCTCTACATACTCACTGAGTTTGAAGATAATCCATTCAGCCAATTTGGAGAGAACCACATCGAAGCACTCACTGTTCAAACTCTGCAAGGGTCCTAAAAAATCGAGGGTAATGATTTGATTGCTAAATTGATTGCTCTATGTATAGTGCATCATTTTAAGTGATTCCACTTGGAATCATTAGCGCATTAAGCTAATTTGATATCTCCAAAAGGAGTTTTTCTATTACCTACTATAGTGGAAGCACTGAGCATAACAAGCAGCAAGTGTGTGAACAAAAATAGAACGTTTTCATTGATCCTTCAACTTGGAAGTAGTCTGTTTTGGTTCAATCTTTTCTCACATCATTTCCAAAGTACATAGGCACTTGCAGAGTGTCAATGGAAAGCTAATTGGGCCTACAACGCAGCTCTGAAGCATCAAGGGGCTAGTACAAAGCAGGATTCAGCAATACCTACTCATTTCTTGAAGTGTCCATCCATCTTTCTCAACATATGCATGTATGTATGCATGTATGCATGTATTCATGTATGTATGTGTGTATGTATGTATGTATGTATATATGTATGGATGTATGTATGCATGCATGTATGTATGTATATATGTATGAAAGTATGTATGTATGTATGTATGTATTCATGCATACTTTATGTATGTATTCATGCAAGTATGCATGCTTGCATGTATGTATGTACATGTGTATGGATGCATTTGTGTATGTATGTATGTATGTATGTATATGTTTGTGTGTATGTATTGTTGAAAATCAAGCTCGAACCTTCAAAGCATATGAACCTCTTGGATTGATGACACTTGGAGAAATGTGAGGCAAGAATCCAAGCACAAGCATTTGTATTCGAATTCTAACTTAAAGTCCCCCTTATAACTCTCAAAACAATTACCTATCCATTTAGGTGTGATAAAGACTACCTTCTAGGAAAAGATCTCCTTATCATTTATGCAATCTTTTCAAAGGCATATAAACATAGCTTGTACTCGGAATTGAACATGTCCTATGCATGTTATCAATTGTAGGATTTGAATATGCTGATAGAACCCTTGATTTAGAAGCCCCTTGCTTACTTGAGGATTTTTTTCATACTTTGATTAACCAAACGTCATATGCATCGAATATTCAAAGTCTTATAAACACATTCTACTTTGAATTTGTAAGATCCCACATGTGTTATCTCTAATAGGATTTGAATAATCTATTAGAACCCTATCTAAGGAAGCTTCCTAGTTAATTGAGGATTTTCATCAAATATTGGGTTACCATATCTCTCATTCTGATTTCTATGTGTAGTAGCTAGTTACCTCTGAGTGATGAGAAGAGTTTCTTGATGATTTTATGTTCATTTCTTGTAATATTTATATTTCTAGAAATGTACTATTGTCTTCTAGAGTTTTCTAGAAGCTCACATGTAGAATCTTTATTGTATGAGGGAAATTGATTTTGGAGTGAACATGTGTCTTTGTGTGCATTCCTAGTGGAGGTGACAAATATTCTATCTTGGAGGCATTAGTTCTCAAAGTAGCAGCAAGTATTGTGCATGAGATACATTGCATTAGGAAGGTGGCACAATCTATTTTGAGTCAACAACATCTCTTGGGTGAAGCATAAAGGTCAAGATATTGATAATATTTTCTCTTCTTGCATCAAATGATTAAAGAAGCATACATAAGAGTACATGTCAAAATATATCACTCAAATTGAGAAATTCAATAAAACAAGCATCATCCATGGAATTTTAGAATGTTCAACTTCCTCATGGGAAAATGGTTGTAGGATCCTATTAGTGGCATAGATGCTAGACCTAGATTGGGAAGAATCCAACTCTTGATTGGTTGAGAACATTCCTAGAGTTTAATGATAGAGAAAAGAGAGTTATCTTCATCTTATCCCATCATATTAGTAATGCAATGATAGAACATGTATAAGTTCTAGACACTTCTATGAAAGTATGGGAAACCCTACAAATATTATACTCCACTTCAACCAAAGCTACAAAGATTGAATTGAAGAGTGAACTCAATAGCTTGAAGAAAACACCTAGTAGAAATATAAATCACTATATTATGAAGATCAAAGACATAAGTGATGCAGTAGGATTCATATTTTGTCACATAGATGATGAACTAGTTGCATATATTTTGAATGGGCTAAAGGATGATGAGAAATGAAAGAATTTTACCACTCGTGCATATGCCAAAGATATTTTCTAGAATTTGATCAATTAGTGACCTTGATAATCATTGAGCATATGAACATTGGGGGATCCAATGCCAAGGGCAATGAATCCCAAGCATTTTATGTAGGTAAAGGAAGAGGTAGAGGATGAAATGAAGTAATGTGCAAAGGAAGGCGGGGAAGATGATCAAATGGATATCCTAATCAAGAAAAAGCAAGAAAATTTTCTTCATCTAGATGAAGAAGAAAGTTTAGAGAGAGAGGAGGAAGCTACAATCAGAATCAAGACCACAACACAACAAGAGGATTCTTTATATGTGGCAAGTATGGATACTATGGAAGGGATTGCTATCAAAGGGAAAATACCCATTCATTGTACAAAGGAAGAGGTAATTATACATCTACTTAACCACTTGTTCCCAATGACCTTTGTATCTTTCTTCTCTAGCACTAATGTCTAAGTGTGATTGTCTTCCAAAGCTTTGATCTTCTCTAGCATATCCTCTTGTCATTCCCTACATGTATTGGCTTCTTCAAAGCATGTGGGTTCTTCAACAAATTTACTCATACATGCATAGTGTCTAGACATGAATGAATCATTGGTAAGTCTTTCAATTGTAAACCTTACCCTATCCAATCTTCTTAGCTCATCATTCCATTGATTTGAATATTTAGTTTTGACCTTTGAGCTCTCCCTTTCTTTGCATGACGTTTTGAATTGATTTCAACCCATAAGTCTTTGTCTTCTTCTAATGTATGTAAATTTAGCTTTTGCCCTTTCTCCTTGCATCACTAAGCTGAATTGATGTAGGAATTCCTCCATTCCATGATGAATCTTTACTCAAATCCTTGGGTCCACTAAGCACTATGTTTTCTGAGTCTTTTGTTTCTCTTGAAGTCTTTCATCTTCATTTATCTGCATAAATACGTTTGAATGATACCAAGGTAAAATTTCATAAAATGTCACATCCCTTGATACATTTAGATCCTTTGTTGTGGGTTTATAGCATCTATACTCCTTTCCTTAACTTGCATATCTTGTTAATACCATATTCCTAATGTATCATCAAATTGGCTCCTTAACTCACTTAAAATTAACAAATAGCAAGTACATCCAAATACTCTCAAGTGCGAAACATCTGGTTTTATATTTTACCAACCTTCAAAGGGTGTTGTAGCATGTATACCTGATGTGGCTGCTCTATTCATGACATATATTGTAGTGGGTGCTACATTGGCCTAGTAGAAATTTGACATCCCCATTTCCTTCATCATAACCGTAGTGCATTCTACATTGTACTACTCTCTGTTTCTGATACACTGTTTTGTTTTGATAGTGTAGCTACATGTGAGTTTTCTCTTGATGCCATTTGACTCCAAGGAAGGAAGGAATTCATGAACGAATTATTCTCCCCCACCATTTGACCTTAAAGGTTTGATATACCTATCACATTCCTTCTCTAAAATAGCTATGAACTTCTTAAAGTACTAAAAGACATCTAACTTATGCTTCATATAGTAAATCAAAATTATCCTTGTTCAATTATCAATGAAAGTTATAAATTATCTATAACCTTCAATTGAGTTCTCCTTTGTTGGCACCTAGAAAGCTTTATGAACTAGCTCAAGTGTATCATAGCTCACATAATTCATCTTTTTGGAAGCTAACCTAGTCTACTTACCCAATGGAAAAGCTTCAATCAAGCTCTTAAGATTCTCATTGAAAAGGTTTGATAACAGTAGTAGTAACCTCTTCCTTCTATATCCTTCAATCTAAGAGTATTGATATGTTCATATCGTTTATGCCATAGGTCCAATTTTGCTACACTTATACTTCCCATACATTAAGTAAGTAGTGTCGTTGGAATTTGGCATCACATCCAATGTGAATAACCTTCCCTCATAGGCATAAGCACCTGTTTTCCTATTAAAATTTCACCATTTGTTTGTGTAATATCAGAATAGTTTTAGTGAATTAGAAAAAAACACAAGGGCTACAATAGAATGTAAGCAATATCCTTCGGTAATACATAAGACAAGATGCATAGAAAATCAAGGCTCTTAGCAGATGGTCTTGGATTGTCCCTCATTGATCAAGTACTCTCTCTGATTAGAGAGGTTCAAAATTATTCAAGAGAATCAAAGAATAATCTATAATTATAATGTGCTTTATGGAATCCACATATCAGCATATCTTTGAAGTTGGATTGTGCATGAAGTTCTATAGTTGCAATGTGTTGCAATGTGATCAATGTAAAAGCATGTATTTGAGGTAGGATCAGAGAAGAAGCAGTAGTAATATGTCCAATATTCTTCAAGAAATGTCCTTTATGCCATTATAAATATCTTCTCTTGATATAGACTCATCTGGCCTATGGCTATAGCTTCTATAGTAGGGAATGAAGATCATCCCCATGAGAGACACCTTGGTCATAAACAATGAATTATTAAAAAAAATAAATCATGGCGATAGGATATTTAGAAATCCCAGTTGTGTGCTACTCACCATCAACTTCTTCCCAAGAAAATTGTTACTCGTTCTCAAGAAAATTGCACAATAGCTAGATAGTTCGTATCACATTTTAATCTAGCTAACATTGAAAGAGATACAGTTTGCTTATGAATCGAGATTAAGGAAACCTTGCTCAACAGTGAGGTAATTGGATCAGTGTATGTTGAAGAGTAATCCTTTGTAGCTTGGCAACATAAGCAAATACAAAATCTTGACTCGACATCAAGGATGAAGCTTGCAACTATATTATACCCACTATTACTATATTCTCATTCTAAAAGAGCTCCTATGTGTGCTCATTTATGGAGACTAAGATCATGCTCCTAATTTTTTACCACTCATGGTTACTCAAGATACTAAGAAAATCAATATACCATCATCTATACAATGGAATCATTAGTTTTTGTGAGTGCCACCAAGTCATAGATTCATCCTTCTATCAATATACACTACTTTCAATAAATGGTCTATTTTAGCTTTTATGAGCTCAACATGATGGTAATTCACTCGATCGATAACTAGATTGTCTAATAGGTCATGCATCCGGCTTGAGAAGCACATGATGTTGGTAGATATGAGGGTCGATACCCTACATGTCTATGTAATCTGAGGCAAAAATATCAACAAAATAAGTCACCAATCATAATAGATTAGCTTCAAAGGGTTGTTTAATGGTGATGCTTACTTTAATAAGTTTCTTTCTAGTAAGAGGTTCTAAATAGTGCATGATGAGTTGATCTTCTTGTTCATATGTTTGCTTGTCTTGAATCTATGGTTCATATACCAAAAATATAAGTCAATGTTTTTGTTGTGATTGGTTGTACATCATGCTTGCAACCGAAAGATGAAGTTCACACAATGACTTGCAACAACATCAAAACAATGGAAGAAATTTGGCTACCACACGAGTTTTGAAAAGGTGCATGGGTATACATGCAACCATCTGGATTTGGTCCTCATGGTGTTTGAGATCGTGTAAACTTGGATCTTCATTTGAAGGGTATGCTCTTAGGCTTTAAGCAGCAAACACATGGTGGCATGGTTGCTATTTTATAACATGTCTTCAGAGTGACAAGGATGAAGTTGGAAAACTCTAATCAAACTAGATATCCAATCCATTGTGAGTATTTCTATACTATTTTCACTGCTTCAAGGTGTCAGATGTCTTAGCCATCTACATATGTTTCTCTTTGTTATAGTCATATTTCGTTCTAGTTTAGTGGAAGAGCAACCACATCATAGTCTTATAGGAGATTTCAAAGCACTACATCCAGACATTGGGACAATAATGTTTCTATATGTATCCCCTTTTGAACTTATTATGGAAACGATCTTCTTTTATGCTCACAAATACATTGTTCCTTCTATAAATGATGATCATGGAAGGCTAGAGATTATTAAAATTGATTCTCTTCTTAGTCTAGAGTGGTAACAAACAGATTTTTAATCCTTATCATCTTTCAAGCATAGGATGGCAATGGACATACATAACTCTTTCAAATTCACACAAGTTTCTAGATCAGTAGGTCTTCATTGTACTCTACCAATCCATTGCATTTTGTTCATATTTCAAGGCCTTCCTTTTGTAGAAACTCCTACAATGTTCCTATGTAAAGATGTTACATATGAGGTAGTAGAAGGTTTACTCGGAGAAAATTGGGTTTATATAGAAGGATTGTCAAAAAGGGATAGATATCATTGCAAAATTGGTGACATAGGTATATGGTTTTGTTGTTTAAAACATCATACCTCTTTGGAAGTTAGATTTTATTATGATCATTGGATGTGCAAACTTGGAGATTGGATACCTTTATAAAGCTTTGGTTTCATTTGAAATCAATCAAAAATTACATAGAAGTGGTTTTGGTTAATTAGCATTGGAAATTGGCCAACTTGAGAGAGCACTTACTTCTCATTGGATATGATGATATTCTTGATTGAAAACTTCAAATAGGAGGGAAGAATGTATATCTTTTTCTATCATTACTGTTCATGAATTTCATAAGGTTTTACTCTATTATGAAATGTCTAGAGATTAGGAAGAGATTAGAAGACAAATTCTAGGTCCTCATAGATTGGAGCATGGATGGGACTAATATTTCATTGTCATATCTCTTTTGCCGCATTTTTATCAATTCTTATGTAAAGACAATGAGAAAATTGTGTACGAACCTATTTTTGCATTGAAAATATTTTAAAATTTTCTTAAAGAAGATTTTGGCCATAGTAAACTTGTATATATACATTCTCAATATTTTTCTTCTAAGAGAATTCTTGTTTTCTATTTTCCTTATTGTGATGTCAAATGTTAATTTTTTCTTGGTAAAACTCACTTCTATTTTAATTTTAAGAAAAGTCACTTTTTTAAAAAGTGGGACCCATCACTTAAAAATCCTTGAAAATCTGTAAATGAAGTGTTGTCTCCTGATCTTTCACTTTTTCAATTATGGAGAGAGTGTTAGATGAGGTCTTTGTGCATTTGCGAGCTGTGGCTTCCACCTTTGCTCCTCTTGAGAGTGCAAGCCAAATGGTTGTGGAATTTTTGGAGGATTCCAATTCTAAAGATCAACGTAACCTATATTATCTTCTCTCCAGTGTGCCTAACCTCCATGATACTCTGAAAATGAACGTAGATACCTTGGAGAAACTACTTCAATATATGAACATTTTTTGGAGCATTCAAATTCTAAGGATCAACATAACCTATATGATCTTCTCTCCAAGGTGCCTAACCTTTGTGATACTATGAAAATGAATGTAGATACCTTGAAGGAGCTACTTCAATATATAAAAGTTTATATATTGTGTTTCTCTAGGGAGATACCACCATATGATAGAAAATGGGTTCCTAATGATCTTCTCAACTACATTCACAAACATGATGAGGCATCTACAAAATGTTTGAAGTAGTTCAAAGCAATTGCAGAGGAAGCAAGTTAACTCCTTGATGAGACTGTCTCACTAATACAAAAGTTAAATAGGAAATGCAAAATGGGTGCAAAATACCTATCTCGCATTGCCTCCACAATCTTCATTGTGAATGAAAAACTAGATCTAGCACCTCATGACATCCCTCATCTTCTTGTGGGTGGTTTTTTTAATGATAAAATGGAACCACCCCAAGAAACCTTGAATCTCCTATTACAAAGAAAAGCAATCCAAAAACCTCATCCTGATGGTGTGGGTATAAGTTGGAAGAATTACCGATGTCATCCACCTTTTTGAAGCCAAACGAGATTATCCCAGAGGTGGACATCAAAGCCATTTTAGTAGTTCTTATCGAGGGACAAGAATATTTATTCTTGCATGACTTCAAAAAGGCATTCATGTTACTAATTGATGAATTCTTAACTTTATTTTGTATTGTGTGAGAGTGCCCTTTGGATAGTAGCTTTGAACATCAACAAGTGAACATCAACAGATATGTTTGTGATGACATATTTACAAGTGAACATCAACAAATCATCAAAAAAGAATTCAATCATGTGCAACCAAGGATATTGGAATCAAAGGTTCCCAACTTACTAGTCATCAAGCAGAGTGAGATGTCCCACTCTAGCATTCATTTATATCTTCTTAAGAGATGAGAAGAAGAAGATAGAGTTGAAGATGTAAGTAGTTTCAATTGATGTCATTCATTCTTAAAACCACATGTAGATACAAAACACAAAACTTTGTCTAGGTGGTAATTGAAGTTGACACCTTTGCATCTAGGAGCAAAGGTGTCGAGTGTCACATGAAGGTGGCTTGTCCCTTGCAAACTACATTGGGAAATTCCAATGAAAATTTTGTAATTATCCATAAAGATAGTCCTTAGGGCCACTTCATGACATGTGGTGTGTCAAAGCCTTAAGTAAATTGCTTTGTTTATCAACCATTAATCATGGGACTAGTTGTCTCTTTTTAGTTAAAAAGTCCCTTATAACTAGAAATTTAGGCTCCAACCTCCATAGAAAAGTCTTAGGTCAAATATGTATATCTCTAGTGCTAGGGGTGAAAAATAGTGATGATATAGAAAGGTTAGTTTTGAATTTCACCATACGTATAGCTTTGAAGTGTCAAAAGAGACTCATTGAGAAGCTCAAGGACAATTGATGTAAACAAATCCATTAATCATAAAATTACATTTTTCTATTTTTTTTGTCTCATATTTGAAAATTGGATGGATTTTCCTTATCTTATGGAGCATCTTCTAGACATATCTTGTGTGTACATCGCATCCATTGTGCAATGAATGGGCTTGGGATGCCAAAAACAAACGACTGCCATAGAAACATTGTCATAGAGATCTACATCTCTACATATCTAGAGTATGAACCATCAAACTCCAAACTTCAAAGAAAGACTTCCAACTCAAAAAATAAACACCATTGTTGGTCAAAACTTGGTCCACGATAATGAACAATAGTATTGAACCATTGGAAATTACTCCTTGAGAGCTTTCCAACGATAAATAACACTATATCATTTGGTTCTAGAATGACCCTTAAAACTCCAAGCGCAACTAAACTAGTATTGTCTTATCTGAATATGACCTACAAGAAAAATCAACTCGTGATCTGCCTATGTGGAGGCTTTCTTAGAGCATACATGCGAGTTCAATATGCCAATTGGGCTTCATGATAGATTTCAAAAGAAAAAAGATTCTTCTATTTTGAACGATTGTAATTATTGATAGAAGTTGCTTTTGCTTTTGGCAATGTCTTAGAATTCAGAAGCGATTCATGATCACATGTGTTTTTTACTTGGTTTTAGAAGTGTTTTTACATGGGACCTTATGACTATATAAGAAGGGCCAAGGAGGAGGCTATCTCTACAACTTGCTGATGATTCTTCTCACATGCTTGAAGGAGCTGGCCCTACACCTATGCTTGGAGGAGGCTCTACACATATGATGAAGAATTGATGAACTTTATGATCAATTATGTATTGGTAACTTGAATCTTTTTCATTGTTTTCAATTACAGTTGTATAAACACTTATTATGAATCAACATTTTTCTCCCATATGATGCATTCTGTACCTCCAAAATGCTTCGTCAGTTTCCTTATTCAAGAACAATTCTATGCTTCTATTATCGTGAGGGATCCAATCTAGAATTAATACTCTTGTCATCACAGGTTTCCCTCTAGGTGTCCTAGGTTCTTCTCCTAATGGTTCTTTTCCTTGGGTTCTCGCTTTCGTATCTGGCTGAACTACACCAAACTCATTGGTATGATTCGGGTGAGTACTTATGATGTACATCATTCCTTCTTTGTCTATGTATGCATCTCTCTCAAATTTCACCACTCGACGTTCCAATCCAATGGGTTCATCAGGATTGTGCAATTGCACTACTGATCTTCGCAAACCATCTTCATAGATGCGAACATCTAAGTGGTTGGTTCGGACAAATTCTAATTGAGTTCTATATTGTCCTTCGGGTCTTTCCAAATATGCTATGTTTAACCCTCCTTGTGGTCTTTCTGTGCTGAAAGCCATTTCTGACTCACTAGTATCTAAGCTCAACTCGTAAGGATAACTATTCAACTGTTGTGCCCACGAATGTGTAGTTGTTCCTACACTTGCTTCTGATGATCTAAGGCTTCGTCAGTCTGACTTACCTATATGCTTGCCCGATCTAAGGTTCATGAATTTACTTCCTGGCACTCTCTTATTGTGAATGGTTCTTTGTTCCTCACTACTTGGTTCTTTTCAATTCCTTTAAATTCTTTTCTTATATCCAATGTATAGGTCAGAAATCGACTTTCTGTGGTACTTTTGGGTTCTTGTCTTGTCAGAATTAAGTTCTTTCCTTTAGGTTTTTGTATTGCACACTTTTACTTTAGTCTTGGACTTGAAAAATATAATCTCTTGAACTTGATCATTCCTATCTTTGTTCTAATTTAATCCACAATGCTAGACGTTTTAGCCTAAGCAAATAATTGACTAAGGGGGTTGAGTATTCTTCCAACCTCGAGTCAGCTGCTTTGATTGCTTTGATGCCCAAGAAGTTGCACTTCCCAAGCCCTGCGCTCTTCACTGCCTTGCTTTGATTGCCCTTGATAGTCCTTGCTTAACCTGTAAAAATCCAATGTTTAGACCAATTTTCAAATTGATGATCAAGCACTTTGATATATACACCCTTTAGTCCCTTCTTCTCTACCCAAATTTTAATGTCCCCTTTCTTTTCTAGTCCCAACAATGGGTCAAACTCAAATTATCTTATTTAAAAATGGGTCAACAATGGCTCACATAGTACTCGTAAAGAGCTTTCTAACGAGCTATAAAGCTCAAATAACAGACTTTGGATGAAAAAGATATGAGCATTCAGGTCCTTGGGGGTAAAAACTGACAGACAGGTTTTTCTTCAAACATGAGCTAAGGGGTCTCCAATGAGTGTAATCACCCAAAAATTTTCTTAAAATAGCCTAGAAATAGCCCAAAAAAACAAACCCTATTTTTTTCGTTTTGGGTGAACAATCATGATGGTCTAGGACAATCGTGATGGTCTAGGACCGTTGCGATGGCTCAGGTGAACCATCACGATGGCCTGGTACAATCGCGATGGTCCGATCGTGCGAGGCATCGCGATGTTCTAAATGAAGTATCGCGATGGTCTATCTGGCGAGCAATCGTGAAGGCGTGAGCCCGTCGTGATGGTCACGAGCGCGATGGCTTGAGCCAATTGCGATGGTCCAACTTCGGGGCATCATGATGGCGTACCTGGTATCATCGCAATGGTCTATCTTGACACATGGCAAGATCTTCGCGATGGCGTGGGGTCCACGGGATCGTCAAGATGGTCAGGGACCGTTGCGATGGCTCAAGTGAACCATCACAATAGTGTGAGACGGTTGCGATGGTCCGACCGAGCCGTCACGATGGCGTGAGCCAATCGCGATGGTGTGACACAATCACGATGGCGTGAGCCCATCGCGATGGTCCACCAAAATGCAAGTTTTTCATACACAAAATTTGGATTTGTGTATGCGCTAGGATCGCCTACACCGTGATGTGGTCATCTACCTCAAATTCCAAGTTTGCCAAACCATCGTGATGGTTTGACACAATCGACAGATTCTGATAGAAAGTGCATTTTTTACCTTTTGGAAGTTTTCCTGTTGCTCTGGAGCATTGTACCTCCAAGGAAACTCAAAAACACACAAGCACATAGAAGCACAAAAGCTCTCTCTCTCGCATGGACAAATGAGGGGAAATGAGGAGAATAGGTGGATATGGTGATTTTTTTTGAGTTTTTTCGAGTGCAAGAAGATGATGCAGCGGTGAAGAAGGAGTGTAGAGGAGATGAAAAACACAAAGAACTAACTAAATAAAATAACAAAAACTGAAATTTTTAGCTTCCAACGCCACTTCTTGCAATACTCTTACCATCACACATTTTTCCTAGACTCGATCCCCAGCAACGACAACAAATTTGGTGTTTCTCTAGCACAATGGTAAGTACCACATTAAAAAGCTTCACCTCCTTAATGTCAATCCGCAGAAGAGATAAGAGTGATATGAAGATCATGAATATGAGATGTAGTGAGAGTGAAGGTGAGAAGCATAGGATGTAGGAGACAAGCAAGACACCATGGAAGGTAATAAAATAGACTCTATTACTCAAGATCTCAATTACAAGCTCAAGCTCACACTATCTCATACAAGTCTACACTAGCTAACCTCAAAAATGAGCTCTCTAGCTATGTTTGGTACTTTGATAGTGGGGCGACCAAACATATTACCTCATAGCACAATTTCTTCTCTTCACTCGAGCTTGCCCCTGCAAGGAATACTGTTGCATGCGCCAACAACTCATCCTATCATGTTATGGGAGTTGGTAAGATCATTTTGACTACTACTGATGGTAGTTCTTTCACTTTGTCAGATGCTTTGTTTGCACAAGGGATCAAGAAAAATCTGTTATCAGTTTCTCCATTAGCCAAGATTGGCTTGGTTGTAAAATTTGTTGATGATAGATGTATTGTTCATGATTTGTCAAATGGCAACGTCATTATTGCTTCTCGCATTTTATGTCGTGGGTTGTATAAGCTCATAGACTATGAAAGATCTGTAAATGATTTGACATGTGCACTACATGATTCTTAGGCTATGTTAGATGCAAAGCTTTGGCATGCACGCTTTGGTCATCTGAATTTTGCTAGTTTGCTACACCTCCAGAAATCTGAAATGGTTTCCTCTTTGCACAAACTTGAGGCACCCGGAAAACATGTTTGCGAAGGCTGTATTTTGGGAAAAATGCAGTGTTCTTCCTTTCCAAAAGATGGTTCAGTTCAGGCTACTTAGATATTGTAGCTTGTACATAGTGATGTTTGTGGTCCTATGCGGACACCTTCTTTTCGGAACTATCTTTACTTCATGACTTTCATCGATGATTTTTCTAGGCAAGCATGGGTATATCCATTGAAGGCAAAGTTCGAAGTGTTTATGTCCCTCAAAAAGTTTCTCATTTTGGCTGAAAATTTATCAACATGTAAAATGGACACCCTCCGTCTAATCGAGGGGGGGAATATATGTCTTCTTACTTAAATGCATTTCTGGCCGAACGTGGGATAAAACATCAGTATAAAATGCCGTATACACCTCAACATAATGGAGTTGTTGAACGAAAAAACAGGTCACTCATGGAGATGGTGAGGTGTATGGTCAAGACTTAGGCTTTACCACGTAGTTTTTGGCTTGAGGCTGTCATGTGTGTAGCATATGTAGTTAGCAAGTGTCCCACCAAAGCACTGTAGTCTATCACTCCATATCAGGCATGGCATGGTCGCAAGCCATTTGTTGGTCATCTCTATGTTTTTGGTTGTCTGGCATATGCATTAGTGCTTGAACAACATCATAGAAAATTGGATGATAAAGCAGTAAAATGTATTTTTGTAATGTACGATTCTGAAAGTAAAGGCTATCGTCTGTATCATCCACAAACTAAACACATTCTAACTAGCCGTGATGTTGTTTTTGTGGAAGATGTTGTTCAGCCATTGCTTTCATGTACTACGGAGACATCTGTTAGCTCCAAAGACATGTATGATACTTTGCTACCTCTTTTTACAGGTGGATAGTCTAGTCTTGGTCCTAATGAGGCAACTTCTAAGCCTTTGCAGGTTTCATGTGATGATGCAAATCATCCCATTTCTCATGCAGATTTACATAATGCACTTGTTGATAAGAGAGCTGATATTGAGCGGGCAAAAACTATGCTAAAAGGGCTGGTGTAGGCCTTGCGTGACAACAAATTAGATGCACCTCTATCATATCATACTCATTCGGGCTCTCATAGTGCCTCTTTTGCATCACATTGCTATGTTATGGCTGCGTCTAGTCTCTGTGATGAGAATGAGCCTGTTTCATTTGCAAAAGCACAAAATTTAGAAAATTGGATGGCTCCTATGCAATCTGAATATGATGCTATAATGAAGAATGGTACCTATTCTTTATGTGACATGCCTAGTGGCAAGAAGTCCATTGGCACAAAGTCGGTATACAAGACGAAGCATAAACCCAATGCAACAGTTCACATGTATAAGGCTAGACTTGTTGCAAAGGGTTATGCACAGGAAAGAGGCATTTATTTTGATGAAACCTATGCTCCTACTTGCCGAATGACTATTGTTAATAGAATCTCTGCACTTGCAGCTCATCATGGTTGGAATGTACATCAGTTGGACATTAAAACAACATTTTTGAATGGTGACTTGCATGAAGAAGTGTATGTTTTTCAGCCCTGTGGCTTTGTGCAGAAAGGGCATGAAAACTAGGTGTGCATGTTAAAGAAGGCATTATATGGTTTAAACTAAGCACCACATGCTTGGTATGAAAAAATACATGCCTATCTGATTGCACATGGTTTTCAGAAGAGTCCAACTAAAAGCACCTTATATGTTAAGCGTGCTAATGATGTGCATTTGATCATTGTGGTATATGTTGATGACATGCTGCTCACTGGTCCTCATGACACGCATATTGCTGATTTTAAGGCTGATTTGCATGCCTCATTTGAGATTTCTGATTTGGGGCATTTGCATCACTATTTGGGCATTCAATTTATGCAAGTTGATGGTGGAATGGCTTTGTGTCAAATGAAATATATTGACACATTATTGCAGCATTTTGGCCTTGAAGACTGTAAGCCTTTTGCCACTCCTATGGAGATAGGTTTATGATTAAGGCTTTATGATGCTGGAGATGCATTTGATGATGTTCTCTATCAGCAGGTTGTTGGATGCTTGATTTACTTATGCATTACTCAGTCAGATATTCAGTTTGTTGTCTCACAAATGAGTAGGTTTATGCATTGCCCAGGTGTCAAGCATTGGCAGGCAGTTAAGCACATCTTTCGCTAGTTGAGTTGTACTTGTCTACTTGGATTGTTTTATCCCAAGGGGGGATCACTATTGCCAGATTTCCATGTTTTTCTGATAGTGACAGGGCTGGTTGCTATGACACTCATGTATCCTATAGTGGCTTTTGCTTCATGCTTGGTAGCTAATGTATATCTTGGTTGAGAAAGAAGTAGCCTACTATGGCCACTTCCAGTTGTGAGGTTGAGTATAGGGCAGCTTTTAGAGTGACTATTGAGTGTGTGTGGCTCAAATGCCTTATGGCTGATTTGGGTGTTGGTTAATCTGTTGCCACCACCATCTTCATTGACAGTCAGAGTGCATTGGCAGTTGCGAGGAACCCTGTGTTCCATGCATTATCATTATGTCAGGGAGAGGTTCTCTAATGGGGAGATCAGCTTGGCATATGTGCCCATGCAGGAGAAATTTGCAAACATTTTCATGAAGGCTCTGCCTAGGTTGAAGTTTGAAGCTTTCCGCAAAGCTTTGGGCTTACTTCCTTTTGTGGATTCATTACACATAGCTTGGCACTTCCTTATACATGAGTGCTAGCTCCTTGTTCACCGCATCACTCCCAGGGGGGATTTGGTGATATATTTAGGTAATGATGTGTGTGAACACTCTAGGACTGTCGGGGTACTTTTTCCCTTATTAGGAGGTTTTTTCCCCTCGGCTTGTATATACACCTATTTCCCTAATGGGCTACTTATCTTTGTACATTCTAGTGGTAATACATTCAGTATTGTGTAATGTGCTCCAAGCTTCTTCTTCTTCCTTGGGTTGTTCACGTGCTTCCACACACTTCCGACTCCAACAGTATTTTATTATTTAGTGAAGTTTAAGGTTATATTTGAAAGAGAATATGAGAGGTACATCAAGTGTATTAGGTTAGATGGAGGGGGAGAATACTTCTCTCATGATTTCTCTGATTTCTTGAGAACTAATTGTATCAAAAGGCAAGTCACATGCAGGTATACACCACAACAAAATGGTGTAGCAGAAAGGAAGAATAGGTATATTGTAGAATGTGTTAGGGCAATAATGAAGGAGATGATTGTGCCTAATTGGTATTGGGCTGATGGAGCAAGAACAAATATTTACATCATAAACAGAGCTTCCACATAAGGTATACATACTAGTACACCTTATGAAGCTTGGTACAGTAGGAAACTAGATGTTTCACACTTGAGAGTCTTTGGTTGTAGTTGCTATGTATTGATTCCAAATGAATTAAAGAACAATCTTGATGATAGATCAAAACATTGTGTCTTTATAGAATATGTAGGGGAGAAGAAGGTTTATAGGTGTTATAACCCTAAATCAAAGGAATTAAAAGTATCAAGAGATGTCACATTCAATGAATTGTTATGTAGGTATGCCTCGAATGTAAGTGTGCACAAAGTTGAAGAGAAGAAGGCAAAAAGGGATGAACTAGAGAGCATGGTCCTTAGTGGAACCAAAGAGTCGAGTTCTCAACTATCATGAGATAGAAGCAACCCTACATCAATTCAATTAAATGATGCAAGAAGCAAAGGCAAAGCCAAAATCACAGAAATAGAAGAAGATGAAGATCTATGGATTGAGCTTAACACAGACCATCATGAGAAGAAGGGGAAGAGCTCAAAGATCAAGAAAAAATATCCAAATCAATGGAATGCTGAAATAAAGAAATCTGATAGGGTAAGGTATACAATTGAAAGACTTACATATGATTCATTTATGGTTAGACATTATGCTTATATGAGAAAGGCTATTGAAGAACCCACATATTTTGAAGAAGCCAACACATGTAGGGGGTGTGAAGAAGCTATGTAGGAGGAGATCAAGGCTTGGGAGGAAAATAACACTTGGACTCTTGTACCAAGAAAGAAAGATATGAAGATAATTGGAAGCAAGTGTGTTTATAAAGTAAAGAAACATTCAGATGGAAGTATTCCTAGATATAAAGCTAGGCTTGTAGCCAAAGGACTTGATCTGATTTATGAATTGGACTATGAGGAGACCTGTAGCCCTATGACTATGATGAATACTATCACAACCATCATTGCAATTGTAGTAAGCGGGAATTGGAAGATGTACCAACTTGATGTGAGGAATACATTCCTCACTGGAGAACTAGAGGAAGTTGTATACATGGACAAACCATTAGGGTTTGAAGATAAAGTCAAGGATGGCTATGTTTGCAGGTTGAAGAAAGCATTTATATGGTATCAAGCAAGCCTAAAGGGCTTGGAGTCAAAGACTTGTGGAGTATCTAATCAATTGTGGATACAATCAAAACAAAGTATATCCATCATTGTTTTACAAGAAGGAAGGTGGACTATCTGTCTACTTTTGTGTATATCCAGATGACGTAATGATTATAGGAGATGATGAAGAAGGTATCAAGGACATCAAAAGGAAGCTTAGGAAGGAGTTTAAGATCTCAAAACTTAGATATCTAAGGTAGTTCCTAAGTATTGAAGTAATATATAACGACAATGACCTTTTGATTATGCAGAGGAAGTACATTTTGGATGTTTTGAAGGTGTGGAAATGTGTAAACCATTGAGTAATCCTATGGAGGTGAATATAAATTGACTTCAATGGAAGATAATCAAGTACAAGATGCACGTCTATATAGGTCTATGGTTGGACAATTAAACTATGCCAATATTACTAGACTAGATCTAGCATATATAGTTGGTGTGCTTTCTCAATTCATGCACACACTTAGAGTTCCACATTTACTTGTGGTGAAGAGAGTAAAAATATCTCAAGAGTACACTCAATGAAGGTCTATTTTATCCTTTTGAAGATGAATTGTATTTTAAATACTATGGAGATGCTAATTGGGCTAGATCCAAAGAGAATAGAAGAAGCATAAGTGGATATGTAGTGATGCTAGGCAAGAAATTCATCTCTTGGATGGCAAAAAAGCAGCTCAGGATTGCGCTATCATCCACTAAAGTTGAATATAGGGTATTAGCGCAAGTGACTTGTGAGCTTATGTGGCTCAAGAAGCTAATGTTTTAGTTAAACTTGTAGGTTGATTGATTTCCAATCATGTGTGATAATAATCAAGGCTTTGGAGAATAATCATACTTAGACATTAATGCCAAGGAAGAAGGACATGAACATCATTGGAAACTAGTGCATATATGAAATAAAGAAGCATTCCAATGGTAGCATTACTAGGTATAAATCTAGGATTTTAGGTAAAGGATTTGCTCAGACATATGTTGGGGATTATGAATAAACCTTTAACCTTGTGTCTAAGATGGATTTTATGAGAACCTTCTAGCATAACATCATCTATGTGTGAAATAGAATGAGGAGTATCATCACCTATTTCTACATGTCCTTTGGTTGATGGCACTTGCATGTTTGAGAAGAACTCCTTGTTGCAACTCATGTGGTTGTTACACCCACTATACGTGTACAAAGTATTTGATCCCTGTGTCTTGTAGTCACTCATCTAAATCATGGCTAGCATAATGTCATTTTCATTTGAAGTAGATGCATAATTACCTTGACCTTTATAGGTTGATTTTTTCTTCTCCCTTTAATAGCACTCTCTTGCATAGTGGCCATACTTTCCACAATGAAGCATGCTTTTAAATTTTGATTTTCTCTATTTGGATTCGACCTTCATCCTCTTCCTTGGAACTTGTCTCTTGCTCTAGATGAAGAGTATTTGCTCCCTTGATCTTGATCAAAATCAAAATTTGATCCTCTGCCTTTTCTTCCTCTTCCTATGCCTTGATTTCTTCCTCTGCATTTGCCTTTACCTACATACAAGGCTTGGGCTTCATTTCCCTTTGCTTTTGAACCTCCAATATTTAGTTCTTCCATTATAATCAAGGCCATCAACTGCTTAGAATATGGAAGAATATGTTTAACATACACAAATGTTGTAAAAGCCTTGCACTTCTCATCATCCATAAGCCCATTTAAGGTATATGCAACTATGTCATCATCATCTATGTGAGAACATATAGAGCCTAATGCATCATTGAATTCTTTGATCTTCAATATATAATAATTTATGTTGTTGCTAGGGTTTTTTCTCATATTGTTAAGCTCATTATTCAATTCAATCTTCCTAGTTTTAGGTGAGGTGGAGTAGAGTCTCTCTAGTGTTTCCCATACTTTCATGGAAGTATCTAAGTCTTGTATATGCCCAATCATGGCATTGTGAATGTGTTGTGAAAGTACAAAGATGTCTCTCTTATTGCTTTTATTCTACTCTTTAAAATACCTTAATTCATCAAGAGTTGGATTCTCTCCTAATCTATGCCTTGCATTTGTGCTAGTGATGAGACCCCATAATCATTTTCCCATACAATAACTAGAGGACCTATTACTTCCATGGATAATAATTATTCTTGTACAAATTCTCTATTTGAGTGCTATACTTTGACATGATGAGTTCTAATGCAGTCTCCTAGATCCCTTTGATGGAGAGGAACTCAATAATAACAAAAGATTTCTTGGAAGTGGGGTGGGCCTCAATAAAAATATTAATGATAGGTTTCTAGGATCTTCCAACACATGAACCTTAGCATGCACACCTTAATGATAAAAAAGATGATGAGTGAGAGATATAAAGAGAGTAGAAAAATTTTTTCAAAGTGTATGGTGTTGAGATATCAAGCTCAACATGTGATGATCCAGGGTGACACGTACCAGTTTCTCGTTTCTTTGACATGTATAGTGGTCACGCCGGTATATGTCAGGGATACTTCATTGAGCTTTATTCGATTTATCTACCAAGAGTGATGGCACATTTGTTCCTTGCCAGCTCACTCATTCGCAGACATTAGGTTTTTCCTTATGTATTGATCTTTAAATATTGCACTAGTTGTATTCTTGTTTTTAGGTCATTCTTGTATATTCCTTTTTATGTAATAGAAGAAGAAGATGAAGATCATTCTTGCTTGCCTCAATCTGTGTGTGTGCTTCTCCTTAGAGTGAGAGTGTGTGTGTGAGCTCTCTTCCTTATCTCCTTCCTCTTAACATGGTATCAGAGCCAGCGTGGTTGTAGAGAGCTCGTGGAGAAGGCCATGGTGAAGAGTACGCAACAAGGCATGAAGAAAATGGAATTCACAAAAGACCTCCGTTTGTCAGATCAAAGTTTTGGAGCCATCTCGACCTCTGTTTCGAGCCTGCAAGGTGGGGCCCACAGAAAAACTAAGTCAGTTTCAGAAACTATAACTTGCATTGTGTTTGGCGACACTCATATATTCCAGATCCAAAATTTCAAGCAATTCCGTGTACTGTTGATACATGAAAACTGTGTTTTTCTTAGATCAACTTGTCACGTCACAGTGCGAGAGTGTTCAAGCAGAAGTGTTGCTTGTAGTGTTTTGCAGTGTTGTGAATTGTTGCAGAAATGGCAAACGCAGATGGAATGAGTCAGCTTATGAGCGATAAGCTGGACAAGAACAACTTCCATGCTTGGAGATTTAGAATGATGAGTAGGAAATGGGAAAAGACTACTGGAAGTACATCGAAGGAGAGAATGAAAATGCTCCGCAGTTACTAGAAAGGAATCGGACTGCAGACCAGTTAAGAGCATATGAGGAATGGAATCAAGAAGCACGAAAAGTAATGTATTGGCTATCTGTTAGCATACAGGATAGCATGATTGGACACATACAGGATGCCAAGACTCCAAAAGAGGCTTGGAACAGTTTGGTCACTTTGTATAAGACTAATACAAAGGCATGGAAATTGCAACTCAAGAACGAGCTACATACGTTGGAAAAGAAGAGCATGTCAGTAAGTAACTACACTCTAAAAATCAAAAGCATATGTGAGTCACTTGCATCTATTGGCGTGAATGTAGATGATGATGATAAGGTGGAAGTGTGCCTTCGTGGTTTAGGAGCTAAGCAGGATGGACAATTGGTTTCCAAAGGAAACAAAGTGGGTAGGATGTTCACCTTAAATGTGAAGATTCCTGAAATGAATGCAGCCATGATTGCAAAAGGTTTAGGAGTTATTGAAGATATAGAGATGTGGCACAAACGGATTGGACATGCAAACTTGCAAAGGCTGAAACTGATGCAGTGAAAGGAGATTGTCCATGGACTACCAAATCTCAAAGTTGCAGAAATGCAAAAGGTATGTGCAGCATGTCAATTTGGTAAACAGTCAAGAGCATCATTTCCACATGACAGGCATGTTAGTGAGAATGTACTAGCAGTAGTACATACAGATGTTTGGGGTCCAGCAAAGACCACATCTATGGGCAGTTGCAAGTTTTATGTTACTTTTATTGATGACCATACATGCAAAGTATGGGTATATTTCATGAAAGAGAAGAGTGAGGTGTTCACTCACTTCCAAAATTTTAAAGCTATGGTGGAAAAGCAGACAGGGAAGTACATTCATACATTAAGATCTGATGAAGGAGGTGAATACATGTCAAATGAGTTCAATAGTTTTCTAAAATATCATGGAATTCGACGTTAGTTTTCATGCAGGTACACACCACAACAGAATGGCATTGCTCGACACAAAAATAGACATATTACAGAAATAGCAAGAGCCTTGATGGCTGAGAAGAATATGCCTCATTGTTATTGGGCAAAAGCTGTGCATACTGTTGTATAAATCATGAACAGAACTCCGACTGCTGCTGTACATCAAGTTACACCTGAAGAGAAGTTTACAGGTAAAAAGCCAAACTTATCACATCCGAAAGTCATATTGCATATGTACATGTTCCATATGAGTTGAGTACGAAGCTTGATTTGAAAGCAAAAAAATGTATCTTCATTGGATATTCCCTTGAGCAAAAAGGGTACAAATGTTATAAACCACTCACACGACAGGTGAAGGGTGAGCAGAGATGTGAATTTGATGAAATGTCAAGATTCTATGCAGATGCCAAAGAAGGATTGGATCTTGAACCAAATGACAAAGAAAATGCTGAAAACTCAAGTGTAGAATCTCAAGTTTTGAGTGGACCAAATGCATCACCAAGCAATAGTTCCAACTCAAATCCATGGAGTGGAAGATTGCATGGAAATTTCCGTCCAACAAATCCATCAAATACATCCAAGAAAGGTAAAGAAAAGCTTTCTGCTAGTAGTAAAACATGTGCAGGTTTTGAAGATGTTGATGGAGATTCAAGTGGTTGAGAAAAGAGTCTTGATGAGGAACTTGGATTGCCCTCTGTGAAGACTCCAGGAGTAAGAAGGGCACATGTAGATGATACAAGGAGAAGTGACCCAGGACCAAGAAGATCTAGGAGGATGCGTAATTCAGTGCAACGATTGACATATGATAGTTACATGGCTCGCCATTGTGCCTACATGACAAAGGTAATACAAGATGCTAAACCTTCTTGTTTTGAAGATGCAATTGGTAATGTAGATTGGGAAAAAGCTATGGATGAGGAGATGGCTGCACTTTATGGAAATGATACATGGAAGCTAGTTCCATTGCCACAAGGGAAGAAACCCATAGGCTGCAAATGGGTTTACAAGGTAAAGCATAATGTTGATGGTAGCATAAGCAGGTATAAAGCACGATTGGTAGCTGAAGGATATGCACAGACATATGGCATTGATTATGAGGAAATATTCAGCCCTATAGCTAAATGACTACTGTCAGAACACTTATTGCAATAGCTACAGCAAAAGGATGGACTTTGCATCAGATGAATGTGAAGAATGCTTTCCTACATGGTGAGTTACAGGAAGAAGTATATATGGACCAGCCACAAGGATATGAAGATTCAAAGCATCTAGAATATGTTTGCAGGTTGCAAAAGGCTTTGTATGGGCTGAAGCAAGCCCCTCGTGCATGGCATGCAAGGATTGCTGATTAGTAAACCAGCATTGGGTTTTCTATGTGTGATGAAGATCACTCACTATATGCAAGGAAGGGTGATGATGGCATCACTATTGTGGCTATTTATGTTGATGACCTGATTGTAGGTGGTGATAATGAAGGAAGCATCAAAGAGGTAAAGCAACTTCTTGTGCAGGAATTCGACATGAAAGATCTTGGTGTGTTGCGCTATTTCTTGGGCATCGAGTTTATACATACAGAAACAGGTATATGGATGTCACAAAGGCAATATGCCTTGAGTATGCTGCAAAAGTATGGTATGGCTGATTGTAAGCCAATTTCTATGCAATTAGATCAGAATTTGAAGTTGGATACTACATGAGGTGAAGCATTGGAAAATGCTACTATGTACAGAAAAATTGTGGGAAGTCTTATATATCTCACAATTACAAGGCCTGATCTAAGTTATACTGTTGGACTTGAAAGTCAGTTTATGCAGGTTCCCATGAAGCCACATTTGGATGCTCTGAAGTGCACTCTACGTTGTGTGAGTGCTACTCTAGATTATGCATTGTTTTATGAGGCTGGTGTAGATTTGCAGGTTTATGGATACACAGATGCAAATTGGGCTGGTAGTACTCCAGATAGAAGATCTACTAGTGACTTTCTTTTCTCACTTGGAGGTGCAGCTATTACATGGAGCAGTAAGAAGCAACCCAATGTTGCTTTGTCGAGTACAGAGGCTGAGTATAGAGGTGCTGCAATGGCAGGATGTGAGGCATCATGGTTGGAGATGTTACTTGCAGATTTAGGTGTGGACGTGGAAAAGCCTATCACTATTTATTCTGATAATCTTAGCAGCATACAGTTAGCACAGAATCTTGTTTTCCATGCTAGAACAAAGCATCGAGGTACATTATCACTTCATCAGAGAGAAGGTATTAGCAGGTGATATTGATCTTGTTTATGTGAGAACAAATGAGCAGGTTGCTGATATTTTCACCAAAGCACTTGGAGCTAAGAAGTTGAAGAAGTTTCGGGAGATGCTTGGATTACAGGATATGGCGTTGAGCTTGAGGGGGAGTGTTGAGATATCAAGCTCAACATGTGATGATCCAGGATGACATGTACCAGTTTTTCGTTTCTCTGGCATGTATAGTGGTCACGCCGGTATATGTCAGGGATACTTCATTGAGCTTTATTAGATTTATCTACCGAGAGTGATGGCACATTTGTTCCTTGCCAGCTCACTCATTCGTGGACATTAGGTTTTTCCTTATGTACTGATCTTTATATATTGCCATGGTTGTATTCTTGTTTTTAGGTCATTCTTGTATATTCCTTTTTATGTAATAGAAGAAGAAGAATAAGAAGAAGATCATTCTTCCTTGCCTCAATTTGTGTGTGTGCTTCTCCTTAAGAGTGAGAGTTTGTGTGTGAGCTCTCTTCCTTATCTTCTTCCTCATAACATATGGTAACCTAGAATGCTCATCTATGCTATCTTATACTCCAATGTGAAATCACAATGTGTGAGTATGATAGAAATTGACAATATCTTAATGTAGGTAGAAATGGGGAACTAGCCCTACAAGAAATTGTGTGTAAAGTGCCTAAGAGGTATGAGGAGTGTGTGTGTGTGAATATGGAGGATATGAACATGTTAGAATTGTTTATCAGTAAATGCTAATTTTGATTAACCTAAATCAAAAACAAGTGAATGAACAGGTGAGGATAGAAACAAACTTGTTACTCATAGTAACTCAGCAAGTGATGCTAATGTTTGACTGATACTACCTCCTCCAAATAACTCCATATGTAGAAAACACCTCCTCAAATTGTATAAGAACACTTTCTCAAAGTAGAGGAGCTCCTCCTTGATCTCCTTGTATTTAGCACTTAAAATAGTTGAGAAGATGATCAACAAGTGAACAAAGCATTGTTAATATAGGTTTGCAAGCCTCCAAGAAAAAATCAAAGTCAAAACGCAATCGTTAATAGTGTTCTCAACTATGAAAAGGAAAATATAATGAAGCAAGGAAAACTCCAAAAACAATCAATGTCAAAAAAATCTACCAAATAAGAAATGTTGTGCTACTACTATTTCCGTGTTGTGCCCACTAGGAATTGAGATCGGGTGGGTAATTTAGGAGGTGTTTATCTTAGCCAACAAGGCCATACCATCTTGTTGTGAAGAGTTCTTTAGAATATGCATCATAATGTGGGTGCTTAGATGGACAAGTTGACATTGTCTCCAACAATGCCCCCTTCAATGGCATAATGGTACAAGGTTGAATAACTTGTAAAATTTTGATATCAGCAACACTTTTGATATCCACAAAACTTCAAAATTCTGAAAATATATCTCTTAAATAATTTCCACTAAATCTTGAGTATACTCTACATGAACCTGGATACTTGCAAAATTGCAATTGAATGTTTGGACATGTATTACATGAATATATCAAGTAACCAACTACTTCACTATATAATGTAGCATCAAATGGTTCTGAATCTACTTCTGCCTATAATGACACATTAACATCCATAGGTGCTTGCATAGGCTTGTAATCACTCATCTCAAAGCTTTCGAATAATTTATCAATGTATTCCTCATGTGTCATGTAGATACACTCATCTTTGTACTTGAACTGAATTTCAAGATAATAATATAGAATACCTAAATCATTCACATCAAATGTATGCTTAAGTTGTGATTTAAAGTACAAAAGTTCTAAATCATTGGGACCTATCATGATCATATCATCAACATTTATGATAACAATAAAACATCTTTCTTACCTTCAACATAAAGAGAAGGAGCCGCTTCTGAGTTTTCAAAACCAATAGATAGAAGATAAACTTGTATCTTCTCATACAAAGATCTTGGTGTGTACTTTAGTCCATACAAAGCTTTGATAAGCTTTCATACTAAATGCTCTTTACCTATCATTCTAGATGTAGGAGCACAAGTATTATCATAGTCAATAGCTTCCTTTTGTGCATAACCTTTGACAACTAATCTTGCTCTATAACTGTCTATGGCACCGTCTACTTTTCTTTTGATTTTCAAGATCCACTTAACGCCAATAACTTTCTTACCTTTTCGTAACTCACAGAGCTTCCATGTTTAATTCTTATGAATAGAATCAATCTCTTCTTGCATACACTACAAGAAAAGGGGGGCGTAGCGACGCCCCTAAATTGGAAAAAAAAGGGAAGCGTCGCTTATGCGACGTGGTCGTCGCATAAGCGACGGTCAGAATTTCGAATTTCTTTTCCCCCGACCCTCGTCGCATAAGCGATGCTAGCGTCGCTTAGGCGACGTTAATTAAAGAGCGTCGCTAATTTCATCGCTGCCTAGCGACGGTGGGAGCGACGTTGGCAAACTGCACAGCGTCGCATATGCGACGCTCTGGAATGTAAAAAAAAAAAATGATTTCTCCCGGCACATTTGTGCCAGGACTTGGACACGAGCAAGAAGAGACCAAGAGAGAGAGAGTGAGAGAGAGAGAGAGCACGCAAGAAAGAGAGAGGGCCGCACAAACTAACAGCAAGAAGGTATGCGCACACACACACACACTTACATACACATACATATGTACACACACACATATACACACATAAACACACACACACATACACATACACACACACACATACACACAAATACACACACATATACACACATACACAAATAAGGTTGCATACACACATGCACACACATATACACATACATATACACACACATACACACACACATACACACACACACATACACACACACATACACACACACACACATACACACACACATACACACACATATATGCATACACACACATAGAGAGAGACATGCACACACATACACATACATGCATACATAATGCATATGCATATGCGTACATCCATACATACTTACATGCATACACACACATATGCATACATAATGCATATGCATATGCGTACATACATACATACTTACATGCATACACACACATATGCATGCATAATTCACATGCATACATACACATACATAATGCATATGCATACATACACATACATAACGGATACACACACATATGCATACATAATGCATACACACACATACACACATATGCATACATACACACATAGACACATACACACATAGACACATACACACACATAGACACATACACACACATAAACACATACACACTCATAGACACACACACACATACACATAGACGCGCACACGCATACACAAACATATACACACACATACACACATAGACACATACAAACATAGACACATACACACATAATGATACATTCACACACATACACATGCATACATACATAGACACACATATACACACACACATAGACACACATATACACACACATATACACATATACATACACACTCATATACACACATAATGATGCATTCACACACATACACACATAGACACACATATACACTTACACATCCAAACATACACACTCATAGACACACATTCATACACACACACATCCAAACATACACACTCATAGACACACACACATACACACAGACGCGCACACACATACACACACATACACACATAATGATGCATTCACACACATACACATGCATACACACATAGACACACATATACACATACACATACACACATACACACATACACACACATATATGCATACACACACATAGAGAGACATACACACACATACACATACATGCATACATATGCATACATAATGCATATGCACATACACACACATAGACACATACACACACATAAACACATACACACTCATAGACGCGTAGCGACACATACACATAGACACACACACATACACACACATATACACAAACACATACACACATAGACACATACACATATAGACACATACACACATAATGATGTATACACACACATACACATGCATATGCATACATACATGCATACACATACACACATAAACACATACACACACATAGACACATACACACATACACACTCATAGATACACACACATACACATAGACACACACACATACACACACATAGACACACACACATGCACACATACACACATAGACATGCATACACACACATACACATGCATACACACATACAGACACATATACACACACATACAGACACATATACACACACATACACACATAGACACACATATATGCATACACACACACATAGAGAGACATACACAAATAAACACATACATGCATACATATGCATACATAATACATATGCATATGCATACAATGTACATACATACTTACATGCATACATAATGCACATGCATAGATACATACACACACAGACACATACACACACACAAACACATACATACTCATAGATACACACACATACACATAGACACACACACATACACACACATATACACACACATACACACATAATGATGCATACACACACATACACATGCATACACACATACAGACACATGTACACACACATTCACACACATATATGCATACACACACATAGAGAGACATACACACACATACACATACATGCATACATATTGCATATGCATAAGCATACATACATACTTACATGCATACATAATGCACATGCTTACATACACATACATAATGCATACAAACACATACACACATATGCATACATAATGCATATGCATATGCATACATAATGCATATGCATATGCATACATACATACTTATATGCATACATAATGCACATGCTTACATACACGTACATAATGCATACACACACACATACACACATAGACACATACACACATAATGATGCATACACACACATACATATGCATACACACACATATGCATAAATACATGCATACACATACACACACATAGATACATACACATAAACACATACACACTGATAGACACACACATACACATAGACACACACACATAGACACATACACACGTAATGATGCATACACACATACACATGCATACAGAGACACACATAATGATGCATACACACACATATGCATACATACATGCATACACATATACACATAGACACATACACACACATAGATACATACATACACATAAACACATACACACTCATAGACACACACACACATAGACACATAGACACATACACACATAATGATGCATACACACACATACATATGCATACACACACATATGCATACATACATGCATACACATACACACACATAGATACATACACATAAAACACATACACACTCATAGACACACACACATACACATAGACACACACACATATACACACACACATACACACATAGACACATACACACGTAATGATGCATACACACATACACATGCATACATAGACACACATAATGATGCATACACACACATACATATGCATACACACACATATGCATACATACATGCATACACATACACACATAGACACATACACACACATAGATACATACATACACATAAACACATACACACTCATAGACACACACACACACACATACACACATAGACACATACACACATAATGATGCATACACACACATACATATGCATACACACACATACATATGCATACACACACATATGCATACATACATGCATACACATACACACACATAGATACATACACATAAACACATACACACTCATAGACACACACACATACACATAGACACACACACATACACACATAGACACATATACACGTAATGATGCATACACACATACACATGCATACATAGACACACATAATGATGCATACACACACATACATATGCATACACACACATATGGGATACATACATGCATACACATACACACATAGACACATACACACACATAGATACATACATACACATAAACACATACACACTCATAGACACACACACACATAGACACATACACACATAATGATGCATACACACATACACATGCATACATAGACACACATAATGATTCATACACACACATATGCATACATACATGCATACACATACACACATAGACACATACATACACATAGATACATACATACACATAAACACATCAACACTCATAGACACACACACATACACATAGATACACACACACATATACACACACATACACACAAGACACACACACACATAATGATGCATACACACACATACACATACATACACACACATATGCATACATACATGCATACACATATACACATAGACACATACACACAAATAGATACATACATACACATAAACACATACACACTCATAGACACACACACATACACATAGACACACACACACGCACACATATACACACACAAACACACATAGACACTTACATGCATAATGATGCATACACACACATACACATGCATACACACATACAAACACATATACACACATACACACATATATGCATACATACACATATATATGCATACACACACATAGAGAGACATACTCACACATACACATACATGCATATATATACATACATAATGCATATGCATATGCATACATACATACATACATACATACATGCATACACACACACACATATACACATACATACACACACACATATACACACATAGATACATATACAAATAATGATGCATACACACACATACACATGCATACACACATACACACATATACATGCACATACATACACACACACATGCATACATACACATACTTAATGCATACACACTTACATATGTACACGTATATATATTGATTTCTAACCATTTTGTTTTAATTGTTAGGTATTATGGATCCCAGTCGAGAGAGAAAGGCGAAACTCACTCTCATAAAAAGTCTTATGAGAGCAAGAGTTCCGTCTGATACTCTAGGGGCCATAATGCGTGATTACTTAGAGGTGTCTGATGAGGAGCTGGATTATACGATCAAGATGCTTACCCAGCAATCAAATGAGGGCTCTTCTATGGCTCCACATGCAGGAAGAGAGCTAGCTACTCATAGGTATGTTTTGTTTTCATAAACTTTTTTAATGATATTATAACACATATTTTTATTTATTTCTATCTATCTATTTTCAGGACACCTATACCACCTCCAACATGTGATAGCAGAGCAGAGTTGCCTATGAGGACATGCATAGGAACCTTAGGATTAGAGTGCGACATAGAGCAAGAGGGGAACATTGTGTATATAGGGAATGGATTGGAGTTCAAGAGTAGAATGCGGGCACTATGCGACTCTTACTTGCGCTTTATCCACTTATCGTGGAAGTAAGTAAAAGTTTTACATATAAATTGAAATATATATCTTATGTTTTATTTACATTATGTTTTTTATTTTTGTAGTGAGCATGATGAGAGGGATAAGAAATATGTGCTTAGTTCACTTGAGATAGAGTTTGGGACAGGATGGTCCCTTAAGTGGTGTTTAAAAGAGATGCGGACACTTATGGCTCATTGTCGCGACAATGCAGGGTATGCACTGCTTTTATGTATATATATGTGGATATGAGTATGTGTGTTTATGCATGTATGCATGTATATGAGAGAGAGAGAGAGACTAGAGGTATAAATACACGCATACACACACATGCATATATACACACAAAACACATGCATATGCACATATAGATACACATACATACACAACACATGCATACGCATAAATAAATAAATAAATCCTATTTCAAAAATCCTAAATTGAAAACACTAATTTAATATTAGGGTTTTGAAATCCCTAATTTAAAAACTCTAATTCAACTTTTTAGCCATATGTTTGAAGTATATGTACACCTCCGACGTCCTACTAGAGAGATGTCTCTCCTCCCAACCTTATGCCTCTATATATAGCTACTCGAATCAACGAGGATCATAATATATGTAAAGATATATACACATCATGTAGATAGGATACATAAATATAAAATGGAGTAGATATATTATGCATCACACATACATGCCTAAATGCACACATAAATATATATATACATACTAACCTATTCACATGTACACATTTACACATAGACATATATACATATAAACATGTACACATCACATATACATGCCTACATGCACACATAAACATATATATATATGCATACATATTTACGTGTACATATTTACACATAGACACATATACATATATACATGTACACAATTATAAACACTTGCATATATTACATGAATACATGAATATTTTACATAAATGCATATGCATATATACACATATGCATATTTAACACATGTATACATATATCACACACATTCAAACACATACATATACATGAAATACATATATATGCATACTAACATATGTATACATATAATACACATGAATACACACACATATGCATACATACATGATAAAAATTTGCTCCTCGAAGATAAAGCTATATATAAAATAATTAGGCATACCCCCGAGCTTCATGTTCTAACTTAGAAGAACATCATTTCATCTCTCTAATAGGATTCATCGTTCAAGTTAATAAAAAAAACCTATTATCTGATATCCATTTAGAAGCTTCAAGTTATTGATCGATAACTAGAGTACAATTTACTATCTAATCTGCTCATATGTTTTCATTATTGCCATCATTTTGGTAAGACATCAATATAGTCTCATCTTCAATATCCTTATTGATTTCATTTATTTCTTCTATTGTTAAATCTATGTTCTCATGAATCACATCATCTATTGATGGATTAATATCTATTTCTGGTAATTCCTCTTCCTCATCAGTAGAATCAGCATGTAGAGAATTATCCTCTTCATCAAAAAGATTAGTATCATTATCACGTATAATGATTCTAATTTCTATTTCAGATGTTGATGTATCAGTATCTGATGTTGAATCATCAAGAGGACTTTCTTCGATCTCTCTAACAATAAACTGTTCAAACAATGACCTACCTCTAGGTTGCACATGAATGACTTGCCACCAAGGATGAGCATCTGGGTTTTTATAAAAAATGCTTGCTCAATATGCCTAGGAAGAATATATGGTTCTTTAGTAGATCTCATTACCTTGGAAGAATCAATTGTCCAAAACCCAGATAATTCCCTTCTTAATGTAGAATTACTACCTTTATACTCCGCTCGAAACCAGTCAACCTTCAAAATGACCTATCAAAATATATAACAACAAAAACCCATTATTAGGTGCTTAAAAAAATAACTAACTCTAAAAAATATATATAAACTTTTTTCTACCTGTTTGAATGTACGAAATGAAATTTCGTAGATACCAACAATAGTTCCTACGTAACCAAGTTCGCTATCTATAAGTTTCGTGTCTTTTGAGCTAGCACACGATAGTTGCTTGAAAGAAGCAACAATACTAGAATCCTCTGTTTTACGTAAAGAATCAATGGCTTTGATTCTAATATGCTGTCCAAAAGCCCACATATTAGTAAACATTCAAGCCTACAAAATAAATTCAATTAGTAAATAGAAACTAACATACATATATGAAAAAAATAAAATATTATTTTAATGAAACTACCTTTCGTTCACAACCTATCATTAACTCTCTTTGCTCATCTCAGATTTCTTCATTATTTGCATTGGCATGTTGCAAACGACTATATAGCCAATCCGTGAAAGAAGGTATATCTGTAATCTCATTATTATCGAGATTACGTCTAAATCTTTTGTTTTTTCGCCTTTTACTTCGGAGACTTTGAAGTTCCTCGTACTCGCTAAGGAATGCTTGCATGCATTCGCTATTATATGCTACAAAAGTAGAAACATCATTTTTTTCTTGAAATGTAAATAAGGATGGAACCCCCTTACCTGATAATACCTCATCTGTTATTTTTGAAGAAGACTCATTGGTCCATGCACGTGGAGCTTCTTCATGAACTCTTTCAAGGTACTCACTAACGTAATACATGCACTCTTCAAGCATCCAACCCTTTGCCATGGATCCTTCTGGTTTTTCTCTTTGTCGCACATAACCTTTTAGTATTCCCATAAATCGCTCGACCCAAAACATCCATCGAATGTTGACAACACCTGCAATCTCTATCTCATCTACAAGATGGACTAATAAATGAACCTGAATATCAAAAAATGAAGTAGGAAGTTCTTTTTCCATCAAACATAGTAGCTCTTTGCATTCACGTTTTTTTTGTGGGATCGAATTTTTATCGATCTCTTTGGATGTAATCCACCTATACATATCATAAAAACAATTATAAAGAAGTTAATTAAAAAATAAAAGATATCCAATATTCATACATATTAAATATAAAAGTATCATAATTACCTTATAAGTGATCCAAGACGATAGATCACATCTCGTACTCCTTTTGTTGTACATCCATCGATAACCAAAGGTAAAATATGTTTCAAAAAGTTATGCCAGTCATGGGTCTTTAACCCAGATAAGCTCTTATCATCCATAGTAAACATGTTTTGAAACGATGCTCCATATCCTGTAGGAGTCTTAATCAATTGAATTCTATTGTTGATAGTCTGTATCTCTTTTGTTGTAAGTACCCAAGGAGCAGATGCATAAGTTGTTTCTTGTCAATGTCTATCAAAAATTGGCCATAACTTTGGTTTGGATTTTTTATCTTTCGAAACATTCCTTGATGTTGTGGTATCTTTTAGTTCAAGAAGATGCTGCCATAGTGAATAACCAATATTTTTTAATATATGCATAGGATCAAGAAGATGACATACTTTTAACTCTTTCCAATACTCCAAAGAATACCATATTGATATGTTCTCAGCGAGTGCCAATTTTCCTTTACCTCTGTTCACATACTCATTATCTGAATCATCATTGAAGATTTCTGCTTCTGGATCTATCAGAGGTCCATCTGTCCATTTTTTATACCAATCCATAGGCATCATAGATTTTGGATACTGGCCTATTTCAAGCTTTCCATTAAAATGTATCGCTTCTCTTTTAGATCTTAATGGATGATCATCAGGCAAGAATCGTCGATGTCGAAGATAAATATTTTTGTTGAGATTCTTACTATAGATTGATCTCAACCAATCACCACAATATGGACAAGCTTTATAACCCTTAGTAGATATTCCTGCATCATGAAAAATGATAAAAATATAATTAGATTAAATCATATTTATTTACATGCATATTGAATAAAAAAATTACATCAATACCTGAACATATGCCATATCTAGGAAAATCGTGAATAGTCCAAGCCACAATACCACGAACCGTAATATGTCTTTCATTGATGCTTTTCGATACATCAATGACATTAATACCTCTCCATAACTCTTGAAGATCGTCAATGAGAGGAGCAAGATATACATTCATATCTTTAACTTGTCTTTTGCTTGGGATTAAAAGTGAAAGCATTAAATGTTCCTTTTTAATGCTAAGATATGGCGGAAGATTGTAGTTTATGACTACCACTGGCCATGTTGACCATTTACTGGACTTCATGGAGAATGGATTAACCCCATCTAATGCAACTCCTAACTTTAGATTCTATGGATTTTGTGCAAATTCAGGCCATGTAGAATCAATATGCTGAAAAGCAACACTATCATGAGGAATTCTGATTATTCCATCAGTACTTTTGTGATCATGTCCCCAAGTCAAAAGCTTTGATAATTCAGGGCTTTGAAACATATGTCTAATCCGTGGACCAATGGAAAATGTCTCAATACCTTTTTTGGGATTTTACCTTCTTCACCCTTATATCGAGGAGATTGACATTTGGGACATGTCAAAGAGTCTGCATATTCACCTCTATATAAAATACAATCGTTAGGACATGCATGTATACATTGATAATCTATACCAAGATTGTTGATTATCTTCTTCATTTCATCATGTGAGGTAGCAAGAATATTCTGACTTGGTAAAAACTTTCAAATAATAACCTGTAAGTTTATCAAAAAAGGATATATTAAAAAAGGTAAATAAATAAATATACATATATACATGTAGGTTTTTATTCTTACTTTAGATAAGGTAAGAACAAGAACTTGAATTGAATTGACACTTTTTGTCCGCGCATCTTTTAAAACTATTAATGCATCTTTCAAAATATTTACACAAAATTTGATTGTTTTGGATGGCAGCATACGATTGTTTGTTTTGGACACATGAAGTATGTACCTTCATTGAATGATTTGTCGATTCACACTTTCAAACTGAACATATGTGTGAATCGACAAATCATTCATATCCTCCAAAACAAACAATCATATCCTGCCATCCAAACAATCATATCCTGCCATCCAAACAATCGTATCCTGCTATCCAAACAATCGTATCCATTCAATTCAAGTTCTTCTTCTTATCTTATCTAAAGTAAGAATAAAAACCTCCATGTATTTATATATATATATATATATATTTATGTATATATATATAAATAGATAGAGAAATGAAAATTATACCTTAATAGTGTCAAAACAGATATGTTACTCCATCCAAAACGATTTTGAAGGTTGAGAATAAGTAAGCTCGCACTTAGTCGTGTCAAACGACTTCCTTCATATACATGCTTTAGATATTCCTTATTGCACAGGATTATTTTTGCGTAGCCTCCTCATGGAAGCTTTTGATAATCGTGGTCTTACTGGTAATTGTGAATGTTGTGGACGAATATCATCAACATCATACGTTGGAATCTACACATATAAATAAAACTCATTAGTATTCCATAAATGAATAAAAAGTAAACTTCAAATATAAAATTAAGTATATAACTTGTTAAATATGGATAGAAAATTTTTATTCTCTCTAGCTAAAAGGTGCTCTTGGAGGTCTACGCCATCCATAATTCACTAATAGTTCATCACCAGCATGTAATGTAGTAATAGCATTGACAACTATGTATCTTGATACATCTCTACTCATGTATGGTGATTCATGACTATTTTCACGCTCCTCAAATGTGCAATTAGTCCTTGAACTATTATGTAACCCTCGACTACTATTTATTGAACCTGCTATATTTCCATATGTGTAAGGTCTTCCATCAATATATAATCTTTCATTTTTTGCATGTAAAATCCTTCTACTAGTAAGGGATGCTGCGTTCAAGCATATTCCATAAGTACTCATGCTTTGAACATAACCTGAAAGTCGATGCCAATCTCCCCATCCATATATAGGACCACAAAATGACATAAGAGTGACTTCAGAGTTCGGGGGCACATACAAATCCTCTACAATAAAGAGACCACGACTAGCATTAGTAATAGTGGATGGAGCAATCATATAGTGATTACCCCAAAAGTTGAAAACATCTCCATCTAAAGGAAGTGGTCCTCTATTCCATCCTCCATATCTTCTTCTATCATATGTTTGTACTAAAGAACGATCACGAGCTGGCAATGGATAATCTCCAGCCGTTTCATTCTCTAAACCAGGAGGTAGAGGACTTCTAGAAACCTCTGCTTGTAATTGATGAACAGCAAGTCCATGGCGTGTACGAGGTATATTAACATTATGAGAAAAATCATCATCATCATCGAGCAAGTATTCTTGTATATCAACAATAATTTGATTCTATATTCAATACATTCCAATCGTGGTCTTCGATACGTGCCATAACAAGAGTTACACCAACATATAATATGCTCTTCATAGTAAAATTCATCATAATTCCTATCGGAGGACACATGTGAAGTCGTTGCATGGGTAGGAGGTGGTGGAGTACCCTCTGATTGATCAGAATCTGCACATAATAAGAAACATAAAAAAATATATAAGTTATGTATCCATCAAATATATTTAAAATTAAATATTTCATATACTTATAGTATAAAGTCGTTGCATGAAGAGGAGACGGTGGTGGAGTTCCATCTGATTGATCAGAATCTACAAATAATGATATTTGATATTAATAATTTGATTATCTACATAAACAAAAAATTCACATATACATATTTACACATACACACATATTCACATATACACATTTACACATACACACATATTCACATATACACAACTACATATTATTGTGGGATAAATGCATGTATTTTGTATGAATGAGTGTATATGCATGCATGTGTGTGTACGTATATATGTGGATATGTATATGTATGTTTATGTTATATGTATGTATATGTGTATATGTATACATATATGCATGCATATATGTTTGCATGTATATGTGTATGTGGGTATGTGTATGTGTATGTGTATGTGTGTGTATATATGTGTATGTATTCTGACTTTTTTTTCTGTTTGAGATTAAATTAACAGGAGATATTGTATGGTCGAAAAAAATAAGAGGCGAGCTAGCATACCACCTGAGTCGTGGCAGTTTTTTCGTAGACAGCTACGTCTTCAGAAGTCATTTCCTCAGCAGAAGGTACACAAATTAATAGGTTATATTAATAATTTTTATATATTTTAGTAATTTTTTACATTTAATTTATGTATTTTTTTTCTTGAATAAACAGGCTGTTGCAAAGAAGAGAGTGGAGTCGGGCCACACATCGCACCTAGGCCAAATGGGCTATAATGGTTTTGTAGCTACGTTTGTAAGTATATGTGTTATTGTGAGTATATTTTTTATTTTAGTTAAAATGCAAGCAACTAATGTTTTTTATTTGTTTCATTGCAGCGGAAGGATTATGGCTGATATCCTATGAAACAGGAGATCGAGTATGCTACACATTTTGGATATCGGCGTTTGAGCAAGTATATGCAAGATCATCTAGATGCCTTTGTGAGTATTTCTAAATTTTATATAATTATTTTGTTTTTATGAGTGTTTTAATTATTTTATTTATTTATGTTTGTTATATGTAATACAGGAGTATTATGGAGAGACAAATATGGATGAGGTGGAGAGACAGACACAGGAGGGACGATCTCGATCGTCACAGGGTGATCATGACGATGAGGATGAGGATGATCAGAATGATCATGATATTTCTGATGATGATGATGATCATGATGATGATCATCATCATGATGATGATTAGGATTTTAGTTGATTATGACATTGGATTATATGTATTTACATTGATATATATATTTTTTTTTTATTTCAGTTATGTTTTGAATTGTGTGTATGGTATTAAGTAATGAAGAGTTTTGTTCTATTGATTGTTATTATTGTTTATATTAGGCATGTGTTTTAATACTTTAATTATGTATGTGTGTGTATATGTATGTATGTGCATGTGCATGTGTATGTATATGTATGTATGTGCATGTGCATGTATAAGTGTATATGTGTGTATGAGTATGTGCATATGCATTTGTATGTACGTATGTGTATATGTATATGCATGTATATGTATAACTCTATGTGTATATGTGAGTATGTGCATGTATATGTGTATATGTAGGTATGTGCATGTGTGTGCATGTGTATATGTGTTTTAATACTTTAATTATATAATTCATTCATATGTGTGTACCTAAGTGTATATGTATGTGTGTGTATATGTATGTATGTGCATGTGTATGTGTGTGTATATGTATGTATGTGCATGTGCATGTATAAGTGTATATGTATGTATCAATATGTGCATGTTCTTGTGTATGTGTGTGTATATGTATATGCATGTATATGTATAACTCTATGTGTATGTGTGTGTATGTGCATGTATATGTGTATATGTAGGTATATGCATGTGTGTGTGCATGTGTATATGTGTTTTAATACTTTAATTATATAATTCATTCATATGTGTGTACCTAAGAGTATATGTATGTGTGTGTATATGTATGTATGTGCATGTGTATGTGTGTGTATATGTATGTATGTGCATGTGCATGTATAAATGTATATGTGTGTATGAGTATGTGCATGTTCTTGTGTATGTGTGTGTATATGTATGTATCTGTGTGTATATGTGTGTGTACATGTATATGCATGTATATGCATGTATATGTATGTGTGTATATGTATATGTATATGTATATGTATATGTATATGTATATGTATATGTATATGTGTATATGTATATGCATGTGTATATATATGCATGTGTATATGTATGAAACATGCATGTGTATGTGGATGTGCATATACATGTATTTGCATATATGTTAATGTATATATATATATATATATATATATATATATATATATATATACATATATTATATATATATATATATATATATATATATATATATATATATATATATATATATATATATATATATATATATATATATATATATATATATATGTATGTATGCATGGATGTCTTTTTATGTGGTTGTAGGAATGTTTGTGCATATGCATGTGTATATGTGTGTATGTCTAAGTGTATGTGCACATGTATCTATGTGTATATATGTGTGTGTATGTGCATGTGTATATATGTATATGTGTGAAAGTGCATCTTCATCATGTATAAGTGTATGAGTGCATATCAATAAGTGTGAGTATGCTATGTAATAAAAATAACACAATTCAAATGATCTACAAAGAATAGAAATTGTACTTACAATTGTTAGCCATACTTTTTGCTTGGTTAGCTTCTTGAATAACCTGCAATAAAGAGAGAAAGAAAAGAGAGAGAGAGAGAGAGAGATCTAGAGAGAGAGAGAATTCAAAGAGAGAAAGATGTAGAAAGAGAGAAACAAAGACAGAGGGAGACAATAAGAGAGAGCTTAGGCAAAACAACAATTCTGCATATACTTGCTTTAGCTTGTAAGCACAACGCAATTGCGAACGTTGGAGAGCTCTTCGATCGGATGCGTGAAAATGCCACCCTTATATGGCCAATTGTAAGAATCCAAATTCCTTATATGGCTCATCACCACCCTTATATGGCCAATTGTAAGAATCCAAATTCCTTTTAAAAAATGCATAGTCATTTGTGTTTATGAATTTTGGAATCTCTTCCCTCTTATCATATATCTGACTTTCTACAATATATGCATTGCATGAGAGTAGGATATCACCTATATCTGGAACATAGAATCTGTATCCTTTGCTTTCAATTGTATAACCAATAAAGACCACTTTAATGGCTTTTACATCGAGCCTACCACGATCCTTCTTCTCAATGTGAACATAAGTTGGGGAGCCAAATACTTTGAAGTAACTCACATTAGGCTTCGTCCCATAATAAGATTCATAAAGTGTAATGGCCTTTAAATCTTTTGTGGAAGAAGTATTGATTAGTTGTATGTATTGCATCAAATGAAAACTTGGGAGAAAGCTTTTTGGATGACATCATACTATGCATCATCTCAACAAGTATCCAATTCTTTCTCTCTGCAACACCATTTTGTGCTGGCATGTAGGAAATAGTGAAGTGATGAGAAATACCTTTTTCTTCAAGAAAAGACTTAAAGTCTTTAGAAATATACTCTCCTCCTCTATCATTTCTCAAAATTTAGATCTTTGACTAAATTTCATTTTCAACCATAGCTGTGAATTTCTTAAAAGTAGGAAAAACCTCTAACTTCAGCTTAAGACCATAAATCCACGAATATATAGAGGAATTATCAACAACAGTAAACAAGTACATGTAACCTTGAACAAAACTTTTTCTCATCAAACCATTCACATCTAAATGTATGATCTACAACTTCCTTGTGGCCATGATGTATCCATGCTTCTTGAAAGGAAGTTTGTGAAGCGTTCCTACAAGACATCCTTCACAGGACTCTACATTTGCTAGTAAAGCAAAAGTAGGAAAACTTTCCACCATACCTTTTTGTTGATTTTCATCTTGAAGTAACAAGAATTATAACTCTTCAAATGAAAGTTCTCTATCTCTTGTAGAGAGAGATAAAGAAGTAACAAAAGCATGATATGAAGACAGAAGTGCATTAAAAGTGTTTACGATCTTTTCATCTGAAATATTTACTCCAACATTGAGTAACTGATCTTATAAAGCTGTGAGTTTCAAAATATGTGTGTGAACGCATTCACCAACTTTCATCCTTGTGTTGGCTAGTTTTCTCCTTTGATGAGATTTCCTAGTAGGGTTGTTGCTTTGATAGAGATTCTCTAACTCCAACCAAGATTGATGAGAGGTTTTGCATGACCTCATTTGAGGTATAATATGCCTCTTGATTCCCATAGCAATATAGGAAAGTTTTTCTGCATCACTTGAATCCCATCTAGATTGTTCTCATTTAGGAAGTAATCTCATGGTAGTATGGACTCTTGATGATGAAAGAGTTTCTGCATCCCTTGAATTCCATCTAGATTGCTCTTCTATAGGAAGTAATAAAGTAGTAATATGGACTCCTGATAACCTCCTATTGAGTAGAAATAGGAGTAGTAAGTCTTCTAGAAGATGAAGAAACATCTTCTCCAACTTTTTTTTGAATCAAGGAAGTTTGGCCTTAGCCTACTCTCCTAGAATGGTATTAAATAAAAGGAAAAGAAAGGTACAAGTGAAGGGGACTAGTGCCCATGGGAACCTCCAAATCCCACATCTTCTCCAGCTTGTCTTGGCCTTGGATAAAAGCCATTAATAATATTCCATAAGTCCTTTGATACTAAAAAATTCATCATTATAAAATTCCACATTGGATAGTTAGACATTCCCTCAAGCTTCTTTTCATTCTTAAGTTTATAATCACTCATATTTTTAATAGTATATGTCAACTATGCTCTGATACCATATGTTGGAAGTGGGGTGGGCCTCAATAACAGTATTAATGACAAGTTTATAGGATCTTCCAACACATGAACCTTAGCACACACACCTTAATGCTGAAAAAGATGATGAGTGAGAGGTAGAGAGATAGTAGACATGTTTCTTCAAAGTGTACACTAAGCTAGGATGCTCAGCTACACTATCTTATATTCCAATGTCAAATGACAATGTGTGAATATGATACAAACTGATAATTTCTAAATCTAGGCATAAATAGGGAACTAGATACAAGAAACTATGTGTAAAGTGCCTTAGAGTTATGATGCGTGTGTGTGAGAATATGGAGAATATGAATAGTTTAGAACTACTTGTTGATATATTTAGGTAGTGATGTGTGTGAACACACTAGGACCACTGGGTCATTTTTTTCCCTCTTTAGGAGGTTTTTTTCCCCCACTTTGTATATACACCTATTGCCCTAATGGGATACTTATCTTTGTACACTCTCTAGTAATACATTCAGTATTGTGTGTTGTGCTCCAAGCTTCTTCTCCTTCCTTGTGTTGTTCACGTGCTTCCGCAGACGTCTATCTCCAACAATTGGTATCAGAGTAGGTCGTCGCTTCATCTAGGGTGCTGTCGACACTCCTCCGGTTGCAGTCTCAGAATCGCACAAATTTTGATGAGCATTCTCAGCGTGTTTTTGAGATCAAAACAAATTCGTTTTGTGTGCCGAAATCATGATATGAGCTTGTTTCGGCCTCCAAACGCACTATCACAATGC
>CM035440.1:4422440-4549940 GCA_020310875.1 Ceratopteris richardii
TAGTAGACTCAGATGATTAGTACTTTGATAGTGGGGCAACCAAACATATTACCTCACAGCGGAGTTTCTTCTCTTCACTCGAGTCTGCCCCTATAGGGAATAATACTATTACATGCGCCAACGACTCCTCTTATCCTGTTGTGGGAGTTGGTAAGATCATTTTGACTACTACTGATGGTAGTTCTTTCACTTTGTCAGATGCATTGTTTGTGCTAGGGATCAAGAAAAATATGTTATCAGTCTCTGCATTAGCCAAGATTGGCTTGGTTGTAAAATTTGTTGATGACATGTGTACAGTTCATGATCTGTCAAATGGCAATCAGATTATTTCTTCTGGCATTTTATGTCGTGGGTTGTATAAGCTCATAGACTATGAAAGATCTATAAATGATTTGGCATGTGCATACATGATTCTCAGGCTATGTCAGATGCAAAGCTTTGGCATGCACACTTTGGTCATCTTAATTTTGCTACTTTGCTACGCTTGCAGAAATCTGAAATGGTGTCCTCTTTGCCCAAACTTGAGGCACCTTGAAAACATGTTTGTGAAGGCTGTATTTTGGGCAAAATGCAGTGTTCTTCCTTTCCAAAAGATGGTTCAGTTCAGGCTACTCAGAAATTGTAGCTTGTACATAGTGATGTTTGTGGTCCTATGCAAACAGCTTCTTTTGGAAATTATCTTTACTTGATGACTTTCATCGATGATATTTCCAGGCATGCATGGGTATATCCATTGAGGGCAAACTCCGAAGTGTTCATGTGCTTCAAACAGTTTTTGGTTTTGGCTGAAAATTTGTCAGCATGAAAAAATGGGCACCCTCCATTCTGATCGAGAGGGGGAATATATGTCTTCTGATTTTAATGCATTTTTGGCTGAACGTGGTATAAAACACCAGTGTATAGTTCCATATACACCTCAAAAGAATGGAGTTGCTAAACGAAAGGACAGGTCACTCATGGAGATGGCAAGGTGTATGGTCAAATCGACATGACTCATTGCTAATCATGAATATGGCCATGCCACAAGATAATCTGATGAGCATGTTTTCTACATAGATTTAGGTTGTTCCAATCATGTGGCAGGAAATGTAGTCCTCCTATCAGATTTAGAAGATTCAAGGAACAAGCATGAGGTACAAATAGGAGATAATACAAGAAACCTTGTGGAGAAAATAGGAAATGTCAAAGCACCTAATGGAAACATCAACTTACTCAGTAAGGTAATCTATGTCCTTACCATTACAAAGAATTTGATAGCTGTTGGGCAGATAGTAGAGAAAGGGTTGCAAGTCAGGTTCACAAGAGGAGGAGCATTTGTTGAGGATCCAAGCCAAGGATTAAGGAGAATCGCAAAAGGTGAAAAGATAGGTAGATTGTTCACATTTGAATTACAAGACACTAGAAACATTGCTCTCTTTAATTATGGTAGTCAGGCACTCATAGAATTGGAAGTATGGCACAAGAGGTTAGCACATATTGGTGAAGGATCACTAAAGCAGATATGTAGAGACCAAAGTGTACTTGGACTCCCTAATTCGTCAGATTTATAAATGTAGTGCAAGTCAATTTTGAAAGTCTCATAGGTTACCATTCATGAAGAAAGGATATATACATGGAGATCTCTTGGATTTGGTTCATACAGATGTATGGGGACCTAGCAAGGATGCTTCAATATCTGGATCAAGGTATTATGTCTCCTTCATTGATGATTGCAGTAGATGGACTATACTATACTTTATAAAACACAAAGATGAAGCTTTTTCATACTTCAAAAGATATTTGGCTCTTGTGGAGAATCAAACAGGTAAGACATTAAAAAGGCTAAGGTGAGATGGAGGGGGAGAGTACTTCTCCCATGAATTTGACTCCTTCCTTCAAGAAAGATGAATCAAAAGAGAGATCACTACAAGGTACACTCCTAGGCAAAATGGATTGGCAGAAAGAAGGAATAGGACAATTCTTGAAGCTGCAAGGTCTATGCTAAATGAGAAGCTCTTACCTAATTACTTATGGGCTAAGGTTGTATCCACAGCCACTTATTTGATGAACATGTTACCTTCAAAATCATTTGATGGCATACACCATATGAGGCTTGGAATGGAAGAAGAGCAAGCTTGGATCATTGTAAGATTTTTGGATGTGTTGCTTTTGCTCATGTTCCTTCACAGGTTAGAGGCAAGATGGATCCCAAAGCAGAAAGGTGTGTATTCATTGGATATGACAACAATCAAAATCACTATAGATTATACAACCCAACAACCAAAATATCCTTGGTGAGTAGAGATTGTGGAGAATGAGTTCTCCTATGCGCAATGAAAATATGTACTGAACCCTTGTATGTCCAACACTTAGACAAACAGTTACACCTTAGATAGCTTGATTCTCTTAATAAAAGACTCAAATGGACTTGTGCCTTTAGTCAATCAAAGGAGACAAAGAGAGCTTTATAAAAAGCTATAAATAACTTAGTTTGGACAAGTTTTGATTAGGCAACGCAACTAACAAAGATCAACTACTTGTCTACACAAGTATGCAAAAGAACTTAACCTCACTCTCGAATTGATAACTCCTTGAATATATATCCTTTGAGGAAGATATTTAGGATAGAGAAAGAAGACACAAGTAGCTTTCCAACAAGCTAAAAATCAAGTAATTTGGATGAGTTGTGGTTTAGGAAACTCAACTAACCAATATAGACCACCTCAGCACACAAGTATACTAAAAAACTAGACTTCACTCTCTGACAGATATCACATAGAGTATAAACTCTTTGAGTGAGATATTTGAGATACAAAACATATATGCAAAGAGCTTTCCAAAAAGCCATTTGAATACATTTTGGTTGGGAAACATAACCGACCAAAATAGACTACCTGTCTACACAAATATGTTGAAAAACTAGACTTCACTCTTTGACTGATATCTCATAGAATATATAAGCAATGAGGGAGATGTTTAAGATAGGCAAAGTAAACAAGATAAGCTTTCCAATGGGTATTTAAATGCAAGAAATGGTTATAGACACATTGCGATATGAGCTTCACAACTGTGCTATGTATAAAATGACGTGGGACTGGAAGGAGTCTATGGGAAGACAAAATGACAAAATGACCAAATCTGACTATTGGGAGCTCTTTCCTCTTTCTCTCCTTGTTTAGAACCTGCTCCCACTCCACTTTTATAACCAATGAGCATGTGAACAAGTTTGTGCCTCCTTCTTAACTCACCACTTTGCCCACTACATGCCACTGACTACAAGGCAGATATTGTATCTTTTACTCATCATGAATTTTGACTAGAGATTTTTTCTTTTCTTTTTTTTCTTTTTTCTTCTTTTCCTTTATCCGTATATTTGGTAAATTTATCCAAGCATAGCTCATGTGAAAATGACCTTGTACATTTATCTTCAACACTCCCCCTCAAGCTCATTTGGGAGTTATCTTCAACCATGTCCTGCAAATTTATCACATCCTTGAAACATTTGAGTTTAGAAGCATCCAAGAACTTTGTAAAAACATATTTGCAACCTGCTCTTTGGCTCTGATGAACTTTATCTCCACATGTTTGCTCAATACCTTCTCCCTTACATAATGGTAGTGGACCTCTATGTGCTTGCTCCTTGCATGAAACATAGGATTGCTTGCCAAGTAAATACTTGACATGTTATCACTGTATATAGGGATGGTTCCAACTTGCACTTCAAGATCAGCCAAAAGCTTTTTAATACACATTGCTTCACATGTGGAAAATGCTAATCCTCTATATTCATCCTCCATGGATGAAAGTGCAATAGTAGGTTGTTTCTTTGAGCTCCATGTCATAGGTTTGCTTCCTATCATGAACACATAACCTGAGGTTGATCTCCTATCTTCCTTTCAACCTACCCAATCAGCATCGCTTAAGCCTTTGACCTGCAATTCTTCATCAAACATGTAAAACAAAGCATGATTAACTGTATGCTTTATGTATCTCAACACTCTCTTGGTTGAATTTAAATATTCGCTTGTCGGGGCTTGCATAAACTAAGAAAGTAAACCAACAACATAAGATAAATTGTTGGTGTAAATCAAGCCTTCACACTTGGCTTTGATTTGTAGCTTGAAGATATCACATAAAGCTTGGATTAATTCTTGAAGATTGAGCCATAGAAACTCATGCTTATGAGTTCTCACTTTTTTACTTAGTGTAAAAGTCATTGTGACTTGGAATATTTTGTAATCACACCTACTTGAGAAAGTCGTGGAAATTTGAATGTTGTAATGGAGAGAATATCTCCCTACTTTTAGAGGAGAGATTCTAGGGAGCCTTAATTTGAATTTCAAATTCAAATGAACACAAAACTCCTATAAAAGATGAAGTAGAAAAGTCGCGGGTGTGTCACTCATTCTAGCTCATCTCCCGAGGCATTTTATCATTGTAACTCATTGTGTGTGAGTGCTACTTTATAGCCAACACCACAATACCTCATTTAGCTATGCTTGTCAAGCTAGTGAGATTGTACAAACACATTAATCAATAGAAGTATACATTCACTATCTCTGGTTTTTCTCTGAGTCATCATCTCCAAGTCTGTCAACTTCAATAGGGCATATCTCACGATCTACTGAACCAAATTGGATGATTCAAAGTGCATTGGATTCAGCTCAAAGGCTACTATACACCTACAAAATTTCAAGGCCATTGGATCAACCATTACAGAGAAATCTCAGTCGAGGTGCTCACTGGTCTGTGACTGTAAGTCTCCTAAAAAGTCGGGGGTGTACCTTATTTTGATAAAGTGATTTCTCTGAGTATAGTTCATCATTTCCTTTCATTCCACTTGCAAATGGGAGCTTATTAAGCTAATTGAATAACTCTATAAGGAATTGTTCTAATTGTAAGTGTGCTGGCCACACTGAGTGAAAGACTGAGCAGGTATCATTACAGAATTAGAAAGTTTTTCAAGACTAGTCAAGTGCAAACTCATCTGTTTTGATCTAATCATTACTCAACTCATTTCCAAAGTACATATAGCATATTTTGGTGTCATTTGGAAGCTCAAGGAGTCTACTAAGCATTTCTGGAATCAAAGGAGGGCAGGTGTGAAGCAGGTTTTGCAGCATCAACTCATTTCTTGAGTGCATCCAACCATCACTCCCAACAGTGGTATCAGAGCAAAGAAGGTAAACATGGGTGATGGTTTCCCTTCATTCATTGACAAATTGGACAAAAACACCTATCAGGCTTGGTCATTGAGAATGAAGACCTATCTACAAGGGAGAAGTTTATTTGGATACATATCAGGAGATGAGGAATTGCCCTCATTCAAGACAAGAGGACTACCCACAAAGGATGAACATGAAAGACTCAACCAATGGTGTGCAAAGGATGCTTTGGCAAGGTCTTATCTCTTAAACTCTATATTTGACTTTCTTTTACCACATGTAAGGAACTGTAAGACTTCCCAAGAGACTTGGGAAACCTTGTCAAACTACTTTTCTTCCAACACAAGGGCCAGAAAGAATCAACTATGGATTGAGTTTACAACTCTTAGGAAGCAGCCCAAGCACCCAGTCTCAGAGTATGTGACAAAGATCAAAGATGTGGCAAACCAACTAGCAAGCATTGGAGAGGAGATTGAAGAGGAGCAAATAGTCAGGCAAGTAACAAATGGACTCAAGGCAGATGATAAGTGGGAAAGTTTCACCACTGCAATGGACCTCTATATGGACATGCATACCCCAGATCTCACAACACTTATGGGCCAACTCTTTACACATGAAGCAAAGTTTACAAAGGCAGGAGATCAATCAAAAGGTAATAACCCCTCTGCTCTCTATACTGATAAGAAAGTTAAAGATAAAGGTAAAGGGAAGAAACAGGATGAAGAAGGCTCTACCTCCCAAGCTAATTATGCAGGGAGAGGTAGATCATCTAGAGGAAGAGGCAGAGGAGGTAAGTCAGGTAGGGGGAGACCCTACAACTCATCACCATGCAACATTTGTGGATTGTCCAATCATACCACAGATGAATGCTACAAGAACTACAAGAATCAGAGAGGAAGAGGCTACTCAAGAGGTGGATACTCTCAAGGGAGAGGCAGATTCAACCAACATCAAAGCTAGAATGGATACAACAATCAATACAACAACAACCATAATGGTAACTACCAAGGTGGATTCAAAAATAGAAGAGACTACAACAATTACACAGAGGAGCAAGATGACTCCCTATTGATCATGAATATGACCTCCAAGATAGGTACAAATGATTATCATTTATTTTATATTGATTCAGGATGTTCTAACCATGTAGCTGGCAATGTGGCACTACTTTCTGATTTGGAAGAACCCAAGGGAAAACATCAGGTACAAACAGGTGATGACACTAAACATTCTGTTGTTAAGATTGGAAATGTGAAGACATGTTATGGAAACCAGAATCTATTAAGCAGGGTACTCTATGTACCAACCATCACCAACATGGAGCATATGTGGAGGACCCAAGACATGGATTCAGAAGGATAGCCAAAGGGGAGAAATCAGGTAGATTGTTTACTTTTGAACTAGAAGACACCAAGAACATTGCTTTGTATAATTATAAGGATCAGACACTTTCAGAGTTAGAAATATGGCACAAGAGATTAGGGCACATAGGTGAAAGAACCCTAAAGCAAATGTGCAGGGATCAATGTGTGCTTGGGATACCTAATGTGTCCAAGCAACACATGATTTACAAGTGTGGATCATGTCAATTTGGTAAGTCTCACAGGTTGCCCTATTCAAGGAAAGGTTTCATGCATGAAGATTACCTAGACTTGGTACACACAGATGTTTGGGGACCTAGTAAGGACCCTTCTATTTCAGGTTCAAGGTATTATGTGTCATTTATTGATGACTATAGCAGATGGACCATTTTATACTTTATGAAGCATAAAGATGAAGTGTTTAATTGTTTCAAGAGGTATCTTGCACTTGTTGAAAATCAAACAGGAAGAAGCTTGAAGAGGCTAAGGTCAGATGGTGGAGGAGAATACTTCTCCAATGAGTTTGAAGATTTCTTGCAGGAAAGAGGCATCAAAAGGGAGATCACTACAAGGTACTCACCTGAACAAAATGGGGTAGCTGAAAGAAGGAATAGACTCATAGTAGAAACAACTAGGTCTATGCTTAATGAAAAGAAGTTGCCAAATTATCTTTGGGCAGAAAGTGTATCCACTGCCACCTATCTCATAAACAGGTTGCCATCCAAATCACTTGATGGCATGACACCATATGAAGCTTGGCATGGTAAGAGACCCTCTCTGGATCATTGCAAAATCTTTGGTTGTGTTGCATATGTGCATATTCCCTCACAGGTAAGGGGAAAGCTAGATCCCAAGGCTGAAAAATGTATGTTCATTGGTTATGATTTGAACCAAAAGGGATACAGATTCTACAACCCAACAAACAAAGGCTTCAAGGTAAGCAGAGATGTCATCTTTGATGAGAATGACTCATGGTATGAGAATGAGTGCAGGAAAGTTAGTCTACCCTTTGATATGGAAGAAGATTTCCCAAAGCTCACCAAGGAGGAACCAATTCAGCAAGAAGATTCAAGCTCAGATGATGATGATACAATAAACCTTGAAGAGTTCAAGGCTTGGAAGTCCAAAGGAAAGATGAAGATAAAGCAGCTAGAAGATAAACCAGAATCCTCAACTCAAGCAATGAGGAGATCTCAGAGAGAAAAGAAGAAGCCTATCAGATTTGGGTATGACACATCACTTGTAACTAAACATTCTGTATATCTTGCAAAGGACTTGTTGAATGAAGAACCAGGTACCTATGAAGAAGCAATTACCAAACCAGAATGGAAAGAAGCCATGGATGAAGAGATGGAAGCTCTCAAGGAAAGTGATACTTGGGACTTGGTACCCAAGAAAGACTCTATGAAAGTGATAGGATCCAGATGGATCTACAAACTAAAGAAGAATTCAGATGGAACAATAAACAGGTACAAAGCTAGGTTGGTAGTGAAGGGTTTTGCACAAACCCAAGGCATTGATTATGAGGAGACATTTTCTCCTGTGGCTAAGATGCCAACTATCAGAATATTGGTGAGTGTAGCTGCATCTAAGAATTGGAATATGTACCAATTAGATGTCAAGAATGCTTTCTTGAATGGATGGATATCTGAAGAAGTCTACATGTCACAATCACCTGGCTATGAAGATCCAAAAAAAGGTACATTATGTTTGTAAATTGAAGAAGGCTCTGTATGGTTTAAACCAGGCACCTAGAGCATGGAACTACAGGTTGACAACCTACCTCCAAGACCAAGGATTTGTGATGAGTAAAGCAGACACTTCTCTGTTTATAAAGAGAAGTAGTACAGAGGTAATTTACCTATGTGTTTATGTTGATGACATCATCATTACAGGCAATGATGTCAATGGGATTAGGCACATCAAAGGACAGATGATGAAAGAATTCAAGATTTGTGATCTTGGATTATTGAAGTATTTCTTAGGTCTTGAATTGGTCTACACAAACTCAGGTATCTACATCACTCAAAAGAAGTATGTACAGGATATGGTCAAGAAGTTTGGCTTGCAGGATGCTAAAGTATCTACTACTCCAATGGAGGTCAACCTAAAGCTAAGTGCTCATGAAGGAGAAGAAGTCAAAGACATCACAGGATACCAAAGTATGGTAGGTAGTTTGAACTATGATACCTTGACAAGAATTGACATAGCATATGGAGTTAGTGTGCTTAGTCAATTCATGCACAAACCAAGGGTACCTCATCTAGAGGCAGCAAAAAAGATCTTGAAGTATCTGAAGGGAACTCAAAATCATGGTTTGTACTTTCCTTATACATCAGATATTGACATTAAAGTTTATTCAGATGCAGATTGGGCAGGATGCAAGGATGATAGGAGAAGCACTTCAGGATATATTTGTTTTGCAGGAGATAAGCCTATCTCTTGGTCAGCTAAGAAGCAACCTACAGTGGCATTGTCATCCACTGAAGCTGAGTATAGAGGGCTTGCCAATGCCACTCAAGAAGCTATCTGGTTGAAGCTTCTATATACAGAGTTAGGTCTATATACAAGGCCACCAATCATCTTTGGAGATAACACTAGCTCTCTTCACCTTGCAGCTAATCCAATTTATCATGCCAGAACCAAACACAAAGAGGTTCATTACCACTATGTGAGGGAGAAGTTACTTAGCAAAGAGATTCAATTGACATATGTGTCTACTAATATACAATGTGCAGATTTACTCACAAAGGCATTGGATGGAAACAAGTTATGCAGATTTAAATCCATGATTGGATTGCAGGATGTGATTGAAGACTAAAGATGAAGAAGATGAAGACTTGAGCCAAAGTGTTTGGCTTGAGGGGGAGCTGTTGGTGTAAATCAAGCCTTCACACTTGGCTTTGATTTGTAGCTTGAAGATATCACATAAAGCTTGGATTAATTCTTGAAGATTGAGCCATAGAAACTCATGCTTATGAGTTCTCACTTTTTTACTTAGTGTAAAAGTCATTGTGACTTGGAATATTTTGTAATCACACCTACTTGAGAAAGTCGTGGAAATTTGAATGTTGTAATGGAGAGAATATCTCCCTAATTTTAGAGGAGAGATTCTAGGGAGCCTTAGTTTGAATTTCAAATTCAAATGAACACAAAACTCCTATAAAAGATGAAGTAGAAAAGTCGCGGGTGTGTCACTCATTCTAGCTCATCTCCCGAGGCATTTTATCATTGTAACTCATTGTGTGTGAGTGCTACTTTATAGCCAACACCACAATACCTCATTTAGCTATGCTTTTCAAGCTAGTGAGATTGTACAAACACATTAATCAATAGAAGTATACATTCACTATCTCTGGTTTTTCTCTGAGTCATCATCTCCAAGTCTGTCAACTTCAACAGGGCATATCTCACGATCTACTGAACCAAATTGGATGATTCAAAGTGCATTGGATTCAGCTCAAAGTCTACTATACACCTACAAAATTTCAAGGCCATTGAATCAACCATTATAGAGAAATCTCAGTCGAGGTGCTCACTGGTCTGTGACTGTAAGTCTCCTAAAAAGTCGGGGGTGTACCTTATTTTGCTAAAGTGATTTCTCTGAGTATAGTTCATCATTTCCTTTCATTCCACTTGCAAATGGGAGCTTATTAAGCTAATTGAATAACTCTAGAAGGAATTTTTCTTATTGTAAGTGTGCTGGCCACACTGAGTGAAAGACTGAGCAGGTATCATTACAGAATTAGAAAGTTTTTCAAGACTAGTCAAGTGCAAACTCATCTGTTTTGATCTAATCATTACTCAACTCATTTCCAAAGTACATATAGCATATTTTGGTTTCATTTGGAAGCTCAAGGAGTCTACTAAGCATTTCTGGAATCAAAGGAGGGCAGGTGTGAAGCAGGTTTTGCAGCATCAACTCATTTCTTGAGTGCATCCAACCATCACTCCCAACATAAATCAGGTCTTGTAATGTTTGCATAGATTAATGATCCTACAATGCTTATGTATGTCCTTACATTTTCCAATAGTTCTCTATCATTTGAGCAAATCTTTGTATTTGTGTCCCATTGGGAAAGATGGATGGACACTCCAAGAAATGAGTAGGTACTACTAAATCTTGCTTTGTACCAACCCCTTCTTGCTTCAGAGTTGAGTTTTAGGTCCTCTTAGCCTTCGAATGACACTAAATAAGTGCCTATGTACTTTGGAAATAAAATGAGAAATGATTGAATCAAAACAGACTATGTCCAAGTTGAAGGATTAATGAAAACCCTCTATTTTTGTTCACACACATGCTGCTTGTTATGCTCAGTGCTTCCAGTACGGTAGGAATTAGAAAACTTCCTTTTAGAGGTATCAAAATAGCTTAGTAAGCTAATGATTCCAAGTAGAATCACTTAAAATGATGCACTATACACTGAGCAATCAATTTAGCAATTGAATCATTACCCTCGATTTTTTAGGACCTCTGCAGAGTTTGACCAGTGAGTGCCTCAATGCACTTTTCTCCAAATTGGCTGAATAGATTGTCTTAAAACTTTGTGGGCGTGTAGAGAACTAGGATCTGAATCCAAGAAGCTATAGAAAATTGAAAATGATGAAGAAATGATTGAGATATGAGCATTACAAGTTGACTGTTATGAATGACTATGATAGAGAGAACATAGATGAGAAGTATAGATATTTTGTATTAGAACACAATGTTGTACAAGATCATTAGCATGATAAACAATGCCTAATGATTGTGAGTAGTATAGGCTATGATGTATGCCTTACTCTCTTACAATGTGGTCAAGGAGAACTCTGGTATGGAGTCACTTATCTCGCGACTTTTCTAGACATATTTTATAGATGTGAGATTTAAATTTGAATTTGAATCCTCCATTGGCTCTCACTAAAAAGCAGTCCTCCAATCTAGGAGATATTCCCTCAAGTGGAGTCTTGACTTTTCCAAATAATAAATCCACGAGTTTGGTGATGATTACAAATATTCTTTTCAAGTAAAAATGACTTTTACAAATGGTAGAAGTTAAAGACTTCCTAGCAATGGTTTCCCTGGAGCTTCAATTCTACATACGCTCTAGCCAAATGTGTAGGCTTGTTATTTGCACCAAAAAATCCCCCTCAAGCCAAACATTTTGGCTTGGTCTTATTCTTCATTCTTCTTGAATATCCTGCAATCCAATCATAGACTGAAATCTACAAAGTTTTGTACCATATAATGCTTTAGTCAATAAATCTGCACATTGCATATTAGTTGATACATAAGCCAACGAAATTTCCTTGCTCAATAGCTTCTCTCTCACATAATGATAGTGGACCTCTATATGCTTGGTCATAGCATGATAAATAGGATTTGCTGCAAGATGTAGTGAGCTTGTATTATCTCCAAAAATCATTGAAGATGTAGTATGCAAACCCAAATATGTATATAGCAGTCTAATCTATATGGCCTCTTGAGCAGCATTGGCCAATCCTCTATACTCTACCTCTATAGAAGACAAAGCAACAGTAGGTTGCTTCTTTGAAGACCATGATATAGGTTTCTCACCTGCAAAAGATAAGTATCATGAGGTACTTCCTCTATCATCTTTGCAACCTGCCCAATCTGCATCTAAATATATCTTGATGTCTAAGTCTGAGGTATAAGGAAAGTATAATCCTTGATTTTGAGTGCCCTTAAGGTACTTCAAAATCCTTTTGGCAGCTTCCAAATGAGGTGCCCTAGGTTTGTGCATAAATTGACTTAAAACACTTACTCCATAATCAATATCAATCCTTGTCAATGTAGCATAGTTCAAGCTTCCCACCATGCTTTGGTAACCTGCAATATTCTCAAGCACATCACCTTCATGAGCACTTAACTTTCGGTTTACCTCTATTGGAGTACTTGCAACTTTGGCATCCTGCAAATTAAACTTCTTCAACATGTCTTGTATATGCTTCCTCTGAGTAATGTAAATTCCAGAGTTAGTATAAACTAACTCAAGTCCAAGAAAATATATAAGTGATCCAAGGTCACTAATTTTGAACTCCTGCATCATCTGATTCTTGATCTTCTTGATGCCCTTAGTATCATTACCTGTGAGTATGATATCATCAACATATACACATAGGTATATTACCTCTGAATTTCTCCTCTTAATAAATAGAGAAGTATCTCTTTACGCATGATGAATCCTTGATTCTGAAGGTATGTAGTCAACCTATGGTTCCATGTCCTAGGTGCCTGCTCCAATCCATAAAGAGCTTTGTTCAATTTACATAAATATGTTACCTTGCTTGGGTTCTTATAGCCAGGAGGTTGAGACATGTACACCTCCTCTGAAATCCAGACATTTAGAAATGCATTTTTTACATCCAATTGATACATGTTCCAATTCTTTGATGCAGCCACACTTACCAATACCTTGATGGTTGGCATTTTTGCCATAGGTAAGAAGGTTTCTTCATAATCAACTTCTTGGTTTTGTGAAAAACCCTTAGCCACAAGTCTAGCTTTGTACCTGCTTATTGATCCATTAGAATTCCTTTTGATCCTATAGATCCATCTAGAACCAATTACCTTCATGGACTGCTTCTTTGGTACTAGTTCCCAAGTATCACTTTCCTTGAGTGCTTCAATTTCCTCATCCATTGCTTCTTTCCATTCTACCTTGGTCTTTTCCTCTTCATACGATGATGGCTCTTCAAATGACAAGTCTTTTGCAAGATAAAGAGAGTGCTTAGTAACTAGGGAAGTGTCATACCCATATCTGATTGGCTTCTTGCTCTCCCTTTGTGATCTTATGATTGCTTGGTTGGATGATTCAGGTATATCCTCCCACTTCTTCATCTTGACTTTGCCTTTGGACTTCCATGGCTTGAACTCTTCTAGGTTGATGATGTCCTCATCATCTGAGTTGATGTCTCCATTCTGAGTAGGCTCCTCCTTAGTGAGGCTTGGAAACTCCTCTTCCAATTCATAAGGTAACTTTATTTTCCTGCATTCACTATCAAAGCAAGAGTCATTCTCATCAAAGACAACATCTCTACTGAAAATGAATCCTTTTTTTGAAGGATTATAGAACATGTATCCTTTCTTATTCAAGTCATACCCTATGAAGATGCACTTCTTTGCCTTAGGGTCTACCTTACCTCTTATTTGAGAAGGGATATGCACATACGCAACACATCCAAAGATCTTGAAATGATCAAGTGAAGGTCTTCTACAATGCCATGCTTCATATGGGGTCATCCTATCAAGAGATTTGGATGGAAACCTGTTTACAAGATAAGTGGTAGTAGATACACTCTCAGCCCACAAGTAATTAGGTAGTTTTTTCTCATTTAACATTGACCTAGCTATTTCAACAATTAATCTATTTCTCCTCTTTGCCACCCCATTTTGCCAGGGGTATACCTTGTAATTTCTCTCTTGATTCCTCTCTCCTTAAAGAATGCATCAAAATCATTTGAGAGGTACTCACCTCCTCCATCTGACCTTAGTTTCTTTAGGTTTCTTCCTGTTTGGTTCTCAACAAGTGCAATATATTTTTTAAAGCAGTTGAATACTTCATCTTTGTGCTTCATAAAGTATAAGATAGTCCACCTACTGAAATTATCTATGAAAGATACATAATACCTTGATCCAAAAATTGAGGGATCCTTACTTGGTCCCCATACATCTGTATGGAGAAGCTCTAGGTAGTCCTCATGCATGTAGCCTTTCCCTGAGAAGGGTAACGTGTGAGATTTTCCAAACTGACAAGCACCACATTTATAAATCATGTGTTGCTTGGATACATTAGGTATCCCAAGCACACATTGATCTCTACATATCAGTTTTAAGGTTCTTTCACCAACATGCCCTAATCTCTTATGCCGAATTTCAAGCTCTGATAGTGTCTGATCTTTGTAGCTATAAAGTGCAATATTCCTTGTATCCTCAAGTTCAAAAGTGAATAATCTACCTGTCTTTTCTCCTTTGGCAATCCTCTTGAATCCATGTTGGGGATCCTCCACAAATGCTCCATATTGGTTGACCTGACGTACAATCCTTTTTCCACAATCTATCCAACACTCATCAAATTATTGGTAATTATAGGTACACATAGAACCTTGTTCAACAGATTCTTGTTTCCATCAGAGGTCTTAACATTTCCTATTTTAATCACTGAGTGCTCGGTGTCATCACTTATTTGTACTTGATGCTTACCCTTTGGTTTCCCAAGGTCAGAGAGAAGAGGTACATTGCCTGCAACATGGTTTGAGCATCCTGAGTCGATGTAGAAGAGACCTGGTTTTGAAGTCATATTCATAATCAAAAGAGAATCCTCTTGCTTCTCTGTGTAGTTTTTGTAATCTTTCCTTGATTTGTAGCCTCCTTGGTAATTTCTATTGTGGTTGTTGTTGTAGTTGTTATTGTATCCTTGATGATGATTGAATCTTCCTCTTGATTGTGTATATCCACCTCTTTGATAACCTCTACCTCTCTGATTCTTGAGGTTCTTGTAACACTCATCTATAGTATGATTTGAAAATCCACAAATATTACATGGTGAGGAGTTATAAGGTCTTCCCCTACCTTGCTTACCTCCTCTGCCCCTTCCTCTTGAGGTTCTACCTCTCCCTACATAGTTGGCTTGGGAGGTAGCTCCTTCATCCTCAATCTTCTTGTTCTTCCCTTTCTCTTTGGACTTAATTTTATCAATGTATAGGGCAGAAGAGTTATTATTCTTTTTGAGCTTGGCTTCATGGGTAAAACGTTGCCCCATGAGAGTGGTAAGGTCTGGAATCTGCATGTCCATGTACAAGTCCATGGAAGTTGTGAAGCTCTCCCATTTGTCATCAGCCTATGTAATTTGGAAATGATGTGAGAAATGATTGAATCAAAATAGACTATTTCCAAGTTCAAGGATTAATGAAAACCTTCTATTTTTGTTCACACACCTACTACTTGTTATGTTTAGTGCTTCTAGTACAGTAGGAATTAGAAAACTTCCTTTTAGAGGTATCAAATTAGCTTAGTAAGCTAATGATTCCAAGTGGAATTACTTAAAATGATGCACTATACACAGAGCAATCAATTTAGCAATTGAATCGTTACCCCTAATTTTTTAGGACCTCTACAGAGTTTCACCAGTGAGTGCTTCGATGCACTTTTCTCCAAATTCACTAGATAGATTGTCTTCAGAATTTTTGAGCATGCAAAAAACGTAGAGCTGAATCCAACAAGCTCAAGAACATTGAAAGTGGTGAAGCAATGACTGAGATATGAACAGTACAAGTTGACTGTTATGAGTGACTATGACAGAGAGACCATAGATGAGAAGTATAGATATTTGGTATTAGAACACAATGTTGTACAAGATCATTAGCATGATAAACAATGCCTTATGATTGTGAGTAGTATAGGCTATGATGTATGCCTTACTCGCTTACAATGTGGACAAGGAGAACTTGGGTATGGAGTCACTTATCCCGTGGGTTTTCTAGACATCTTTTATAGATGTGAGATATAAATTTGAATTTGAATCCTCCATTGGCTCTCACTAAAAATTAGGCCTCCAATCTAAGAAATATTCCCTCAAGTGGAGTCGTGACTTTTCCAACTAATAAATCCACGAGTTTGTTGATGATTACAAATATTCTTTTCAAGTAAAAATGATTTTTACAAATGGTAGAAGTTAAAGACTTCCTTGCAATGGTTTCCATCGAGCTTCAATTGTACATAAGCTCTAGCCAAATGTGTAGGCTTGTTATTTGCACCAACATGTCCATGGGTTGAGTGAGTGTTTTGCATTCACTCATTCCAACTATGAAAAGAACATCCAACAAGTACTTCCTTTGCATCAAGTAGATGCCACACTTTCCATAAACAACTTCAATTCCTAAAAAATATTTGAGCTCTTCAAGATCTGAAATTTTAAACTCATTACCAAGCTTCCTTTTGATATCTTTAATCCCTGTAACATCATTTCTTATTATGATGAGGTTATCGACGTACATGCAAATATATACCTCTCTATTTTCTTCCTTCTTCATGTACAATGAAGGATCTTCACTACTTGGGTTGTATCCACACTTGGTTAGATATTCTACCAATCTCTGATTCCATGCTCTTGGTGCTTGCTTCAAGCCATAAAGTGCCTTTTTCAACCTGTAAACAAAGTCTGGATGTTTTTTATCTTCAAATCCAACCACTTGACTCATCTATACCTCTTCTTGTATTTCTCCATTGAGAAAAGCATTTTTGATGTCGAGTTGATATAATGGCCATCTCCTTGAAGCACCAATTGCTATTAATGTTTTGATTGTTCCCATCTTTGCATCAGGGCTGAAAACTTCATCATAATCTATGCCTTGTGTTTGTTTAAATCCTTCGGCAACCAATCTAGCTTTATATCTAGCTAGTGAACCATCCGCATTCCTCTTTACTTTAAACACCCATTTGTTTGGAACAATCTTCATACCTTCTTTCTTTGGCACTAGCTCCCATGTGTGATTATCTTTGAGAGCTTTGATCTCCGCTTTCATAGCTTGCTTCCATTCCTTTTGTGTGCAAGCTTCGTCACATGTCTCAGGCTCTTTGTCTTTGATAACTTGCATCATGTATGCAAAATGTTTCGCCATGAAACTATCATAACTCAAACTTTGAGTTGGATACCTTGTCCTTGAAGATCTTTGTTCATTGCCTTTAGAAAGTTGCTTCTTTAACCTATTCAGCTTTACCTTCGGAGTGATTACCTCTTAGTATTCTTCTTCACTTGCATCTATCTCACTGTTTGGAGTAGCACTTGATTCTTCAACTCTATTATGAGCTGAATTTGGAGAAAAAGAATGACTCCCCCTCCATGTTGAACATTCTTCATTTGATGTAGATGCCTCTGGACCTGAGACCTTTGTGCTTGATTGTTGAACTTCTCTTTGATTTGTTCCTGCATAATCATCACAATCTTCTTCAAGAATCTTTTCCTTTCCTTTATCTTCATACCATGGTCTTAGTTCATCAAAGACCACATCTCGCGAGACTTTTACTTCTTTTGTTCTAGGGTTGTAACACTTGTATCCTTTTTGCTCCATCGAGTAGCGGATGAAAATGCATTTTTCTAACCTTGGTTCCATCTTTGTTCTAACTTCTTGTGGAATGTGAACAAAGCAAACACATCCAAACACTTTGAGGTGTGTAAGATCAGGTTTCTTACTAGAATATACCTCCTCTAGAGTCAAGTGATGTATTCCCGATGTTGTGGGCCTATTCATCAAGTGAATGGCGGTTGTGGTAGTTTCAGCCCAATAGTACAATGGTACCTTCATCTCGTTGAGCATGCATCTTGCAATTTCAGCAATTTGCCTATTTAGCCTCTCAGCTACTCCATTTTGTTGTGGTGTATACCTACAAGTAAACTGCCTTTTGATCCCATTCTCTTGTAGAAAATCTCAAAATTCTTTGGAGAAGTATTCTTCTCCACCATCAGAGCTTAAGGTTTTGATAGACCTTCTTGTTTCTTTTTCAACTTCAACTTTGAAACTTTTGAATATAGAAAACACCTCTAATTTTTTCTTCATACAAAACAACCATACCTTTCTTGAGTGATCATCAATGAAGGTGACAAAAAATCTATTACCAGCCATTGATGCATCTTGGGTTGGTCCCCATACATCCGTATGTATAAGGTCCAAGTCATTTGGGGCCACATAATTGCTCCTCTTGAATGGCTGCCTCGTTTGCTTTCCTAGTTGACAAGCTTCACATAACTCATGTAGTCCAATGCTATTAAATTTTGGAAGACCTCTTACCACTTCATGTTTTCTCATGTCCTTCAGCTTTGGAATGTTGATGTGTCCTATTTTTTTGTGCCATAAGTCCAACTCTGAAATCTTCTTGTTCCCACATTGAATGTACATGAACTTTCCATGTGGGTGTTGGACATCCAAAGTGAACATCCTTCGTTCTCTTCTACGTTGAGCAATGACCTTGAAGCCTTCCTTTGGATTCTTTATGAAGCACCCATTATCATTGAATATGACATGATAACCCTTCTCTACCATTCATCCTAGTGAAATGAAGTTCTTTGAAATTGTAGGAACATGAAGAACATTAGATAGTACCTTTGCTCTACTTGTATCTCCAAGCCCTATATCTCCAATATGTTCAATCATGTGTTGAGTATCATCACATGTTTCAACACATCCTTTTCCACTTGGTACCTATAAATTAGTGAACAAACTTCTTTGGCATGAGATATGGTTACTACAACCTGAATAAATGTACCATTTTTTGTCATCTTCATAGGAGCTTCAATACTCATGTCTCATTGCAAGTAGTGTGTCCTTGCTTCCTTCACTTGAGGTGCTTGCATAGTTTCTTTGGCTCCTTTGATTGCCTCCATTTGGTCTTCCATTCTTCAACCAACAATCACTGCATAGTGTCTTACTTTACCACAATGATAGCATGTTATACATTTATGAGACTTGTAGCAGTCTCGAACTCTTCCTCTACTTCTACCTCGACCTCTTCCTTGTGTGTTGGCATTTGATGCATCCTTGTTGTCTTTCTAAATGTTTTGATTGTAGTTGGAGTTGTTATGACCTCTTACTTTTCCTCTTGAGCCTAGTTCCTTCCTTTACCTTGACCTGCATATAACATTTGGTTGTGGCTGTCCTTTCCTTTGAAGCTAAAAACCAAGTTGTTTGCATGAGTTTTGGTCAAGAAACACAACTGACCAAAATAGACCACCTTAACACACAAGTATATTAAAAAGCTAGACTTCACTCTCTGATAGATATCTCACATAATATAAACTCTTTGAGTGACATATTTAAGCAAAAAAAGGAACATGCAAAGAGCTTTCCAACAAGCCAAAAATCAAGCAATGTGGATACGTGTTGGTCGGGAAATTTAACCAACGACTACCTGTCTACATAGGTATGCTAGAAAACTAGACTGCACTCTTTGACTGATATCTCAGAGAGTATATAAGCTTTGAAGGAGATATTTTCGATAGAGAAAGTACATGAGATAAGCTTTCCAATGAGTTTTTAAATGCAAGAAATGGTTACATACACTGAGATATGAGCTTCACAACAAAGCTATGTACAAAATGGCGTGTGGGTGGAAGGAGTCTATGGAAAGAAAAAATGACAAAATGACCAGATCCAACTATTGGGAGCTCTCTCCTCTTTCTCTCCTTGTTTAGAACGTTCTCGCACTCTACTTTTATAACCAATGATCATGTGAAGAAGTTTGTGCCTCCACCTTAACTCACCACTTTGCCGACTACATGCCATTGACTACAAGGCAGATATTATATCTTTTACTCATCATGAATTTTGACTAGAGATTTTTTCTTTTCTTTTTTTTATTTTCTCTTCTTTTCCTTTATCTTTATATTTGGTAAATTTATCCAAGCATAGCTCATGTGAAAATGAGCTTGTACATTTATCTTCAATAGAGATGTAGTATTTGATGAGACTAGTTCTTGGTATGAAGATTCATGTAGAGAGGGCAACTTACCTTATGATCTTGATGAATATTTTCCAAAACTTGTTAAGGGTAATCCTTCTAAAGTTGAAGCACAAGATACCTCAGAAGATGATAAAGAAACTCAGTATGAAAAACTCAAAATGTGGAAATCTAAAGGTAAAGAAAAAATGCAAGAACTTGGACAAGAGGCAGAATCATCACATCATGGCCTAAGAAGGTCCATGAGGGAGAGAAGAAATCCATAAAGGTATGGGTTTGATACTTCTCTAGTCACTTAACATTCAATCTATCTCACACAGGCCATAAATCAAGAGGAACCTTCAAGATTTGAGGAAGCAAATAAGAAATCAGAATGGAGGCATGCAATGGAAGAGTAAATTAAAGCTCTTGAGGAGAATAACACTTGGGAGTTGGTTCCCGAGTCTCCATCAATGAAAGTGATAGGCTCAAGATGGATCTACAAACTGAAGAAGAACTTAGATGGCTCCATTAATAGGTATAAGGCAAGGCTTCTGGCAAAAGGCTTTGCACAAACTCAGGGAATTGATTATGAGGAGACCTCTCCTATGGAAAAGATGCCTACAATTAGGGTTTTTCTTAGTACTACCTCTTCCAAGAATTGGAAGATACTTCAATTGGATGTAAAAAATGCATTTCTTAATGGATGGATAACAAAAGAGGTATACATGGCACAACCACTTGGTTTTGCAAATCACATATATCCTGATTATGTGTGTAAACTTAATAAGGCTTTATATGGACTCAAACAAGCCCCAAAGGCTTGGAATCACAGGCTTGTCGCATTCTTGCAGGACAAAGGATTTCAACCTAGCAAGGAAAATCTATCACCATTCATAAAATGGAGTAATTCTAAAGTCATCTATTTGTGGGTGTGTGTAGATGATATTATACTTATAGGAAATGATACAGATGGCATGAAGAGAATCAAAGAACAGATGAGAGAAGAATTCAAGATAAGTGATTTGGGTTCACTTACCTACTTCCTAGGATTGGAAGTTGTAGGATTGTAGGTACTCCAATGGAGGTTAATCATAAATTGAGCTCACATAAAGGTGAACTCATAGAATATGTGACAGGTTATCAAAGCCTTGTGGGTAGCTTGAACTATGCCACATTGACAAGGGTTGATATATGTTATAGTGTGAGTGTGCTAAGTCAATTTATGCACACACCCGGGAAACCTCACATGGAGGCTACCAAGAGGATACTCAGATATCTCAAATGGACCATGGATTAAGGGTTATACTACCCTTATGTATCTGATTTAAGTTTGAAATTGTTCTCTGATGCTTTGGTTAATAAGTCTGCACATTGCATATTATTTGATACATATGCTAACTTAATTTCCTTGCTCAATAGCTTCTCTCTCACATAATGATAGTGGACCTCTATATGCTTGGTCCTAGCATGATAAATATGATTTTCTACAAGATGTAGTGAGCTTGTATTATCTCCAAAATTCATTTGAGATGTAGTATGCAAACCCAAATCTGTATATAACAATCTGATCCATATGGCCTCTTGAGTAGCATTGGCCAATCCTCTATATTCTACCTCTGTAGAAGATAAAGCAACAATAGGTTGCTTCTTGGAAGACCATGATATAGGTTTATCACTTGCAAAAGATAGGTAACCTGAGGTACTCCTCCTATCATCTTTGCAACCTACCCAATCTGCATCAGAATATCTCTTGATATCCAAATTTGAAGTATAAGGAAAGTATAAGCCTTGATTTTGAGTGCCCTTAAGGTACTTCAAAATCCTCTTGGCAGCGTCCAAAGTAAGTGTCCTAGGTTTGTGCATAAATTGACTTAAGACACTTACTCCATAAGCTATATCAATCCTTGTCAATGTAGCATAGTTCAAGCTTCCCTCTATGCTTTGGTAACCTATAATATTATCAAGCTTTTCACCTTCATGAGAACTTAATTTTTGGTTTACCTCTATTGGAGTGCTTTCTACCTTGGCATCTTGCAAATGAAACTTCTTTAACATGTCCTGTATATACTTTCTCTAAGTAATATACATTCCAGAGTTAGTATAGACTAACTCAAGTCCAAGAAAATACTTTAGTGATCTTAGATCACTGATTTTGAACTCTTGCATCATTTGATTCTTAATCTGCTTGATGCCATTAGCATCATTACCTATGAGTATGATATCATCAACATATACACATAGGTATATTACCTCTGAATTACTCGTCTTAACAAACAAAGAAGTATCTGCTTTACTCATGGTGAATCCTTGATCCTGAAGATATGTAGTTAACCTATGGTTCCATGCCCTAGGTGCTTGCTTCAATCCATAAAGGGCTTTGTTCAATTTACACACATATGTTATTTTTCTTGCGTCCTCATAGCCAGGAGGTTGAGACATGTACACCTCCTCTAAAATCCAGCCATTTAGAAATGCATTTTTTACATCCAATCGATACATGTTCAAATTCTTTGATGCAGCCACACTTACCAATACCCTGATGGTTGGCATTTTGGCCACAGGTGAGAAATTTTCATCATAATCAACACCTTAGGTTTGTGCAAAACCCTTAGCAACAATTCTAGCTTTGTACCTGCTTATTGATCCATCAGAATTCCTCTTGATCTTATAGATCCATCTAAAACCAATTACCTTCATAGACTCTTTCTTTGGCACTAGCTCCCAAGTGTCATTCTCCTTGAGTGCTTCAATTTCTTCATCCATAGCTTCCTCCCATTCTGCCTTGGTCTTTGCCTCTTCATATGATAATGGTTCTTCAAATGACAATTCTTTAGCAAGATAAACAGAATGGTTAGTAACTAAAGAAGTGTCATACCCATATCTGATTGGTTTCTTGCTCTCCCTTTGTGATCTTATGATTGCTTGGTTGGATGATTCAAGTATATCCTCCAACTTCTTCATCTTGACTTTGCCTTTGGATTTCCATGCCTTGAATTCTTCTAGGTTGATGATGTCCTCATTATCTGAATTGATGTCTTCAATTTGGTGTGGTTCCTCCTTAGTGAGGCTTAGAAATTCCTCTTCCAAGTCATAAGGTAACTTTACTCTCCTGCATTCACTTTCAAACCAAGAGTCATTTGCATCAAAGACAATATCTCTACTAACCATAAATCCTTTGTTGGAAGGATGGTAAAACCTATATCCTTTCTTATTCAAGTCATACCCTATGAAGATGCACTTCTTTGCCTTAGGATCTAGCTTACCTCAGATTTGACAAGGGATATGAACATAAGCAACACATCCAAAGATCTTGCAATGATCAAAAGAAGGTCTTCTACCATGCCATGCTTCATATGGGGTCATCCCATCAAGAGATTTTGATGGCAACCTGTTTACAAGATAAGTGGCAGTAGATACACTCTCTACCCACAAGTAACTAGGTATTTTTTCCTCATTTAACATTGACCTAGTTGTTTCAACAATTAGTCTATTTCTCCTCTCTGCACCCCATTTTGCTCAGGGGTATACCTTGTTGCAATTTCTCTCCTGATTCCTCTATCCTGGAAGAATGCATCAAAATCATTTAAAAAGTACTCACCTCCTCCATCTGACCTTAGTCTCTTTAGACTTCTTCCTTTCTGGTTCTCAACAAGTTCAAGATACTTTTTAAAGCAACTGAATGCTTCATCTTTGTGCTCCATAAAATATAAGATAGTACACCTATTGAAATCATCAATGAAAGATACATAATACCTTGATCCAAAAATTGAGGGAGATCATCTTTGTGATCTAGGTAGTCCTCATGCATGTAGCCTTTCCTTGAGAAGGGTAACTTGTGAGATTTCCCAAACTGAGAAGCACCACATTTATAGTCATGTGTTGCTTGGATAAATTAGGTATACCAAGTACACATTGATCTCTACATATTTGCTTTAGAGTTCTCTCACCACCTCAATTGTCAGATATTGATCAATCATTACTCACTGGTATGTGACTGTCAAGGCGCATAAAAGTCTGGATGGATGTTTGACTTGTTAAACATATTTCTATGCATATAATTTCTCATTTACGTTTATCTCACTCATGCTTGGTATCTTGTTAAGCTAATTGACATTCCCCAAAAGGAATTTTATTAATTGCTACTGTAGTCAGAGAAATGTGTAAAACACTAAGTAGGTGTCTCAACCAAAATAGCAAGTTTTGTACATTGGATCATATGTCTAGCTATCTGTTTTGATCCTATCATTATTGCATCATCTTCCAAGCAACATATGTGATCATTCATGTTTATTAGCTAGCTAAAGAGGCCCACAATACCCTTCAGCCATCACTTATAGCAAGTGTGAAGCAGGTTTTAGCTACACCAACTCATCTCTTGAGATTATCCACCATCTCCTCCAACAGTGGTATCAAAGCAAGCATAATCAAGATGGGAGATGGATTTCCATCATTTATTGGCAATTTGGAGAGGAACAACTACTCAACATGTTACCTAAGGATGCAAGCATACCTTCAAGGGAGAAGCTTATATGGATACATCTCAAGAGATGAAGACATGCCAATCTTCAGGAGCAAGAATCAACCAACAAGGGAACAACAAGAGAGACTAACCACATGGTGTGGAAAGGATTCTCTTACAAGGGCATATCTACTAAACCCAATCTCTGATTTCTTGTTACCACATGTTAGAAATTGTAAAACCTCCCAATAAATTTGGGAAGTGCTTTCATCATACTTCTCCTCCAACACAAGAGCAAGGAAGAATCAATTGTGGATGGAATTCATAACCCTCAAGAAACAACCAAAGCAAGGAGTTGATGATTATGTAAACAAAATGAAAGATGTTATAGACCAACTTGCAAGCATTGGAGAAAAGATAGAGGAAGAGCACACTGTGAGGTAGATCATCAATGGAATGAAAGTTGATGTCAAGTGGGAATCCTTCACCACAGCAATGGATCTCTACATGGATATGCAAGTACCTCATCTCAACACCTTGATGGGACAACTCTTCACCCATGAGACAAATCTCAACAGAAATGGTGATAACTCAAGAGGTATCCAATCTTCTACCCTTTATACAGATAATAATAAAGCTAAGGATAAAGGTAAAAGTAAGAAAGAGAATGAAGAGGCTATTACCTCTCAAGCTAATTATGTAGGAAGAGGAAGAGGTGTTAGAGGTAGGGTCAGCGGAGGTAAGCAAGGTAGGGCGAGACCCTACAACAATTCACCATGCAACAGATGTGATCTCAACAACCACACTACAGAAGAATGCTACAAAATTGAAGGAACCAAAGGGGAAGAGGCTTCCATAGAGGACGCTATGGAAAAATAAGAGGCAAGTACAACAATGGTGGAGGCAACTACAACCATAACTTCAATCAAGGGTATGACAACAACAATTATCAAGGAGGCTTTGGAAGAAGAAGGGACTTCAACAACTATACTGAAGATCAAGAAAACTCTCTGCTCATCATGAACATAACATCTAAGCAAGGTAAAGATGATGATCATCTTTTCTACATTGACTCAGGTTGTTCCAATCATGTGGAAGGAAATGTAGCACTATTATCTCATCTTCAAGAACCAAAAGGGAAGCATGAAGTACAAGCAGGTGATGACACTAAACATTCACTCAAGAAAATTAGAAATTTCAAGATATCTAATGGTAGTATGAACCTTTTGAGAAAAGTTCTATATGTGCCTACTATAACAAAAAACCTAATTAGTGTTGGGAAAATTGTAGAGAAAGGTCTACAGATTAGGTTCACTAAGCATGGAGCATATGTGGAAGACCTCCAACAAGGATTCAAAAAGATTGCCAAAGGTGAGAAGTCTGGTAGATTGTTTACTTTTGAAATTGAAGACACGAGGAATATAGCACTATTCAGTTATAGAGACCAAAACCTATCTGAGTTGGAAATATGGCACAAGAGGCTAGGGGACATAGGAGAAAGGACTCTGAACCAAATTTGCAGGGATCAAAGTGTGCTTGGCATTCCCAATGTGCCCAAGCAGCACATGATTTACAAATGTGGAGCTTGCCAATTTGGCAAACCTCATAGGCAACCATTTACCAAGAAAGGATACATCCATGAAGATTATTCGGAGCTTGTACACACTGATGTGTGGGGTCCTAGAAAAGATCCATCCATCTCAGGTTCAAGGTACTATGTCTCTTTTATTGACGATTATAGTAGGTGGACAATTCTCTATTTCATGAAGAATAAGCATGAGGTATTCACATATTTTAAGAAGTATTTGGCACTAGTTGAAAACCAAACAGGAAGGAGCTTGAAGAGAATCAGGTTTGATGGAGGTGGTGAGTACTTTTCACATGAGTTTGATATATTTCTACAAGACAGAGGCATAAAGAGGGAAGTCACAACCATGTATAATCCGAAATTGAATGGAGTGGTAGAGACAAGGAACAGGTTAATTGTTGAAGCAAGTAGGTCTATGTTAAATTAGAAAACATTACCTAATTATTTATGGGCAAAGGGTGTTTCCGCAACCACCTATTTGGTCAATAGGCTTCCATCAAAATCATTAGATGGTATGACACCATATGAAGCATGGAATGGCAAGAGACCCTCATTGGATTATTGCAAAATATTTGGGTGCATTGCCTATGCACACATCCCATCATAAATCAACTGGAAGCTTGACCCTAAGGTTGCGAAATGTGTATTTATTGGGTATGATCAGAATCAAAAGGGATATAGACTTTATAATCCCACTAACAAGGCATTCATAGTTAGTAGGGATCTAGTATTGATGAGAATAGTTCTTGGTTTGAAGATGATTGCAAGAAAGTCAAATTACCATATGATTTGGATAATGATTTTCCAACCCTAACTCAAGAAGAATAACACCAAGCAGAGGACATTAACTGAGAAGATGAGGAGCATACTGATTTCAAAGCTTGGAATTCAAGAGGCAAGTTCAAATACAAGCAATTAGAGGATCTACGCGAGTCTTCCAATCAAGCTTTAAGAGATCACAAAGAGAAAGTAAGAAGCCCATAAGGTATGGATATGATACAACCTTAGTCACAAAGCACTCTGTGTACATCACTAAAGATTCAATGGCAGAGGAGCCATCTTCATTTGAAGAGGCTAAGAAGAAGAAAGAGTGGAGAGAAGCCATGCAGGAAGAAGTGGAAGCATTACAGGAAAACCACACTAGGGATCTAGTTCCCAAGAAGCCGGATATGAAGGTAATTGGTTCAAGGTGGATATACAAAGTTAATAAGAACTTTGATGGGTCTATAAACAGTTACAAGGCAAGACTAGTGGCAAAGGGATTTGCCTTAACACATGGAGTAGACTATGAAGAAACATTTTCACTTGTGGCAAAGATGTCAACAATCATGGTATTGGTAAGTCTTGTTGCATCAAAAAAAAGATGAAGAAAAAGCAGGGTATGTATGCAAGCTTAGGAAAGCACTCTATGGTCTCAAGCAAGCTCTTAGAGCTTGAAACCATAGGCTTGTTACCTATTTGTAGGATCAATGCTTTGTAGCAAGCAAGGCAGATTCTTCTTTATTTGTTAAGAAGAATAAATCAAAGGTCATCTACTTATGTGTCTATGTAGATTATATCATTATTAAAGGTAATGATTCTAAAGCTATCAAGTAGGTCAAGACTCAATTAATGTAGGATCAATGCTTTGTAGCAAGCAAGGCAGATTCTTCTTTATTTGTTAAGAAGAATAAATCAAAGGTCATCTACTTATGTGTCTATGTAGATTATATCATTATTAAAGGTAATGATTCTGAAGCTATCAAGTAGGTCAAGACTCAATTAATGAAGGAGTTCAAAATCAATGATTTAGGGTTATTAACCTATTTCCTTGGATTGGAACTTGTGTGTACAGATTCAGGTATATTCATCACAGAAAGGAAGTACTACATGATATGTTGGTAAAGTTTAAGATGGAGAACACTAAAGTGTAGGTATTCCTATGGAGATCAATCATAAGCTAAGTTCACATGAAGGTGAACTACTTGAATATATTAGAGGATATCAACGACTTGTGGGTAGTCTTAATTATGCTACTTTGACAAGAGTGGATATTGCATATGTTGTGAGTACATTAAGTCATGTACCAAGGAAGCCACATATGGAAGCTGCAAAGAGAGTGCTTAAATATCTTAAGGGAACAATGAATGAGGGATTATTCTATCCCTTCACTTTTGACATAGATATACAGTTATATTTTGATGCATATTGGGCTGGCTCCAAGGATGATAGGAGAAGCACTTCATGGTACCTATCTTTTGCAGGTTCAAAACTCATATCTTGGTCATCCAAGAAGCAACCAATTGTAGCCTTATCTTCCACATAAGTAGAATAGAGAGGTTTGGCTAATGCAACTCAGGAAGTTATGTGGCTTAAGCAATTGTATGTAGATTTGGAGATACATTACTACACTCCAATTATCTTTGGAGATAACACTAGTTCACTTCATTTGGCTGCTAATCTTGTGTATCATGCCAGGACTAAGCACATTGAAGTGCACTATCATTATGTTAGGGATAAATTGCTTATCAAGGATATCCAATTATCCTATGTATCAACTCATTCCATGTGCAGATTCACTCACCAAAGCATTGGATGGAACAAAGATGAATAGGTTCAAACTGATGATTGGGTTGCAAGAGATCAAGGAGCAATGAAGATCAAGCATGTTAGGCTTGAGGGGAAGTTGTTGCTGCAATTAAGTCCAAGCCTACACACTTGATCACTTCACATAAGCTTGATGTATTAGCATATCATTTGGAAGGATTCATATGTACAACCTCTTGTAACTTTGAGTTATAATTACTCATTCTAAAAAGTTTAATAAACCCATGAGGAGTTACGTAGCATATAATCTCGTGATTTTTGGTAGTTGAGTCAAGAGAGAATCAATCCTATACTTTAGGATGCACTTTATTGGTAGAGATTTGAATTCAAAATTCAAATCCTTGGCTCCAACAAAAAGCTATACAAGATGATATGAAATGCCCGCGTGTAATCTCAAGGTTCAAAGATCATATTCATGTTTTTTCATTGAGAAGAGGATCTCACCTCATAGCTCACTCTCTTCACACATTGAGCAATGATGTATTGCCAATGGCATTGTAATTTTACATGATTTAATCCATACATGTTCATTACTTCCTACTCTCATATCTTTGTCACACTTCATCAGAATAGTGAATTTGTTTGAGTTAGTTCTCACTGTATATAGTGCATCATTTTGTGTGATTTAAAACATGAAATATTTAAGATACTCTCTACTTTAATCCAACAAAGTTTCATTACTAAAGCTTCACTCGATCATCACATACTGATCAATCATTACTCCTTGGTTTGTGAATGTCAAGGCCCGTAAAAGTCGGGATGGATGTTTAACTTGTTAAAGATGTTTCTCTACATATAGTTTGTCATTTTAGATGATTTCACTCATGATTGGTAGCTTGTTAAGCTAAGTGAAGTTCCCCAAAAGTAATTTTATTAATTGCTGCTGTACTCGGAGAATTTTGTAAAACTCTGAGCAGGTGTCTCAACCAAAATAGCAAGTTTTGTACATTGGATCATATGTCTACCTATCTGTTTTGATCCAATCATTAGTGCATCATCTTCCAAGCATCATATGTGATCATTCATGCTTATTAGCTAGCTAAAGTGGCCCACAAAACTCTCCAGCCATCACTTATAGCACATGTTAAGCAGGTTTTAGCTACACCAACTCATCTCTTATGATTATTCACCATCTCCTCCAGCACTTCTATATGCTGAAATATCTTCAAGAGGTTTCGTATCACCTACACATAACTTAGTGTTTGGTTTCATAGGTTGTGTGAGTGGATTACATCCACTCATACCATACTTATAAAGTACATGCAAGTATTTCCTTTGAGCAAGGTAAATACCATTTTCCACATAAATAACTTCAATCCCAAGAAAGTATTTAAGAACTCCAAGATCTCAAATTTTGAATTCATTTCCAAGCTTGGCCTTCAACCATGTGATACTTGCATCATCAACTCTTGTTATAATCAAGTCATCCACAAATATACATACATAGACAACTACTTCTCCTTGCTTCTTGAGGTATAAGGAAGCATCTCCATCACTTGGCTTGTATCCACACCTGCAGAAATACTCCAAATGTTGTTGATTCCATGCCCTAGGAGCTTATTTTAAACCATCCAATGCTTTTCTAATTTTATAAACAAAATCTAAATACTTAAGGTTCCCAAACCCTAATGGTTGATTCATGTAGATTGTCTCTTGCAAATCACCATTAAGAAAAGCATTTTTCACATCCAATTGATATATTGGCCACCTCTTAGATGTGGCCACCCCAATGATTGCCATAATTGTGGTCATCTTTACAAATGGGTTGAATGTTTCTTCATAGTCAATCCCATAGGATTGAGCGAATCCTTTTGCCATGAGCCTTGCTTTATACCTAGAAATTGAACCATCAGAATTTCGCTTCAGTTTATAGACCCATTTGTTTCCAATTACCTTCATCCCTTCTTTTCTTGGAACTAGATTCCATGTGTTGAAGGGCTTTCTACTCTTCTTCCATAGCTTCTTGCCACTCCTTTGCATCTTTGGCCTCTTCATAGTAGAAGGTTCGTGACCTTTGATAACCTTATTCATGAAAGCATAATGCGTAGCAATATAACTATCATAAAAAAGCCTTGAGGTTGGATGTTTTACCCTTGTTGACCTCATTTCTTCTCCTTTTGTTGGAATCAACCTTCTTTGGCTTGGTAACTTGATCTCTGCTTTTGAGGTAGCTCCCCCTTCTAACATAGGTTCTTCAAAGTCTTCAACTTCATGTCCATCTTCATCAAGCTCTACCAATCTTCCCTTTCCTTTATTCATTGTTTAATGGGCTGAATCCATGCTTGAACCCCTTTGTATGCTTCGATCACTGATTTCCAAGATATCTTGAAACCTAGCTTCATATCTCCTCTCTACCTCTTCATTATCTTCATCCTGCAATGGAACTTTGGAAGCATACCATGGTTTGAGTTCATCAAACACTACATTTCTAGATACCTTTAACTCCTTTGTTTTAGGGTTGTAGCACTTGTAACATTTTTGCTCCATAGCATAACCAATAAACATACATATTTCAGCCCTTGCATCCATCTTACCTCTTAACTCTTGTAGAACATGTGTGTCGCATACACACCCAAAGATTCTAATGTGTGAAAGGTTTGGTTTCCTTCCACTTAAGGGATGATTGCAATCTTGTGCTCAGAGTATGGGTGATTTGGTAAGAAGAAGTTTAAGCCATCTAAATGCAAGATCATACTTTGTAGTCAACTAAAAGTTTACTTAACATGAGCTAGATAATACGGTAATATGGACCATATAGCACAAATGATGGCCATGTGAGTGGATATATCCTAAAACGTGAAGAACTTCCTGAAGGATTGTAGTGGAGGAGCTTTGAGCACTACCTTGACCTTGTCTGGGTCCATGGCAATACTTTCCTCAAAAATGGCATGCCCAAGCAGCTTTCAACATTTGACTCCAAAGATTGATGAAGCAGGGCTCAGGCAAAGGTGAACTTTTTGGCATTGAGTGAAGTAGAGATGTAAACTATTGCAAAGGATCTATCTGGCTTTCCTAAAATAGAGAAGTCATTGAGAAATAATCACATAAAATCTTTTAAATAAGGGGAAAAATCCAATGCATACAATGCTGCAGAGTACTAGGGGCATTCCAAAGTCCAAACCACATAACTCTGCAAGCAAAAACTCCCTAACTTTTAATGAAGGCAATCTTAGGAACATCACCTTAAACCATCCAAATCTGATTGTAACTAGTAAATCCATCTAACAAATAACACATCTCCTTTCTATCCACTTCATCCAACATAATATACAAAAAGATTAAAGGAAAAGGATCCAAAACCATAGTTGCATTCAATTTATGATAATCGACAAAGATCTACAACTGCTTATGTTTCTTAGGAACTATAATAAAAGATGAAACCCATTTTTGATACTCAATATGGATAATAAATCTATCCCATACAGTCTAATCTAGTTCTTCTTTAACATGTTTAGTGAAATTCGAATTCATGCAATAGCATAGCTATTGGGAGGATGGATGGATACTTCAAGATGATGAGTAGGTACTGCCAAATACTGCTTTGTACCAGCCCTTTGATACTTCAGAGTTGATAAGTGGACCCTCTTAGCTTTCCAATGACACCATAAAAGAGCCTATGTACTTTGGAAATGATGCATGAAAAGATTTGATCAAAACAGACTACTTCTCAATTGAATAATTCAAGAAAACTTTCTATTTTGGATCATACACCTGCTGCTTGTAATGCTCATTGCAACCAGTACAGTAGGAATTGGAAAACTTCCTTTTAGGGATATCTAATTAGCTTAGTAAGCCATTGATTCCAAGTGTAATCACTTGAAATGATCAACTATGCATAGAGAAATCAATTTAGCAAAATAATCTTTACCCCTAATATTTTAGGACTGCTCCAGGTATTGACTAGTAAGTGCTTCGATGTCGATTTCTCTCCATTTGCTGAAAATAATTGCTTCAAAACATTGTCAGCCTGTAGAGATCTTGGAGTTGGTTCCAACAAGCTATAGACCATTGAATTTGGTCAAGAAATGAGTGAGATATGCTCAGTACAAGTTGACAGTAGAAAGTGACTATAGCAGAGATGTCATAGATGAACAATGTAAGTATAATGTATTAATGAACAATGTTGTACAATGTCATAGGCTTGATAACCATAGCCTTATGATGATGAATAGTGTAGGCTATAGTGTAGGCCTCACACTCACTCAGAATTACAATGAAGAGCTCGGGATATGATAAGTCTAACTGTGACTCTTTCATAGAGGTTTATATAAGTGTTCTACTCAAATTTGAATTTGAATGCAATTTTTGGCTCTCTCTAAAAAGTGTGTTGGGAGTGATGGTTGTATGCACTCAGAAGATTGAGTTGGTACTGCTAATCCTGCTTTGTACCAGCCCTCTTTGATCTTTTCCTTTGTTTCTACTCCTTGATGATGTGATGAGGATTAAGCCTTGCGGAAAATATAAGATAGTGCTCTAACTTTTCTAAAAATTCACTGAAATTTCACTGGACCGAAATTTCACCAGACTGCCACTGTACTGTCACCGTAATTGTACCAGAATTGTACCGGAATGAACTATAATTTTGTTTATTATTACTTCAAGTGAACATACATGAAGTAAGTAAGTGACACATGAACTCTCTTAACTAACAGAGCTTTTTCTGAAGTTTAAGAAAAAACTTCTCTAGTTCAGACAGTCTCTTTTCGGTCAGACTTTGTGCAGTGTATAGATATCTTTTCCACCGGAAAGATTGATCAACTAAAAATAGAGGTGTTTAGCTATAGAGTGAGCTATCTCTCATAAGAAACTTTGCATTACTCTGCAAGATCTACTTCGTTCTTCTACCGGAAAATTACTAAGTTTACCGTAAGAACTGCAACAGTGAGTACTTTGACTGTAATTTCTTGAAATTGACTGAATCAAGTTGCTTCAAAACTTTGTGTGTTTGTGATATGCTTAGAGCTGAATCTATCAAGCTTTGAATCGCTTGATTTGGTTCAGTAGATCCTGAGATATACTTCTTCAAGGTTGAGAGACTTGAAGATAATGACTCAGAGAATCACAGAGTAAATGAATGTAAGTATTTGTATTAGATCATGTAAATGTACATTCCCATTGACATGATAAACATAGCTCAATGGTACTCAGACGTGTAGGCTATATAGTAGACCTCACAACCTCAGTGATTGATACAGTAATGCTTCGGGGTTATTGGAGCGCCACTCGCGACATTTTCCCTTGTAGCTTTTATAGGAATTGAGTGATGACTTGAATTAGAATTCAAATCAATCTCCTAAAATTTCTCACCTAAAAAATTGATTGAGATATTCTCTCGAACAATCAACCGCTTTTTCACGATTTCCAATCAATTCGGCGTGATTGCATAATGATGCGCCAGGTCATTTATATTTTTACAATAGATAAACAGGTAAAAATCATAGGCATAAGTCCCTATGGTCTTTGCGTCATGTATAGTCTTCAACGTAGATATCCAGGCCAAATGTGAAGGCTTGTGTTGCACCAACAGCTCCCCCTCAAGCCAAACACTTTGGCTCAAGTCTTTAGCTCAAGTCTTTATCTTTAGTCTTCAATTATTTCCTGCAATCCAATCATGGATTTAAATCTGCATAGCTTGCTTCCATCCAGAGCTTTAGTAAGCAAATCTGCACATTGTATATCAGTAGACACATAAGTCAACTGAATATCTTTACTAAGCAACTTCTCTCTCACATAGTGGTAATGAACCTCTATGTGTTTAGTTCTAGCATGATATATTGGATTTGCTGCAAGATGAAGAGAACTTGTATTATCTCCAAAGATAACTGGAGGCCTTGTGTATAAGCCTAGTTCTGAATATAAAAGCTTTAACCATATGGCTTCTTGAGTTGCATTTGCTAGTCCTCTGTACTCTGCTTCAGTAGATGACAAAGCTACTGTGGGTTGTTTCTTGGATGACCAAGAAATTGGTTTATCACCTGCAAAACATATGTAACCAGATGTACTCCTCCTGTCATCCTTGCAACCTGCCCAATCTGCATCTGAATACACTTTAATATCAATATCTGATGTATAGGGAAAGTACAAACCATGGTTCTGAGTTCCCTTTAGATACTTCAAGATCTTCTTAGCTGCTTCTAGGTGAGGTACCCTTGGTTTGTGCATGAATTGGCTAAGCACACTAACACCATATGATATATCAATCCTGGTTAAGGTAGCATAATTTAAACTACCTACCAAACTTTGGTAACCTGTAATATCTTTGAGTTCTTCTCCTTCATGTGCACTGAGTTTGTGGTTGACCTCCATAGGAATGTTTGAGACTTTAGCTTCCTGCAAATTAAATTTCTTGACCATGTCCTGTATGTACTTCTTCTGAGTAATATAGATACCTGAATTTGTGTAGATCAATTCAAGTCCTAGGAAGTATTTCAATAATCCAAGATCATTGATCTTGAATTCCTTCATCATCTGTCCTTTGATGTGTCTAATTCCCTGAACATCATTTCCTGTAATAATGATGTCATCAACATAGACACATAAATATATTACTTCTGTACTGCTCCTTTTTATGAACAGAGAAGTGTCTGCTTTACTCATCACAAATCCTTGATCTTGGAGATATGTTGTCAACCTGTAATTCCATGCTCTAGGTGCCTGCTTTAAACCATACAGAGCCTTCTTTAATTTACAAACATGATTTACCTTATTGGGAATTTCATAGCCAGGTGGTTGTGCCATGTAGACTTCTTCAGATATCCATCCATTCAAGAATGCATTCTTCACATCCAATTGGTACATGTTCCAATTCTTGGATGCAGCTATACTCACCATAATTCTGATAGTTGGCATCTTGGCCACCGGAGAAAATGTCTCCTCATAATCAATGCCTTGGGTTTGTGCAAAACCCTTGGCTACCAACCTAGCTTTATACCTGTTTATTGTACCATCTGAGTTCCTCTTGAGTTTGTAGATCCATCTGGATCCTATCACCTTCATAGACTCTTTCTTGGGTACTAAGTCCCAAGTGTCACTCTCTTTGAGAGCCTGCATTTCTTCATCCATTGCTTCCTTCCATTCTGGTTTAGTGATTGCTTCTTCAAATGTACCTGGTTCTTCATTCAAGAGATCCTTTGCAAGATATACAGAGTGCTTGGTTACAAGTGAAGTATCATACCCATACCTAATAGGTTTCTTCTTTTCTCTTGAAGATCTCCTCATAGCTTGAGTTGAGGATTCTGGATTATCTTCAAGTTGCTTCATCTTCATCTTCCCTTTGGATTTCCAGGCCTTGAACTCTTCAATGTTGATGGTGTCTTCATCATCTGAGCTTGTGTCCTCTTTCTGAATTGGTTCTTGCCTGATAAGCTTGGGAAAGTCTTCTTCCATGTCATAAGGTAGACTAACCTTCCTGCACTCATTTTCATACCATGAATCATTTTCATCAAAGATGACATCTCTGCTTACCTTGAAGCCTTTGTTTGAGGGGTTGTAGAATCTGTACCCTTTCTGGTTCAAGTCATAACCAATGAAGATACACTTTTCAGCCTTAGGGTCTAGCTTTCCCCTTACCTGTGAGGGAATATGCACATATGCAACACACCCAAAGATTTTGCAGTGATCCAGAGATGGTCTCTTACCATGCCAAGCCTCATAGGGTGTCATTCCATCAAGTGTCTTTGATGGCAACCTGTTAATTAAATATGTGGCAGTAGATACACTCTCTGCCCAAAGATAATTTGGCAACTTCTTTTCATTAAGCATAGACCTCGCTGTTTCTACAATGAGTCTATTCCTTCTTTCAGCTACCCCATTTTGTTCAGGTGAGTACCTTGTAGTAATCTCCCTCTTGATGCCTCTTTCCTGCAAGAAATCTTCAAAATCATTGGAGAAGTATTCTCCACCACCATCTGACCTTAGCCTCTTCAAATGTCTACCTGTTTGATTTTCAACTAATGCAAGATACCTTTTGAAACAATTAAATACTTCATCTTTATGTTTCATGAAGTATAAGACAGTCCACCTGCTATAATCATCAATAAAGGACACATAATACCTTGATCCAGATAAGGATGGCTCCTTGCTAGGTCCCCAAACATCTGTATGCACCAATTCTAGATAATCTTTATGCATGAAACCTTTCTTGGTATAAGGCAACCTGTGTGACTTACCGAATTGACAAGCCTCACACTTGTATATCATGTGTTGCTTGGATATATTAGGTATCCCAAGCACACATTGATCCCTGCACATTTGCTTTAAGGTCCTTTCTCCAATGTGACCTAACCTCTTGTGCCAAATCTCCAATTCCGATAGCGTTTGATCCTTGTAATTGTACAGAGCAATGTTTTTGGTGTCTTCAAGCTCAAAAGTAAATAACCTACCTGATTTTTCTCCCTTTGCTATTCTTCTGAATCCATGTCTTGGATCCTCCACATATGCTCCATGTTGTGTGAATCTGACCTGTAGACCTTTTTCCACAATCTGACCTACACTCATCAGATTCTTGGTGATTGTTGGAACATACAACACTCTGCTTAATAAATTCTGATTACCATCACTTGTTTTGACATTGCCTACTTTAATAACTGAATGTTTAGTGTCATCACCTATCTGCACTTGATGTTTGCCCTTGGGTTCTTCCAAATCAGAAAGTAATGCAACATTTCCAGCTACATGATTAGAGCAACCTGAATCAATATAGAATAAGTGATCATCATTGATACCTGACTTAGATGTCATGTTCATGATCAACAAGGAATCATCTTGCTCCTCTGCATAATTGTTGTAGTCTTTCCTATTTCTGTATCCACCTTGATAGTTGCTATTGTGATTGTAGTTGTTGTTATAATTATTGTTGTAGCCATGGTAGCCTTGAGATTGGTTAAATCTGCCTCTGCCTTGAGAGTATCCTCCTCTAGAGTAGCCTCTTCCTCTCTGATTCTTATAATTTCTGTAGCACTCATCTGTGGTATGGTTAGATAAGCCACAAATATTGCATGGAGATTGATTGTAGGATCTCCCCCTACCTGACTTACCTCCTCTGCTCCTTCCTCTAGATGATCTACCTCTCCCTGCATAGTTTGCTTGGGAGGTAGAGCCTTCTTCATCAACCTTCTTATTTTTACCTTTGTCTTTTACCTTTTTATCAGTGTAAAGGGCAGAAGAGTTGTTACCTTTTGATTGTTCTCCATTCTTTGTGATCTTTGCTTCATGTGTAAAGAGTTGTCCAATCAGAGTTGTTAGATCAGGTGCTTGGATGTCCATGTACAAGTCCATTGCTGTGGTAAAGCTCTCCCACTTGTCATCTGCCTTTAGTCCATTGATCACTTGTCTGACTATTTGCTCTTCCTCAATTTCTTCTCCAACACTTGCAAGTTGATCTGCAATGTCCTTGACTTTGGTGACAAAATCTGAGACACATTGTTTTGATTGCTTTCTGAGAGTTGTAAACTCAATCCATAGCTGATTCTTTCTGGCCCTTGTGCTTGATGAAAAATATGTTGACAAGGTTTCCCAAGTCTCTTGGGAAGTTTTGCAATTCCTTACATGAGGTAGAAGGAAATCAGAAATAGAGTTTAGAAGATATGACCTTGCCAAAGCATCTTTTGCACACCATTGATTTAGCTTCTCATGTTCATCCTTTGTAGGTAGGCCTCTGGTCTTGAACGAGGGCAATTCCTCATCTCCTGATATGTATCCAAACAAGCTCCTTCCTTGTAAATAGGTCTTCATCCTTAGAGACCAAGCTTGGTAATTGTTCCTGTCCAATTTGTCAATGAATGAAGGAAAACCATCACCCATGATTACCTTATTCGCTCTGATACCACTGTTGGGAGTGATGGTTGTATGCACTCAGAAGATTGAGTTGGTACTGCTAATCCTGCTTTGTACCAGCCCTCTTTGATCTTTTCCTTTGTTTCTACTCCTTGATGATGTGATGAGGATTAAGCCTTGCGGAAAATATAAGATAGTGCTCTAACTTTTCTAAAAATTCACTGAAATTTCACTGGACCGAAATTTCACCAGACTGCCACTGTACTGTCACCGTAATTGTACCAGAATTGTACTGGAATGAACTATAATTTTGTTTATTATTACTTCAAGTGAACATACATGAAGTAAGTAAGTGACACATGAACTCTCTTAACTAACAGAGCTTTTTCTGAAGTTTAAGAAAAAACTTCTCTAGTTCAGACAGTCTCTTTTCGGTCAGACTTTGTGCAGTGTATAGATATCTTTTCCACCGGAAAGATTGATCAACTAAAAATAGAGGTGTTTAGCTATAGAGTGAGCTATCTCTCATAAGAAACTTTGCATTACTCTGCAAGATCTACTTCGTTCTTCTACCGGAAAATTACTAGTTTACCGTAAGAACTGCAACAGTGAGTACTTTGACTGTAATTTCTTGAAATTGACTGAATCAAGTTGCTTCAAAACTTTGTGTGTTTGTGATATGCTTAGAGCTGAATCTATCAAGCTTTGAATCGCTTGATTTGGTTCAGTAGATCCTGAGATATACTTCTTCAAGGTTGAGAGACTTGAAGATAATGACTCAGAGAATCACAGAGTAAATGAATGTAAGTATTTGTATTAGATCATGTAAATGTACATTCCCATTGACATGATAAACATAGCTCAATGGTACTCAGAGGTGTAGGCTATATAGTAGACCTCACAACCTCAGTGATTGATACAGTAATGCTTCGGGGTTATTGGAGCGCCACTCGCGACATTTTCCCTTGTAGCTTTTATAGGAATTGAGTGATGACTTGAATTAGAATTCAAATCAATCTCCTAAAATTTCTCACCTAAAAAATTGATTGAGATATTCTCTCGAACAATCAACCGCTTTTTCACGATTTCCAATCAATTCGGCGTGATTGCATAATGATGCGCCAGGTCATTTATATTTTTACAATAGATAAACAGGTAAAAATCATAGGCATAAGTCCCTATGGTCTTTGCGTCATGTATAGTCTTCAACGTAGATATCCAGGCCAAATGTGAAGGCTTGTGTTGCACCAACAAAGTGAACCTTCATTCTAGGAGATATTCCCTCAATCAACTTCAAACTATTCCATGAGATTTTCTTGGTTGGCGATTACAAAGATTCCCAAGTCAATACAGACTTTTTTACAAAGGTAAAGTGGTAAGTATCCACTAGCAATTGTTCCTATGGGACTTCATATGTGTATGGGTTACAAGCCAAATGTGTAGGCTTGTGATTTGCACCAACAGATCCCCTCAAGCCAAACATTTTTGGCTTGGTCTTCACTTCTAGTCTTCATGAACATCCTGCAATCCAATCATTGATTTAAACCTACAAAGTTTTGCCAACCATCTAATGCTTTAGTTAGCAAACCTACACATTGCATATTTGTTGATGCATATGACAACTGAACATCCTTGCTCAATAATTTTTCTCTCACATAATGATAGTGGACCTCTATATGCTTGGTCCTAGCATGATAAATAGGATTAGCTACAAGGTGTAGTGAACTTGTATTATCTCCAAAGATCATTGGAGAAGTGGTATGCAACCCCAATTCTGTATACAACAATCTGATCCATATGGCCTCTTGAGTAGCATTGGCCAATCCTCTATACTCTACCTCTGTAGAGGATAAAGCAACAGTAGGTTGCTTCTTTGAAGACCATGTGTTGGAAGATGCATTTTTGGAAGTCTTTTTGAAGAAAAATAATTGTAAAATGATAGAAATTTGTAAAAATATTTATGCAACTGTTGTAAAAATAAGGAAGAGTCTTCCTTATGTAGGATAGAATCTTATGTATTTTTTCTAGAATTTTTGGAAACTCCTAGATAGCATATTTTTAGAATAATAGAGGAAAGGACCAAAATTCAAGTGTGAAAAGGGACACTTGAAAATGTATATAAGTTAATTTCCTCTATTATGAGGGGGTTGGTTAATCATTTGTTTACATGCTACCCAAGTGAATAGAGAAGGAGTTTTCTGCTGAAAATCGTGTTTTCTCCTCTTTTGTGTGGTTTCTTTGATTTGTGAGTCTTAGTCTTGTGTATCCATGGAGATTTGTGAGCTTCTATTGTGTAAATCTGTTGAATGTGTATGAAGAGAGTTGAATACTGTTGTGTTGAGCGATGAGTTGATGAAGAATGGTGCTGGAGCTGAAAATCGTCTGTTTGCACAGAATCACGATTGTCTCGTCTGTATGATACAGGTGATATTTTTTTATTTTGACTTCATAATAGTGTTCTGCTGATAAAATAGCATGCAATAGACACCAAGATTGTAGAAAATGGTGGAGATTTGCTCAAGATAATCCAAACCCTAGAAATTCCTCTTCATTTTCACTATTCTCATAAATCCAACCATTATTCTCTTATTTCTTGGATTCTATCATCTTGAAGGGGTTGTGGTCTCAAGAATACTTCCAGGATTGACAAAATAAAGATGTCTTGTTGATTCTTTATGCTAAATGATTGGAGAGGACAACTCCAAAGATCAATAACAAACACCATGATATTGGCTTATCACCTACAAATGAGAGATACCATGAGGTACTCCTATCATCTTTGCATCTTGTCCAATCTGCATCTGAATAAATTTTAATGTCCAAGTCTGATGTATAAGGGAAATACACTTAGCACACTTACTCCATAAGCAATGTCTATCCTTGTCAAGGTAGCATAATTCAAGCTACCCACTATGCTTTGATATCTTGTAATGTCATCAAGTACATCACCTTCATGAGCACTTAATTTTAGGTTTTCCTCCATTGGAGTACTTGCAACCTTGGCATCCTGCAAATGAAACTTCTTCAACATATCCTTAATATACTTCCTCTGAGAATGTAAATGCTAGAGTTAGTATAGACTAACTCAAGCCCAAGGAAATACTTTAGTAATCCAAGATCACCAATCTTGAACTCCTTCATCATCTGATTCTTGATCTGTTTGATGCCATTAGCGTCATTACCTATAAGTATGATATCATCAACATATACACACAGGTATATTACCTCTAAATTACTTCTCTCAATGAATAGAGAAGTATCTGCTTTACTCATGACAAAACCTTGGTGCTGAAGATATGTGGTCAACCTATGGTTCCATGCCCTAGGTGCCTGCTTTAATCCATAAAGAGCTTTATTTAATTTGCATACACATGTTACCTTGTTTGGATCCTCATAGCCAGGAGGTTGTGACATGTACACCTCCTCTGAAATCCATCCATTCAAAAATGCATTTTTTACATCCAACTAATACATGTTCCAATTCTTTGATGCAGCCACACTTACCAATACCCTGATGGTTGGCATTTTGCCCACAGGTGAAAATGTTTCCTCATAATCAATGCCTTGGGTTTGTGAAAAACCCTTGGCCACAACTCTAGCTTTATACCTGCTTATTAACCCATCAAAATTCCTTTTTATCTTATATATCCATCTAGAGCCAATTACCTTCATAGACTCCTTCTTTGGTACTAATTCCCAAGTATAACTCTCTTTGAGTGCTTCAATCTCCTCATCCATTGCTTCCTTCCATTATGCCTTAGTCTTAGCTTCTTCATATGATACTCGTTCTTTAATTGATAAATCTTTGGCAAGATAAATAGAATGTTTAGTAACAAGAGATGTATCATACCCATATCTGATTGGTTTCTTGCTCTCCCTCTGTGATCTTCTGATTGCTTGATTAGAGGATTCATGTATATCCTCTAATTTCTTCATCCTTAGTTTACCTTTCAACTTCCATGCCTTGAACTCTTCAAGATTGATGATGTCTTCATCTTCTAAATTTGTGTTTTCATTCTGAGTAGGCTCCTCCTTAGTAAGGCTTGGAAACTCCTTTTCCAAGTCATAAGGTAGCTTTACCTTCCTGCATTCACTATCAAACCAAGAGTCATTTTCATCAAAGACAACATCTCTACTGACCATGAATCCCTTCTTTGATGGATTGTAAAACTTCTAACCTTTCTGATTTAGATCACATCCAATGAAGATACACTTTTCTGCCTTAGGGTCTAGTTTACCTCTTCTCAGAGAAGGGATATGCACATATGCTACACATCCAAAGATCTTGCAATGATCAAGTGAAGGTCTCCTGCCATGCCATGCTTCATATGGGGTCATCCCATCAAGAGATTTGGATGGCAACCTGTTTACCAAATAAGTGGCAATAGATACACTCTCTGCCCATAAATAGTTAGGTAGTTTTTCTCATTTAACATTGATCTAGTTGTTTCAACAATCAATCTATTTCTTCTTTTAGCTACCCCATTCTGCTCAGGAGTATACCTTGTGGTAATTTCTCTCTTTATTCCTCTATCCTGCAAGAATGCATCAAGATCATTTGAGAAGTACTCACCTCTTCCATCTGATCTTAGCCTTTTTAAATTTCTCCCTGTTTGATTCTCAACAAGTGCAAGATACTTTTCAAAGCAACTGAATACTTCATTTTTGTGCTTTATAAAGTACCATACAATCCACATACTGCAATCATCAATGAAAGATACATAATACCTTGATCCAGAGATTGAGGGATCCTTGCTTGGTCCCCATACATCTTTATGAACAAGTTCTAGGTAGTCCTCGTGCATGTAGCCTTTCCTTGAGAAGGGTAACCTGTGAGACTTTCAAAACTGACAAGCACCATATTTATAAATCAAGTGGTGCTTGGATACATTAGGTATCCCAAGCACACATTGATCCCTGCATATTTGTTTCAAGGATCTTTCACCTACATGCCCTAATCTCTTGTGCCAAATTTCAAGTTCTAATAATGTTTGATCCTTATAGCTATAGAGTGTTATATTTCTTGTATCCTCAAGTTCAAAAGTAAAAAGTCTACCTGTCTTTTCTCCTTTGGCAATTCTCTTGAACCCATGCTTGGGATCCTCCACAAATGCTCCATATTTATTGAATCTAACCTGCAAACCTTTTTCAACAATCTATCCAACACTGAACATCAAATTCTTGGTAATAGTTGGTACATATAGAACCCTACTCAACAAATTTTTGTCCCCATCAGAGGTTTTAACATTTCCAACTTTAAATATTGGGTGCTTGGTTTCATCACTTGTTTGTACCTGACGGTTTCCCTTCGGTTCCTCAAGGTCAGAGAGAAGAGCTACATTGCCTACCACATGATTTGAGCATCCTGAGTCAATGTAGAAGAGATGGTCATCATTTATACCTGGTTTTGAAGTCATACTCATGATTAGAAGAGATTCTTCTTGCTCCTCTATTTAGTTGTTGTAATCCTTTCTGGATTTGTATCCTCCTTGGTAGTTGCCATTGTAATTGTTGTTGCAGTTGTTGTTGTATCCTTCGTGATGGTTGAACCTGCCTCTTGATTGTGTGTATCCACCTCTTTGATATCCTCTACCTCTCTGATTCTTGAAGTTCCTGAAGCACTCATCTGTATTATGATTTGATAAACCACAAATATTGCATGGTGATGAGTTATAGGGTCTCCCCCTACCTTTCTTACCTCCTCTGCCCCTTCCTCTTGATGACCTGCCTCTCCCTGCATAGTTGGCTTGAGAGGTAGTTCCCACATCTTCTATTTTCTTGTTCTTGCCTTTCTCTTTCGATTTATTCTTATCAGTGCATAGGGCAGAAGATCTATTACCTCTTTTGTGCGTCTCCATTCTTTTTGAGCTTGGCTTCATGGGTGAATAGTTTCCCCATGAGTGTGGTAAGGTCTGGAATCTGCATGTCCATTTACAAGTCCATTGCAATTGTGAAGCTTTCCCACTTGTCATCTGCTTTAATACCATTGATAACTTGCCTTACAATCTACTCTTCTTCAATTTCGTCTCCTATACTTGCCAACTGATCTGCTACATCTTTAACTTTGGTCACATACTTTGAAATAGCTTGCTTAGGTTGCTTCCTTTGGGTTGTGGATTCAATCCACAACTGCTTCTTTCAGGCCCTTGTGTTGGAAGAAAAATAAGTAGACAATGTTTCCAAAGCCTCTTGGGATGTCTTAGAGTTCCTAATATGTGGAAGAAGAAAATAAGAAATTGCATTGCGTAAATAAGACCTTGGTAGTCCATCCTTGGCACACCATGTGTTGAGTCTTTCAGCCTCTTCCCTTGTAGGTTGTCCTTTGCTTTTGAATATGGGAATTTCCTCATCTCTTGATATGTATCCATAGAGGCTCCTTCCTTGTAGGTATGTCTTCATCCTTAGAGACCATGCTTGATAGTTCTTGTTGTCCAATTTTCCAATGAAAGAAGGGAAACCATCTCCATTTTACCTTAACTTTGCTCTGATACCACTGTTGGGAAGATGGATGGATACTTCAAGATGATGAGTAGGTACTGCCAAATCTTGCTTTGTACCAGCCCTTTGATACTTCAAAGTTGATAAGTGGACCCTCTTAGCTTGCCAATGACACCATAAAAGTGCCTATGTACTTTGGAAATGATGTATGAAAAGATTTGATCAAAACAGACTACTTCTCAATTGAATAATTCAAGAAAACTTTCTATTTTGGATCATACACCTGCTACTTGTAATGCTCATTACAACCAGTACAGTAGGAATTGGAAAAATTCCTTTTAGGGATATCTAATTAGCTTAGTAAGCCACTAATTCCAAGTGTAATCACTTGAAATGATTAACTGTGCACAGAGAAATCAATTTAGCAAAATAATCTTTACCCCCAATATTGTAGGATTGCTGCAGGTATTGACTAGTGAGTGCTTCGATGCCGATTTCTCTCAATCTGCTAAATAGAATTGCTTCACACTTTGTCAACACGTAGATAACATGGAGCTGGTTCCAACAAGCTATATACCATTGAACTTGGTGAAGAAATGAGTGAGATATGCTCAGTACAAGTTGATAGTAGAAAGTGACTATAGTAGAGATGTCATAGATGAACAATGTAAGTACAACAATGTCATAGGCTTGATAACCATAGCCTTATGATGATGAATAGTGTAGGCTATAGTGTAGGCCTCACATGCACTTAGAATTACAATGAAGAGCTCGAGATATGATAAGTCTAACCGTGACTTTTTCATAGAGGTTTATATAAGTGTTCTACTCAAATTTGAATTTGAATTCAAATTTTGGCTCTCTCTAAAAAGTGAACCTTCATTCTAGGAGATATTCCCTCAATCAACTTCCAACTATTCCACGAGTTCTTTTTTGGTTGGTGATTACAAAGATTCCCAAGTCATTACTGACTTTTTACAAAGGTAAAGTGGTAAGTATCCACTAGCAATTGTTCCTATGGGACTTCATATATGTATGGGTTATAAGCCAAATGTGTAGGCTTGTGATTTGCACCAACAATAGCTGAATGACATGTTAAGCATTTAGTTTTAGTTTAATCTTATATTGGAAAATCTAGGGATCTAATTCTTTGATCTCAGAAAAATCCCACGCAAATACATCCTTAAACTCTGTCAAGAGGGATTTTAAATGATTTTGGAATGAGGAAGGTAACTCAACATAAATTTTCACCATTTAAGGTTTAATTGAAGTATCTTAAATAACCATCTCAATTTGATCTTCTTAAACATGCACACTAGTAGATTCCAATGGATTATCTACTTGAAGGCTGAGATCAGGTGTAAGGTCGGATGATAGTAATTCCGATTGGATTGTAGCCAACACCAAAACATACTGAGCTTATATCACAATGATTTCCACCCCTCTTACTGACCATAAATCTTTATTGTCCTACAAGAATCAAGCTTCCTCATCATCATCTAGTACTTTGAGCATATTTGGAGGTTCTATGAACATTAGTTTTGGTCCATATGGTAGATCCTCTTATCATCTAAGGTGACCAAATATTTCTTATGACCTTTATGAAAGTGAAAACTTGAGAGCCCTAATCTTGCTACAATTTTGCACGTTGTAACCACAAAAAACCCAGAAGTAAGTTATAATCCACATTCTGTCCCAATTGTTCGATGACCACAAAAGTAATATGGAATGTGGCATCTTGCATTCTGATAGGAATATCTTTAAGAGAGCCTAACCGTTGGACATGTGATCATATGACATGCATACATAAAAGGGAGCTATTTGTAAATTTGTTGAACCCTTGTTCTTGCATAGTGCCAAGGTTGCAATGTTGGCTCTAGATCCTCCATCAATTAATACTCATCAAATGCTTTTGGTCTTATATAAATAGTGATCAAAGGAACATTGTAATCAACTAATTTATTTTCCATAGTTTCTAATTGATGAGTCATGTGAAGGATGTCTAGTTTTGCTTTACCAGCAAATGTAGAGTCATGTGAAGGATGTCTTGTAGGAAAGCTTCACAAACTTCCTTTCAAGAAGCATGGATACATCATGGCCATAAGGAAGTTGCAGATCATACATTTAGATGTGAATGGTTTGATGAGAACAAGTTTTGTTCAAGATTACATGTACTTGTGTACTTTTGTTGATAATTCCTCTATATATTCGTGGATTGACGGTCTTAAGGTGAAGCTAGAGGGTTTTCCTACTTTTAAGAAATTCACAGCTATGGTTGAAAATGAAATTTAGTCAAAGATCTAAATTTTGAGAAATGATAGAGGAGGAGATTACATTTCTAAAGACTTTAAGTCTTTTCTTGAAGAAAAAGGTATTTCTCATCAACTCACTATTTTCTACATGCCAGAACAAAATGGTGTTGCAGAGAGAAAGAATTGGATACTTGTTGAGATGATGCATAGTATGATGTCATCCAAAAAGCTTTCTCCCAAGTTTTTGTTTGATGTAATACATACAGCTAATCAATACTTCTTCCACAAAAGATTTAAAGGCCATTACACTTTATGAATCTTATTATGGGAGGAATCCCAATGTGAGTTACTTCAAAGTATTTGGTTCCCCAGCTTATGTTCACATTGAGAAGAAGGATCGTGGTAGGCTTGATGTAAAATCCATTAAAGCGATCTTTGTTGGTTATGCAATTGAAAGCAAAGGATATAGATTCTATGTTCCAAATATAGGTGATATCCTACTCTCATGCAACGCATATATTGTAGAAAGTCATATATATGATAAGAAGGAAGATATTGCAAAATTCTTAAGCGCAAATGACTATGGAGTTTTTAGAAGGAATTTGGATTCTTACAATCGGCCATATAAGGGTGGTGATGAAACTTTTCAAACGCTAAGAGATGCACTTGATAAAGGTGGAGAGAAAGTTAAATTACCTACATTAGTTTCTAGTCCATCATCATTACCTCTTGATGTTCCTACCTATGAAGTTGGAGAAGGTTCTAGAGATCGAGAAGAAAGAGCTATTGAAGAACAAGAAAGGATTCATCCACTTTTCAAGGATATGCCAAAATGGTTATATCAAACCTTGAAGGACAGTGGTATAAAGGAATACACAAGAAGAACCAGAAGTCAAACAAGGATACAACAAGTAGACTAGGTAAATTATGCATAACATTTATGAGAGTAATAATATTTTAGCTCTTAATTCAATTGATAATGAACCAGCTAGTATTCACGATGCAATACATAGTCTTGTATGGAAGAAAACTATGCAAGAAGAGATTGATTCTATTCATAAGAATTAAGCATGGAAGCTCTATGAGTTACCAAAAGGTAAGAAAGTTATTGGTGTTAAGTGGATCTTGAAAATCAAAAGAAACGTAGACGGTTCCATAGACAACTATAGAGCAAGATTATTTGTCAAAGGTTATGCACAAAAGAAAGATATTGACTATGATAATACTTGTGCTCCTACATTTAGAATGATAGGTAAAGAGCATTTAGTATGCAATCTTATCAAAGCTTTGTATGGACTAAAGTAAGCACCAAGATCTTTGTATGAGAAGATACAAGTTTATCTTCTATCTATTGGTTATGAAAACTCAGAAGTGGCTCCTACTCTTTATGTTAAAGCTAAGAAAGATGTTTTGTTGTTATCATAGATGTTGATGATATGATCATGATAGATCCCAATGATTTAGACCTTTTGTACTTTAAATCACAACTTAAGCATAAATTTGATGTGAATGATTTAGGTATTCTATATTATTATCATGAGATTCACTTCAAGTACAAAGATGACTGTATCTACATGACGCATGAGGAATAAATTGAGAAATTATTGGAAAGCTTTGAGATGAGTGATTACAAGCCTATGCAAGCACCTATGGATGTTAATGTGTTATTATAGGCAGAAGTAGATTCAGAACCATTTGATGCTACATTATATAGTGAAGTAGTTGGTTACTTGATATATTTATGTAATACATGTCCAAACATTCAATTTGCAATTTTGCAAGTATCAAGGTTCATGTAAAGTCTACTCAAGATTTAGTGGAAAATATTTAAGAGATATATTTTCAGAATTTTGAAGTTTTGTGGATATCAAAAGTGTTGTTGATATCAAAAATTTTACAAGTTATTCAACCTTGTACCATTACGACATTGAAGGGGGAATTGTTGGAGACAATGTCAACTTGTCCAACTAAGCACCCACATTATGATGCATATTCTAAAGAACGCTTCACAGCAAGATGGCATGGCCTTGTTGGCTAAGATAAACACCTCCTAAATTACCCACCTGATCTCAATTCCTAGTGAGCACAACACGGAAACAGCAATAGCACAATGTTTCTTCTTTGGTAGATTTTTTTGACGTTGATTTTTTTTGGAGTTTTTCCTACTCCATTATATTTTCCTTTTCATAGTTGAGACCACTATTAGCGATTGCTTTTTGAATTTGATTTTTGCTTGGAGGCTTGCAAACCTATATTAACAATGCTTTGTTCACTTGTTGATCATCTTCGCAAGTATTTCAAGTGCTAAGTACAAGGAGATCAAGGAGGAGCTCCTCTACTTTGAGAAAGTGTTCTTATACAATTGGAGGATGTGTTCTCTACATATGGAGTTATTTGGAGTAGGTAGTATCAGTGAAACATTAGCATCACTTGATGAGTTACTATGACTAACAAGTCTATTTCTATCCTCACTTGTTCATTCACTTGTTTTTTATTTAGGTTAATTAGAATTAGCATTTACTAATAAACAGTTCTAAACTGTTCATATCCTCCATATTCACACACACACACACTCCTCATACCTCTTAGGCACTTTACACACGATTTCTTGTATCTAGTTCCCTATTTCTACCTATGGTGTAGCTCAAGCGTAAGCCCACATCCTTTACTTGTCAATCTGCGGAGACGTGAGGATTGGTATGAAGACCATGAGCAAGTGAAGGCACAAGTGCGTGAGTGAAAGCACACAAACATGCACACACATACACACACACACGTGCACAAAGTAAGATCAAAGAGAGGAACAATGGAAAGCTTCGATTACAAAGGAAATCTCTTACAAAAGCTCTATTCTCTAACAAGCTAACCTCAAAAATGAGCTCTCTAGCTCTTTTTATAGTTTTTTGACTAGTTTTGGCCCTGTCCAGACCTACTGTTCGGCCTAGTTAAAAATTAGGTTCCAGGGCTTATTTGAGAGCTCAAACAAAGTCTAAAAATTATGAAAATTGGTAGGATGATACTTCTAATACTCCTCGAGCTCAAGGACTCCTCAGCTTGAACAAAATGGAGTTACGAAAATGGAAAATGGTATTTACAATGGTTTTTAGTGATGAAAATCACTATTTTTGTAGGGAATTCTTGTGAAAATTTGACATACACTTCTTGGAGCTCCCTACTTGCTCCCTTTTCTTGTGTGTCCACTTCTTTGATGCGCTTCCATGCTTTGTTCTTGACCTTGAGCTTCAACACTCCCCCCCTCTCAAGTCTGTCGTCCCTGACAGACCCTTGTTGTAAGGGTTGTTCCATGTAGAGAGGTAGTGTCCAGCCTCTGTATGTGCTGCTTTCTAGGTATTGATGTTGTCCCCATGATGTCCTCTAGCTCTTCCAAAGACGATGTTCAGAGCAGTCATGCCAAGTACTCATAACCCATAATGAATGATGGGTAAGTGTGTTCGTGCATGGGTTGAGGAAAATATGTGCCTTGTGCACGACCTTGTAATGTAGCCCTATGCATGCTTACTTGGAAAATGCATTGGAAGAAGTATGGTGCAAAAATTGGGGGTCTTCAGCTAAGTGCTCAAGGGTATGCCAACGAAGAGGTTTCCTAATCTATCATGGTTATGGTGTTGCCAAAGTAAAGATACTTACCATGGTGAAGGTTCGATCGATGTTTATCCCTTCGTGTTGTACACCCGACATTTGTGATGGAACATTGTCGATGAATGTCCGTGTTGATGGTCCACTGATGAAATTTTTTGAGTGCCTGGTCGTGTCTCCTCTTTTCAATGCAACATTTGCCAAATACTGAGCATTGAATTTCTTTATATTCCTTGGCAAACAACATTGGGTAACTACACCAAGCTTAGTTTCACATATTCTCTTTATCTCACCATAAGCAGGAGTCTTCTCACCCAGTATATGGACAAGGATTCTCAGGGTACCAAACTACCTCTTGCTGATATCTCCCTGGATGCTCTCGTACATGTAGTAGTTAAGCATCACTCAAGTTGCGGACCTTCAAGCTCTTCACTCCTACATGGTAAGGGGAAACCATAGTTATGGATGCCATGTTCATGCCAAGTTCTTGACATCTACCAGATAAGGCAGCAATTATATCATCTGCTAACCGAGACACACTTCTATCCAAACTGATAAATGCCCAGTAATCAACAGTTCCACCTTCAAGTAAGCATGACTCATTCATGTTTCATGAGCCAAATCTGGGAACAAGTTCTTCCTCTCTTTTTTTTTTTTTTTTTGAGGAACAATGTCACAAAACAAGAAGACAGATGTTAATATCAGAAAAAATAGTTGACATATATCAATGTGCTCTTGTGCATGGGACTCTCAAATGTGTCTATGCATGGCCATGTAATCTAGCCCAATATTAATGCATACTTTGGAAATGCATGACCTGAATGGTGCAAAAGACTGGGTTGTGCAAGGAGCACATGGTTGTCGCTCATCGAGGCTTTCGATGTTATTTGCGGATGTTGATGCCATCTGTCGTGGAGGTATCCATTGGATCTCAAGATGAAAACTGATCCTTCCTCCTTATGGGGATCCATTTGAGAACGATCTGCGACTGTGTAGTGAGCACATTTGGCCTATTCATCCTTGGCTGGCTTCTTGATTGTTGTGTCCCTTGTGGTTGGCACTTTGGTTTTGTAGGGGCCGCTGATGCTTTTGGCTTCCTAACCCATACCTTTGTGGTTGGTCGCCTGACTCGCGTTGGAGAGGTTAGTTGGTCTACTTTTGTTCTTGGTGTTTGGTTCTGACCTTTCTCTTGCCTTGGCTTCTTTGTTGCGACTTTTCGCATATGGGAGAGCATAGGTTGTTACGGACGTAAGAGCTTCCTGGGTACCCACATGTGTAATCGCCCTTGTTGAGCTGCAACTAATTTCTTAGGCACCCAAATTTGTCGGATACCTTGTGGTTGAGCTTGTTTGAGCTTCTTCCTTCGTCTTCTGGCGTGGTCGGCTTGCCTGGATGGCGTTTGTGGGGGCAAGGCTCGTAGTTGTTCTCCTTTGCATACCCAGATCTCCCTCATGCCCAGAACTGCTTTCTTGTTGAATGGTGTCTTTCTATTTGCTATAGCAGTTGTCTTGAATTGTTGTGCATGCTTCTTAGGTTGAACTACTATGGATGCTTTACTCTTTGAAAAAGAACGAGGGTTTGCTTGCCTTTGCAACTGTCCTTCCATGATTGAGTCCTTCTGGATCATAGATCTTTTGACACATACAACATCTTGCTCGTGAATATTAGTCTTAGAGGAACTAAGAGAGTGTGTGGTGCCATGATCTGTGAGCATGAAGTTCTCTAATTCTAATGTAATGCATTGTTCATGTACCCAAACTTGAAGAAGTTGACTTCTGAGGTTCAGGTTGACTACATGGTCATAAATCCAATCTTGACCCAAGACAAGTGGTTCCATAAGGTCCTCATCTCGACACACTAGCATTTTGACTTTCATTGGAACACCTTGAAGGTAGATGGGAAATTCCACCTCGCCCAAACAAGGGGTTTCCACACCTCCCAATCCTATGAGATATGCTTCTATGGGATTGATGTTCAACTGCAAGTCTTGGCAGTAAGAAATTCTAACTGCACTAGTTGTTGCACCTGATTCAATCAATGCTTTCACACTCCTCGCACTCTTTCCTCGTCCTATCTCTATGGTTGCAAAGGGACGTCGGTCAATTGTTTGAGAAGTAGTTATGCTCGATTTTTGGCACATGTCCATGTGATATTCTGGGGCTTTTGAGTTGACATCTAGGCCTAGTTGCCTTAACTTATTTTTCCTAATGCGCTCTCTGGCCTCTGCCTGTGCTTCTTCTCTCACCTTTAACTCTTCTTCTTTTCGCTTCTTAGCAGTGTTGAGTCTCATTAGCATATCCTTTGTAAGAGGTTCTTGATACAGCTTGACTCTACATCCACTAATATAGTTTAGCAAGATGTCTCCTTCTAGAGTGGCCAACTGAACTGCACCGCTAGTGGAAATTCTATTATTGATCATGGGTCCGTATCCTCTTTTTTCCAACTTATAGACATGTTGCTTTAGCATATAAACTAGCACTAGGTCTCCCTCTTTAAATCCTTTATCTTTGGTGTGTGCATCAAAGTATGCCTTTTGTCTTTTCTTTGCAGCATAGATGCATGTTGCCGCTCGTAGCCTCATCTCACCTAAGCGTTCTAGATCAAGGATCCTAGAGGACAATTCATGTCCATTCCACTCATGCTCTTGTGATACTTTTAAGGTTGGGATGAGGAAGTCCAATGGTAGCACAACATTCTATCCGAAGAACATCTGAAATGGGGTGGCATTGACTACTCTTTTGTAGGCAACTCGATAAGCCCAAACAGCATGATGAAGTTGTTTGTCCCAATCAGAGCGTTTATTATTTACCGGTTTTTTCAATACGTTACAGAGGATCTTATCGGTGCTCTCAGCTTGTCCGTTAGCTTGTGGATGATAGGGGGCAGACTTGTTATGTATCAACAAAAATTCTTGGAGAAGATTTTCAATGAATTCTTTCAAGAAGTGTGTGCCTCTATCACTCACTAACTCTATTGGTAGGCCATATCTCGTGAACACATTCTCGAATAAGAACTTAGCCATAGTCTGAGCATCATTCTTTGTTGCAGCTTTCACTTCTACCCACCTTGTAAAGTAATATGTGGCTACAATAATATACTCTGCATTGGAGTTTCTAGCTGGGGGGTTAATAGGACCTATAAAGTCTATACCCCACTTCAAAAATGCACGACGACCTCCCATCATTGGCCTCAAAGGCATCTCGTATTTTCTAACTGGATATTGTGCACGTTGGCATGTGTCACATTTCTTCACATAGGTATGTGCATCCATATGAAGAGTGGGCCACCAAAGTCCTAAGAATAGAACGGTCTTGATCACTCGGTCAGGACCAAAATGTCCGCCTCCAACACCACTGTGTGCAATTTCTAAGACCTTTAAATAGTCTGATTCATGAATGCACAGTCTTAAGTAACCATCTTTGCCTCTTCGGTATAGGTTGTCTCCTACTAAGGCATAGTCCTGAGCCTCTTGCTCCATGCTGCATCTTCTTGCTAGACTAGCCTCTTTGGGTAATGTTCCCGATCTCATAAATTCTACTAATGGAGCGCTCCAATTCAGGATTAATGACACTTGATAAAGGGTCGCATGCTCCACTGTGGGTTTTTCCTGGCACACTGGACAACTCTTAATCCACTCATGAATTTCTTTGTCCATGCTAGGCCAATACACTCCTAAACGTTTTAGATTCTGCAATGTGTGTTGTTTAGAATAGTGATTACCTAGCAATCCTTCATGGGTTTGTTGCAACCAACTAATATGTTCATCATCCTTAACACAACAAGCTAATACACCTTCTGTATCTTGTTTGTACATGCTTCCTTCCAATATTTGATAGTTTTGTGATCTTACAATTTCCTCTTTGTTTGTTTTCACATTCTTATTCGTAGGTCCGAAGGTTAGGACTGGTACCAACTTATTTTCCCATTTAGGAACAACTTCTAAATTGAATAGATAAGCATTAGGTAATTCATCAGACACTCCTTGCGATGGTTCTCCTGAAGTGATGCGAGAGAGGTGATCTGACCTGAGGTGGGTTCTACCTTTCCTAACAACAACTTCAAAGTCATATTCCATTAGCAAGAGGAACCATCTTACCAGGCGCCCTGTATTGCAAGGTTTATTGACCAAATATAACAAAGCTTGATGATCAATGAAAAACTTGAACTTATTGGCCAGTAGATAGTGCCTAAACTTTTTCACAGCATATACCATGCCTAAACCTTATCTCTCTCTTGTTGTATAATTTCGCTCACTACAATAATTTCGCTCAGCTGCAGTGAGCTGTCTGCTAGTGTATGCTATAGGCAAGTCTAGATTTCCTTCACCTTTGGGTTGTGCTAGCACACATCCTATTGCATGATTGGATGCATCCACATGGACATGGAATGGTTTATTCCAATCCGGAGTGGTCAATATTGGTGTTGTGCACAAACGTCTCTTCAGCTCATTGAAGGACTTTTCACATTCGTCGTTCCACTTGAAATTTGTCAACAAACCATAAAGAGGCTTAGCTATGATTGCATACATGTGGATAAACATGCGGTAATATCCACAATGGCCCATAAAGGCTTATACCTCTTTAACATTCCTTGTCTTTGGTAGCTCCGCTATGGCTCTTACTTTGTCTTCATCTGTTGAGATTCCATTCTTAGAAACAATGTGACCTAATATCTTACCTTGGTGTACCATGAACACACACTTTTCTGGGTTCAAACACACTCGATATTCCCTACGTTTGTTGAAGATTTGTCTGAGCTTAGGGATGTGGTATTTTCTTACTTGGGAATGAGCACATAAATCATCCACATATACTTCTAAGCTCTTTCACAAGAACTCTTTGAAGACATGACACATGAGCCTTTGGAATGTTGCAGGTGCATTGGTGAGCCCAAATGGCATCACACGAAATGCAAAAATGACGTGAACAAGACAAGGAAGAAGAAGAATCTTGGAGCACAACACACAATACTGAATGTATTACCACTAGAATGTACAAAGATAAGTAGCCCATTAGGGCAATATGCGTATATACAAGCCAGGGGAAAAAAAACTCTTAAAGAGGGAAAAAAGTGCCTCGGTGGTCCTAGAGTGTTCACACACATCATTACCTAAATATATTAACAAATACATGTGATTTACGTTTCCTACAATAGAGCCAAGTCATCCTTATACAATCATCTATGAAAGTCACAAAATATCTATTAAGTCCAATTGATTTCTGTTAAGATATCAAGCTCAACATGTGATGATCTAAGATGACATGTATCCTTTTTCATTTCTCTCACGTTTATAGTGGTGACACTGGTATATGTCAGGGACACTTCATTGAGCTTTATTAGATTTATCTACCGAGAGTGATGCCACATTTGTTTCTTGCTAGCTCATTCATCCATGAACATTAGGATTTTCCTTATGTACTATTCTTTATATATTTTACTTGTTGTATTCTTGTTTTAGTTCATTCTTGTACATTCCTTTTATGTAATAGAAGAAGAAGAAGAAGAAGATCATTCTTCCTTGCCTCAATCTATGTGTGCTCCTCTTTGAATGTGAGAGTGTGTGTTAGCTCTCTTCCTTACCTCCTTCCTCGTGACATGGTATCAGAGCTAGTGTGGTTGTAGAGAGCTCGTGGAGAATGCCGATGGTGAAGAGTACGTGAGAAGGCATGGAGAAACCGCGACTCATAAACAACCTCAAATTGCTATGAAAATTGGCGTGAAGGTAGAAGGCCTTAAAATAATTTCGATCATTATCTCTTTAGGGTCACTCATTTTTCTTATATTAGTATTTTAGAGATATCTCAACCTCCGTTTTGAGCCCACAAGGTGGGGCCCTTAGAAAAACCAGACTAGTTTGCAAAGCTATAAATTGCGTCCTATTTGATAACACTCATATATTCCAAATCTAGAATTTCAAGCGATGTTGTGTATTGTTGATACACGAAAATTGTGTTTTTCTAGGATCGAACTGTCACATTGTAGTGCGACAATGTTCAAGCAGAACTACTGCTTGTAGTGTTTTGTAGTGTTATGAATTGCTGCAGAAATGGCAAATGCAGATGGAATGAGTCAGCTTATGAGTGATAAGATACACAAGAACAACTTCCATGCTTGGAGATTCCATATGAAAAATTTCCTAATGGGAAAAGGCTACTGGAAGTACATTGAAGGAGAGAATGAAAAACGCTCTGTAGTTATCTGAGAGGAACTGGACTATGGACCAGTTAAGAGCCTATGAGGAATGGAATAAGGAGCATGAAAGGTAATGTATTGGTTATCTATTAGCATATAGGATAGCATGATTGGGCACATATAGGATGCCAAGACTCCAAAAGAGGCGTGGACAGGTTGTTCACATTGTATGAGACCAATACAAAGGCATGAAAATTGCAACTCAAGAACGAGCTGCATACATTGGAAAAGAAAGGTATGTCGGTAAGTGACCACACTCTAAAAATTAAAATCATATGTGAGTCACTTCCATCTATTGGCATGAATGTAGATGATGATGATAAGGTGGAAGTGTACCTTCGTGCTTTAGGAGCTGCATATAAGTAATTCAGAACTTCTATACAAACCAGGGAAAAGATTTTCAATTTCGCTCATCTCGTATCCATGTTAATTATTGAAGAAAAGAATCTTGGTGAGGAATCAAAATCCCAAGGAAAACCTAGTTCTGAGCACGTATTCTGCTCTGGTAGAGGAAGAGGTAGAGGTAGAGGCTTCGGAAGTGGAAGAGGACACAGTAACCAAGATCAAGAACAACAACAAAATCATGCAGGATGTAGAGGACAGTTTCGAGGTAGGGGGAGTCAAAGAGGTCACAGAAATTTCCAAAGAAATGATTCAGGTAATGACAGTAAAGGATGTTGGAATTGTGGTAAACCTCGACACTTTGAATGTGATTGCAAGTTGAAGAATCAAAATAGCAAAACAACTATGCATACAAAAGCATAGATAACTCTAAGAAGTTTTTCATGGTTCAATATCATATGATGAATACGATGTCTGTTGATGTTTCAAAATCAAATGCTAATGTCTAGTATGTTGATTCAAGTGCTTCAAATCATGTGACCAGTCACGTACAATGGTTTAGTAGTTTGCAAAAATTGCCAGTTCCTAGATATGTTGAAACACATGATGACACAACACACCCTATCAAGCATACAGGAAACATAGCATTGTCTATGGAGGATGGGAAGGTAAAACATCTTGGTGATGTGCTGCATGTTCCAAATATAATAAAGAATGTGGTCTATGTTGGACAAATGGTTGACCACGGATTACAAGTTAGGCTCAATATTGATGGGTTATATGTAGAAGAGTACAAGCAGGATGGAGGATTGATTGCCAAGGGAAACAAAGAGGGTAACTTAAATGTGAAAATTTCTAAAATGAATGCAGCCATGTTTGCAAAAGATATAGGAGTTATTGCTGATATAGAGATCTGGCACAAACCAATTGGACATGCAAATTTGCAGAGGTTGAAATTGATGTGGTCCAAGGAGATTGTCAATGGACTGCCAAATTTCAAAGTTACATAAATGCAAAAGGTATGTACAGCATGTCAATTGGGTAAAAAATCAAGAGCATCATTTTCGCATGACAAGCATGTTAGTAAGAATGTACTAGAAATAGCACATACATATGTTTGGAGTCCTGGAAAGACCACATCTATGGGCAGTTGCAGGTTTTATGTTACTTTCATTGATGACCATACACAGAAAGTATGGGTATATTTCATGAAAGAGAAAAGTGAGGTGTTCACTCACTTCAAGAATTTTAAGACTATGGTGGAAAAGTAGATAGGAAAGTATAATCAGATATTAAGATCTAATGGAGGAGGTGAATACATGTCAAATGAGTTCAGCAGTGTTATTAAAAATCATGGAATTCGATGTCAGTTTTCATGCAAGTACACACCACAACAAAATGGCATTGTTGAATGCAAAAGTAGATATATTGCAGAAATAGCAAGAGCTTTGATGGCTAAGAAGAATATGCCTCATTATTATTGGGCAAAAGCTGTGCATACTGTTATATACATCATGAATAGAACTCAGACTATTGTTGTATATCAGGTTACACCTGAAGAGAAGTTTACAGGTAAAAAGCCAAACTTATCACATATGAAATCATTTGGTTGTATTGCATATGTACATGTTCCACATGAGTTGAGCATGAAGCTTGATCCAAAAGCAAAAAAATGTATCTTCATTGGATACTCCCTTGAGCAAAAGGAGTATAAATGTTATAACCCACTCACATGACAAGTAAAGGTAAGCAGAGATGTGGTGTTTGATGAAATATCGAGCTTCTATGCAGATGCCAAAGACGGACTTAATCTTGAATCAAATGACAAAAGAAAATGCTAAAAAATCAAGTGCAAAATCTCAAGGTTTGAGTGGGCCAGATGCGTCACCAAGCAATAGTTCTGTAATAAAGTAAGTCTATGATCCAAGGGTCTGGCCGGTTCAGACAGATCTGAAATCGGACACCGTTTGGTCATCCGTGTGTATGACCAAAGATCTCGAGTTTAGACTTACTAGGAGGTCTTGTGCTCTTGTGAACAAGTGAACCACTTAGCTTAGTGGTTAAGTCTCAAGGATGTGAAGGACGAGGTCTTGGGTTCAATCCCCATGAGGTACATGGGAAGAGTATTTTGCCCAAAGAGCTCTAGAGCCTTCTAGAAGCATCCACTGGACACTTGGCGCACATGTAGTTACATGGCTGACACTTGGCTGGTTAGTATCCACCTGCCCAAGAAGGTAGTCCCCTGGAGAGAGCTATATATAGAGGCATTTGGTTGGGAGGAGAGTCATCTCTCAAGCATGTGGTGGTCGTAATCGCTACGCTGTTGCATTGGTATCAGAGCCAAGCTCTCATGGTGACCTTGCTAGGCCCATCATCTTCCTCATGTTTCCATGGTGACCTTGGCATGAGCTTTATCATTCTTCTCACCATTAGCATTCTCGTCTCAACAAGACCCATCCTCTTCGTCGTTTTGAGCTGCCTATGTGTGGAGTCCTTTGCAAGCAGGCGTGCATCAAATCCTCTTGGCGGGCGCACCATAAGGAGAACATTATGCCAAAAGTAAATACTTCATCGCAAGCGGCGCTCATGAATCGAACTCACGTTGATTGCATGATTGGGAGTTGATATAGCCACGCATTCGCACGCGCTGTTGTGTCCAAGAGCGGCGGGGAAAATTATACTATGTTTTTGCGCTGTGGAGGCGGCCAGACAGATCAAAAGCAGCAAAAGAACATCTCTATCGTGAGGAACAAGGGATTCGAACCCTCGCCCCTCCGTTCAGCGGACGCTGCTGTATCCAGAATGCCAAGTAGGCGGTCGCGAGAATAATCTGTACCATATTTTATTATCCTGAATTGCGCTGCAGAAGCTCTCTCAATCAGGAGCTAAAAGGGCTGATTTCTTCTGTAATGGCCCGCGGTACTCGAACTCACGCCCTATATTGAGTTAATCGGTCGCCTATCCACGACGACGAATGTCTGTACAGGAGTTTCTATCACTCGATATAAGGTTTGTTGCAGAAGGTCGCGGTTAGGAGATAAAAAAGAATATCTACTACTACTGAACAGCGCCGTCCGGGATTCGAACCCAGGTAGCAAGGTTCAGAGCTTCTTGAGATAGCCAAGGTGCTCAAAGCCTTTGTCTGATTGATGTGCGCAGAAAACTTTATCAAACAGTAGTCCACGCCGAAGATTCAAGCAATATATGTAGCACTCGACTGTTGCAGGCAGAACCCGAGAAGTATTCTTCTTTTAGCCACGAAAACAAGCATCAAAGGTGGCAGTTGATCTTTCAACACTACGGAGCAGATCGAAGCACCACAATTGAGACTTTTGTTTGCTCGTATCTCAACCAAACTTGAGAGTATATCTTTGGTGAGCAAAGGCACAAGGAAGGAGAATGGCTTTTCTAGAGATCAAGGGAAGGACGTAGCTCTATATGGAGCTAAGTATTTTCCAGTTTTTGCTTGGCCTTAATGCTTGATTTATCTTGTTTTCATTATTCTACACTTAATCATAGATGCACATTGAAATAGCCAAGATTTCAATTGATTAAGTCTAGATTAGAATAATGAATTAATCTATTTCTTATTTCAAGCATTAGTTTGCATTAAGGAAAGATTTGATTTCAAAAAGATCCTTGTGCATCAAAGAATGTATTTTGGTAGTTTAAATACAGATTTCCTTTCCATTGAGTAAGTTTTCTATTGCACTTCAAGGGTATGTTTTTATATTATAGTGCATTAGGACAAAGGAAAGGATATACATGCATCAGGATTGCATGATATACATTCTTAGTACAAGGAAAAAATCATGCATCAAGCTCATGCATGAATGTTGGGCATGCAAAGAACATGCATGCATACGCATGTGAGCATATGCTTTTGCATGTGGATACATGCATTTGCATGATAGAATGGAATGCTGTTTGCAAGTAGATATGAGAATGTACTCTCTTAGTATTTAGCTTACTTTATAAAGCTCGCAGTTTGACCTTAGGGAAGACCAAGGACTAGTTAGTTGCAAAGACATACTAGTTCTAGTATTGCAACTCAAGTAATTAGTCGATTTCTTCCCAAGTCGATACTCTTCTATCAAAGACAAATACTTAATGAGAATTAAGTATGTTAGATGTCTTGCTAGGTATGAGTAAGCACTAAGAGAAAGTTAAGTAATAAATTTCCTTGATGACCAAGAAAATTTAATTACTTGCAAACTCTTTTGTGATGTATGATGACTCTAAGTCCTGGATGTACTTAGAAAGTCATGCGGATAAAGCTTTAGTTGATTAGTTATATATTTTATGTAACTTCTCAAGCATCCCAAGGTTGGATGAGAACATCAACTATATTTCCAAGTTCCTTGAGTACTCTTCTACTTAGCAGATTTCGAAAGTTTAAAGAAGTTTCTTTGTGGTTTCAAAATTTGTATCTCATGATGAAACCTCGGTAAGTAACTTTTTGGAATTGAGATATGAAATAGTCAAGCCTTCTATTTCCTGTGAGATCATTCTCCTACCATGTTTAAGATGAATTTATTTTTGGGAAGGTAGATGTTCCAAGTAGAGAATCTTAATTGATTCATGAACTCTTCCCAAATTACACATAAATTCATATTATATGATAGGTCCAAGGAATGATGAAGGCAAAACCTCTTTAGGATATAAATGTTTTGCCAAGATATAAAGGTACCAAGCTTTTATAAATTTTCATCCCAAGGGGTGATGGAAGTCAAAGGTTAAACCTCAACATCAATTGATCCTTGATATCCATAAAAGGATGTTAGATTCTATAGTTGCATCTCTGGTAAATGATGCAACTAGCTAAGCAATCTTTAGGAAATAATATAAGTTCCTAAAGACTTGAAGCAAGTATGAACTTTTCATTTAGGACTAGAAAGTTCCAAGAAATGGATTTTCAATCCATGAACTTCTCCTAAACAAGTTATAAAGTTCAAAGTGTTCATAGTTGCATTACTATTGGATCAATCAATAGATGCTTGGACTTTAAACATAAATTTGATTAGTGAAATATGTTTAAAGGACTCTAGTAACATCTGAAGATTGACCAATAATAATGAGTTTTGTATCAAACTCAAGAATAGAAGTCGATATCACATAAACGAAAGTTCAACTTAAACTTTCATACTGGCAAATGTGATATTTCGACTCTAGTTTGATACTCAGGAAATAAATACAATTGAATCAGTAAATTTTTTGGATATCATTTGAAAGAATTTCTTTTAAATGTTCTTTTTGCAAAAGATTCCAAAATGAATCATTTGCTCAAGTTATTTGATTCCCTAGAAGGAATCTCAAGTCTTTGAAGAAATGGCATTCTTTCAAGTATTGAGAATGAAATTCTTCATACTCTTTAATCAGCAAGTAGTTCCCAGTAAATCCCTAACCACTAGAAGTGGTCTTTCAAGTCCTATTTGTGATATAACCTAAAGGTATATCAAAGATTCTTAGCTTTGGAATCTGAGAGGCATAAGTGTATGCTTGGACTTGAGAAAGATCTCTAAAAATCCTGCAGGTAAGCAAAGAAGCTTAAAGATAGTTTAAGAGATCTTAAAGATAAAGACTAAGTCTTTTTATCGCAAGATCAACCAGACTTGATCAATCTTGGCCATGATTGTCCAAGTAATGTGCGATTAGAACTACTTTGTAGATTGCCCAAGTATTGGCAATAAAATTCCTTTTGGGAATTATTCACTCAAGTTCCATTTATTCGATGGAAAACTGTGAAAAAGAGTAAGTTGTTCCAAGTCTGAACAGAGTAAAGAAATTCCAAGAATGTAGTCTGCAACCGTGAAAATGGTAATTAAGTCTGTGGAAGGTAAAACATAAGTGTTTGCCTATCCTTAAAAGGATTTTGGTACAAATCCAGAAAGCATGAGCGGATGCTTAAGACTTAAGCAGTAAAGAGATTCCTAAAGAAAGTCCCCGGGGTAGGTACCTAAAGCAACAGTAAAGAAAGGAATCTAAAAGACAAGAAGTCAAAAGCTCTTGTCGCTACAAAATTGGTCAAGAATAACCAATTGAACTTGAATTTGAGAAATTCAAGTACTTGGAATTTTGATTGGTTTTCATTTGAAAACCCCAGTAAAGAAGAATTGATATTCTGTTAAGAGGTTTTCAAGTTTCCAAAGCAAAGCACATGATTATGAGGTGATCATGCGAAGGAATCAAAACCTAGGAAAATCTAGTTAGAGGTAATGCCTGAAACTTCCAATTCTTGTAAAAGAATTGAAGAAATAAGGTACTCTATCAAGAGATGTTTAGACTTTAGGATAAGAATCACCCACACATTAATGTGAATATAAAATAGGGTGGTATGGGACACCAGATTTTATACTCAGATTGATGTAGAAAAGATGGAATGGGACATCGGACCGTGGGATGATGATTATCTTTTAGTCCTAGTTTGGATTTTGAAGTTAGGTTTCATCCTCAAGGGAATTAAGACTTCAAGGAAAAGTTTAATTCGTAAAGGATGAAAGTAGTATCTTACGATACTTCTAGGTAACTTCAAGATCAAGGAAACTGAAGATATGAAGTAAGTAACTTCCAAGATCTTCTAAGAACACTTCAAGTTTAAGTGTTATTGATCAGAAATATTTGATAAATTTTCTGAAAGAAGTTGGACTTTTACTTTGAGTTGATTTTTTCAACTAAAGATTCAATTGACTAAGTCAAGTATCAAGTTTCTAGTGTAACTTGATAAATTCACTCTTTTGACTTAAAGAAATGCACAAGAATTGCATTCACGATTAGGAGTCAAAAAGATTGAATGTGATCTGAACTTAGTCTCAAGTGAAGCATTATTTGAATACGAAACTCATCGACAGAACCTCAGTGGGTCGACACACTGATGTTGATTACCACACTAGTATCTTGTGGTAGGATGATGTTTTTGATATCCTTTGAATCTTTTTGAGAATCCAGCTTATTTCTCTGAAAGATAAAGACAATGCTTCAATATCTTATTGAAATAGATCGTTGAGAAGTTAAAATCCTGAGTCAACTAGACTTTGACTCATAGCAAGTTTATGTATGTGCGAAGTTTGAATTGGTTGTACAAAGTCTTAGTTATCTCTTTCCGCTTTCCAAATCTTTTGGAATTGACTCAGATATGGTATCTGATTTCTTTTTGCAAAAGACCAAGGATAGCCGGTTAGAATTAGATAACTAACTTGAACATCCTAGATAGATGTTATGTACAAGAACCTTTTCAATCTTCAAAAGATGATAAGTCTAAGTAGACTTATTCATTTGATTTTGCTTCAAGTTATAGCATAAATGATTTCCTGGAGTCCAGTATACTCTAGAATAGGGAAGTTAGGAATTGCTCATCAGATTGACAATTCCCAAGAACTTTCAGTTAAAAGTCTTTGAAAAAAGTCCTAAGTTGGACAATTTTCATTTTGAATTTGAATTGGTGAAGTTAGTATGGTTGATTCCACCGGAATGGTAAACTTTCTCCTACAGTTTACATAGGATTTTTTCAACTCATTGGGACAGAATAGTCCTCTAGTCGGGTGAAAAAATCAAGTAACTGTTAGATAAAAGTAAACCATTGTACAGACATCTAAAGTTAGATGTATGGGACAACCACACTTCAAGTTCTCCAAAACAAATTCAAGTGAATCAAGAATTCTCAAAGTCTTACGAGGGATAAGAATCCCACCTTCATTACTAAGCCCATGCACCAGTTATGCCTAGAAATGGACTAGTAATTTGAATCCACCTAATTCACATGTTTGTGCCTAGATCGCACATCCAGAAACTGTGAATTAGCCAGGGATATGTGTTTAGATCCACCTTTATTATTCATTCACTATTTTGTACTTTGACTAGTTTATCAAAGTGCAAAGCGAGATAGTGTTTAGAATCATTTGGGCAAGGATGCCACCACAGAGATGAGACATGTTCTTCCAGTTCTAGAACATGATCATGTTCTTCCAGTTTTAGAACATGAGGCTCGGGGGTTGCCTACAGTATGTATATAGCTCTATTTTCGAGGACGAAAATATTTTCCAAGGGGGGAAGAATGTAATAAAGTAAGTCTATGATCCAAGGGTCTGGCCGGTTCAGACAGATCTGAAATCGGACACCGTTTGGTCATCCGTGTGTATGACCAAAGATCTCGAGTTTAGACTTACTAGGAGGTCTTGTGCTCTTGTGAACAAGTGAACCACTTAGCTTAGTGGTTAAGTCTCAAGGATGTGAAGGACGAGGTCTTGGGTTCAATCCCCATGAGGTACATGGGAAGAGTATTTTGCCCAAAGAGCTCTAGAGCCTTCTAGAAGCATCCACTGGACACTTGGCGCACATGTAGTTACATGGCTGACACTTGGCTGGTTAGTATCCACCTGCCCAAGAAGGTAGTCCCCTGGAGAGAGCTATATATAGAGGCATTTGGTTGGGAGGAGAGTCATCTCTCAAGCATGTGGTGGTCGTAATCGCTACGCTGTTGCAAGTTCCAACTCAAATCCATGGAGTGGAAGATTGCATGGAAATTTTAGTCCAACAAATTCATCAAATACATCCGAGAAAGGTAAAGAAAAGCTTTCTACTCATAGTAAAACATGTATAAGTTTTGAAGACATTGATGGAGATTCAAGCGGTTCGAAAAGAGTCTTGATGAGGGACTTGGATTGCCCTTTGTGAAGACTCCAAGGTAAGAAAATCACATGTAGATGATACAAGGAAAAGTGACCGAGGACCAAGAAGATCTGGAGGGATGCGGAACTCAGTGCAGTGATTGACATATGATAGCTACATGGCTCGTCATTGTGCCTGCATGACAAAGGTAATACAATATGTTGAACCCTCTTGTTTTGAAGATGCAATTGAAAATGCAAATTGGGAAAAAACTATGGATGAGGAGATGGTTGCAGTTTATGGAAATTGTAGAGGAGGTACTGGGGTATCCACTTTTATCAAAAGTAGAGAATAAAGGTTAAACACATCCAGTACGTCGCCTACTCAAGGGGGTTCTCTTTAGGGAAATATACCCTTTAACATTTCTGTGAGCAGACAGAAGAATTGTACATACTCTAGAAATATTAATCAATGAATGACTACAGAAGACCATATACTTCTTGATTCGAATCAGATGATTACAAGGTTGGGCAGAGTGATGCTCAATGGTGCAACCTTAGGGCTAACATGCCACCCTAAAAGTAAATAACCTCAATGCAACAGAGTCTTCCCATCAGCTTAAGGGGCCAATTATATGCAGATTAACCCAGAACAATACAAATGGCAAAGAATTTCTCAAGTGAATAGAGCTTAACAGCAACACTGACTCACAGAAAAGAAAAATCCAAGCCACTCTCTTACACTATAGTGCTCATAGCCCTCCACTGAGAAGCCTACCCTCTGTATCTACACTACAGAGTAGCTCCTACAATAGGCTTGAAACCACAAGGTGCAAGAGAGGTCTTGTGCACGTACGCGTAGCTGAACCAATGTATCTCTAAAATTGTACCCCCAAATAAGCATAAATCCATTGTTTTTATAGACTCCATTAGGCCAAGAGGGCCTTGCCGATTCCTCACGTCCACTGATCATGCGCCGATTGATTGCCCAAGATTGGAGGGGTAAATCAAATATGCCACCAGTCTTGAATTGGATCCTCAAAAATAGGCAGTCGTCATGAATGGTTCGTGGCAACACTCATTTCTCCACTTTTACTTTTACCACTTACACCTTTACTGTCACTTTTGAATGCAAGATGAGATCCTCATTTTGTGCCGCCCGTGATGTTTGAATGACTCTGAGAAGCACATCCTTCACCTAATTTTTGTAGTAGCTTTTGATCCTTCATATTAAGTGGGCGGTATGGGAGGTGAGTTGTGGGGAGTTGAGAGAGATTATGGGGTTTGTGGATGGTCATGGAGGGGTGTGGAGTTGTGTGGAGTTGTGTGGGGTTTGTGGGGTTTGTGTGTTGGGTGAGAATAGGGGTGAGTTATGGGGAGTTGTGGGGGTTTTTGGGGTGTGGTAAAAAATTGATCCAAGATTTCAAAGTTATTACTGCATCATTGGAAAGTACTCGTCGAGAGCTTTCCAACGATATATAACACTATAGGGTTTGGTTAAGAAATGATCCTCCAAATATCCATCCAAAACTGTATGAGAGTTTTATGTGAGGTCGTGGAAAAATGTGGGATTTGTGGGGTTTGTGGGGGGGTTCTGGAGTTTTGTGGGGGGTCGTGGAGTGGTGGAGGGCTGTGGGGTGGTGTGGAGTGGTGGAGGGCCGTGGGGTGGTGTGGAGTGGTGGAGGGCTGTGGGGTGGTGTGGAGTGGTGGAGGGCTGTGGGGTGGCATGGAGTGGTGGAGGGCCATGGGGTGGTGTGGAGTGGTGGAGGGCCGTGGGGTGGTGTGGAGTGGTGGAGGGCAATGGGGTGGTGTGGAGTGGTGGAGGGCCGTGGGGTGGTGTAGAGTGGTGGAGGGCTGTGGGGTGGTGTGGAGTGGTGGAGGGCTGTGGGGTGGTGTGGAGTTGTTTGGGGGGTCGTGGAGTGGTGTGGAGTGGTGGAGGGTCGTGGAGTGGTGTGGAGTGGTGGAGGGCCGTGGGGTGGTGTGGAGTGGTGGAGGGCCGTGGGGTGGTGTGGAGTGGTGGAGGGCCGTGGGGTGGTGTGGAGTGGTGGAGGGCCGTGGGGTGGTGTGGAGTGGTGGAGGGCTGTGGGGTGTGGAGTGGTGGAGGGCTGTGGGGTGGTGTGGAGTGGTGGAGGGCCGTGGGGTGGTGTGGAGTGGTGGAGGGCCGTGGGGTGGTGTGGGATGGTGGAGGGCTGTGGGGTGGTGTGGAGTGGTGGAGGGCTGTGGGGTGGTGTGGAGTGGTGGAGGGATGTGGGGTGGTGTGGAGTTGTGGAGGGCTGTGGGGTGGTGTGGAGTGGTGGAGGGCCGTGGGGTGGTGTGGAGTGGTGGAGGGCTGTGGGGTGGTGTGGAGTGGTGCAGGGCTGTGGGGTGGTGTGGAGTTGTGTGGGGGGTCATGGAGTGGTGGAGGGCTATGGGGTGGTGTGGAGTTGTTTGGGGGGTCGTGGAGTGGTGTGGAGTGGTGGAGGGCCGTGGGGTGGTGTGGAGTGGTGGAGGGCCGTGGGGTGGTGTGGAGTGGTGGAGGGCCGTGGGGTGGTGTGGAGTGGTGGAGGGCTGTGGGGTGGTGTGGAGTGGTGGAGGGCCGTGGGGTGGGGTGGAGTGGTGGAGGGCCGTGGGGTGGTGTGGAGTGGTGGAGGGCCGTGGGGTGGTGTGGAGTGGTGGAGGGCCGTGGAGTGGTTGAGGGTTGTGGGGTGGTGTGGAGTGGTGGAGGGCTGTGGCGTTGTGGAGTTGTGTGTGGGGTCGTGGAGTGGTGGAGGGCTGTGGGGTGGTGTGGAGTGGTGGAGGGCCGTGGGGTGGTGTGGAGTGGTGGAGGGCCGTGGGGTGGTGTGGAGTGGTAGAGGGCTGTGGGGTGGTGTGGAGTGGTGGAGGGCTGTGGGATGGTGTGGAGTGGTGGAGGGCCGTGGGGTGGTGTGGAGTGGTGGAGGGCTGTGGGGTGGTGTGGAGTGGTGGAGGGGTGTGGGATGGTGTGGAGTGGTGGAGGGCCGTGGGGTGGTGTGGATTGGTGGAGGGTTGTGGGGTGGTGTGGAGTTGTGTGGAGTTGTGTGGGGGGTCGTGGAGTGGTGTGGGGGGTCGTGGAGTGGTGGAGGGCTGTGGGGTCGTGTGGAGTGGTGGAGGGCCGTGGGGTGGTGTGGAGTGGTGGAGGGCTGTGGGGTGGTGTGGAGTGGTGGAGGGTTGTGGAGTGGTGTGGAGTGGTGGAGGGCTGTGGGGTGGTGTGGAGTTGTGTGGGGGGTCGTGGAGTGGTGTGGAGTGGTGGAGGGCCGTGGGGTGGTGTGGAGTGGTGGAGGGCCGTGGGGTTGTGTGGGAAAAGGAGGGGACGGTGGAGTTGGAGGGGGTCGTGGTGATGGTGGGGGCTGCGGGGGTGGTGGGGGAAAAGGAGGGGACAGTGGAGTTGGAGGGGGTCGTGGTGATGGTGGGGGCCGCGGGGGTGGTGGAGGAAAGAGGAGGGGACAGTGGGGTTGGAGGGGGTCGAGGTGACGGTGGGGGCCGGGGGGGTGGTGGGGGAAAAGAGATAGAGAGAGAGGAGAGAGAAAAGAGATAGGGAGGGAAATGCCGCGATACAGAAATGATACATAGAAGCTAGTTCCATTGATGCAAGGAAAGAAACCCATAGGCTACAAGTGGGTTTACAAGGTAAAGCACAATGCTCATGGTAGCATAAGCAAGTATAAAGCATGATTGGTAGCAAAAGGATATGCACAAACATATGGCATTGATTATGAGGAAACATTCAACCTTGTAGCTAAAATGTCTACTGTTAGAACACTTGTTGCAATAGCTACAACAAAAGGATGAACTTTGCATCAGATGGATGTGAAGAATTCCTTTCTACATGGTGAGTTATAAGAAGGAGTATAGATGGACCAACCACTAGGATATGAAGATTCAAAGCACCCAAAATATGTTTGCAGGTTGCAAAAGGCTTTATATAGGCTTAACCAAGCTCCTCATGCATGGCATGCAAGGATTGCTGATTACTTAACCACCATTGGGTTTTCTATGTGTGATGCAGATCATTCACTATATGAAAGGAAGGGTGATGATGGCATCACAATTGTGGTTATTTATGTTGATGACTTGATTATAGGTGGTGATAATGAGGAAAGCATCAAAGACGTAGACGTAAAGAAACTTCTTATGCAGGAATTTGATATCAAAAAATTTCTTGGGCATTGAGTTTATACATATAGAAACAGTTATATGGATGTCGCAAAGGCAATATGCCTTGAATATGTTGCAAAAGTATGGTGTAGCTCAGTGATGAGTAGCACCTCCTTTAATGTCAATCCGGGAAGACATGAGGATGGTATGAAGACCTCGAGCAAGTGATGACACAAGTGTGTGAGTGAGAAGCACACGATTATGCACACACATACACACACGCGCACACAAGGCAAGAACAAAGAGAGGAACAATGGAGTTCTTTGGATTACTCAAAAAGTCTCATATACAAGCTCAAATCACTTACAATTCAACTCCAAAAATGAGCTCTCTAGATCTATTTATAGTTTTTTGACTAGCTTTGGTCTTGTCCCTACCTAGTGTCTGTCCTAATTAAAAACTAGGTTCTACACCTTATTTGAGGGCTCCAACAGAATCTAAAAATTATGAAAATTGGTAGGTAGCGAATTCCAATACTCCTCAAGATCGAGAACTCCAGGGCTTGAACTAAATGGAGTCTATTCTACCAAAAACGGAATTTACAATACTTGTGTGGTGATGAAAATCACTTGAGTTGGAAATAGTTTATGGAAAAAATAATTAGGCCTTGTTGCCGGATTGTGCATGACTGCTCCTTTGTGCTTGTATGCCAACACTCCCCCTCTCTAGCATTTGTCATCTCTGATAGACCTTTGCTCCACGAGGTGATCGATGTAGTATTGGACTATGTCTTTGGCGAGCTCGTGTTCTCTTATCCTTAGTCCCTTGGCTAGATCTCTTTGAAGAGCTTCCCAATTAATCACCCCTGGAATGTTTGATTGAGGTGTTGTATAATGCCGTGAATACATAGTCTATTCACATGCAAAGGGTTGTAGAAGATGGGTTGGCCATGGTGCAAACACTTCAGAGTGATATTCCCAAAAACCAATGGTAAACATATCTTCAAATGTTTGTTTATAACATGCTAGGAGATATTTGATCCTCATGCCAGGCATAAGCAACCCGAATACTAGGAGTGGTGCTCATGTCATAGAGTAAGTCATAATTACATTTGTAAATCCCTGGATAGAAGCTTGGATGTCACACATATTGCAAAAAGTCTTCAGTACTATTTGCATCATGTCAGGGATCTTTATCATCATCTGAGCGGTGACATCAGTCATGGGTTGCAGTCGTGGCAACCAGTGTCGGATGCTAGCCATCATGTAGGCAATAATTGGTGTGCCTCTTGGTGGAGCAATGGATGGGTAGTTGAGCCATTTTTTGCAAGTAGCATTATTGTGGACCTTGATGGCAAAGGCTTTCCATGATCGCCTTCATTGCACTGGCCCATAGCACGGTGTCGTGAAGGGCTCAGTTGGGTGGATCAAGCCAACTACTAGTGTTCCAAATAGATAATACATGCAGGGTGCTTTGGGCAACTTAAGAGGTAGAGTTCAAATATATAGATGCTCACAGATAATCGGATGAGATCATAATTCAAATTACTCTTACAATTCATTAACATCATAAGAGAGATTGGAAATAAGATAGATGTGTGAAAATTGGAGAGACAATTAATTCATAATAATGTGTTCATACAAATATAATGAAAATAATGGAAAATACAAGTTACCAAATCATCATAGATCATAATGTTGTCAAAATAATAATCTTCAAAAACCCTCCACTAAGCATGTGTGTAGAGCTTTCTCTTCATAAACTTGAACCTCCATGTCCTTCCTTCAACATATGTGTGTAGCCTCCATGTCCTTCATCTCCTCCAAACTTCAATGCTAACTCTTCATAAGATTAGCTCAAATCTTGAATGCCTCAAGCTCCTCCAATCTTCAACGCTAGGAAGAGCTCCTTGTATCATAAGGTGATGCCTCCACTATGAAGTAAGTGCCTCTTTATATAGTATTTGTCCCTAAAGATTGCTTTTCAATAAAGCTAATGATCTCAAGTCAAAAGTAGCGATGTACTCACCAAAAGCATAAATCTTATGCGATCGTAGTTTGCAAAAGCTTATCGAAAGTTTTGTTTTTACGTAATGCTTTTGAGTACGTTTGTTTCATGATATTTTAATGTTTTAAATCTTTTGCTTATAAATTAAGTGGTTTCACACTTATATGATATAAGTTGAGGGTTTACATGGATAAGGTAGAGTATGGGGTTCACATGGGTCTATATACATGGATAAAAAATGTGTGTGTATATAATCATGGAATAACATGGGTTTAATAATATTTTCTATCACCTCTAGCTTCAAAAGTTAAAAACACCAAGGATCGATCCGGATTGTTTTCAAACTCATGAATTCCCAAAGTGCTCCTTTTAATGGGTTTGCCTTCAAAGTAATGTAGAGATGTTAATCTCTATGACAAGGGGTTATACTTTAAGTGCATGGGGGCATGGTCCCATGTCCAACGCATGTCCGGATAAGTCTCCAGTAGCTTTTGGTGCCAAGTGGGTTGGAAGATGGCACCTTGTTGAGCTTCTTCCAGGATGTCCTCTCATTGGAATTGTGTTGCAAAGGAAGGATACTTTTTGGTTTTGCGTTTAATCTTAGCATTGTAATCTCTGATTGCAGTACTGTCTCCTCAATAGCTTTCATGGCAAGCCTTTGAGTGACTATGCGGTCCTCATGGGTTCGGCCCATCTCTTCTACTTGTTTCATCCATTATGGAGGGGGTTCCTCATATGTGTCTCGTCCTTCATCTATGACTCTGCCTCTTGGGGGAAGTTGAGGTTCATAATTGTCTTCGAAGGTCTCTTCAACTGGAATGATAACTACCTCTTCTTTTGAAGGTAGATCAGGTGGAGATGGTGGTCATTCGTATTGTAATAATTTCATCTTTAACTCAGTGACCTGTTGTCATCGCTCGAGTAGCTCACTGTCGGTTGATGATTCTGGTTGTGGTGAAGTAGTGATGCTAATCGTATCTCTAGGTTCTAACGTATGGGGTGTAGGCAGTAGTTCTCTTTGAAGTTCCTTCACTTGGTCTGCAAGTCGGTCATGCGCTTCCAAGAGGTTCGCATAATTTTCCAATACCTACTGGATATTTTCTGAGGGAATAGCCTGGAATTTAGCAGGATCTATGGGTGCCCCTAGAGTGTTTTCGATGGTTCCTTCGAGATTTTCTTGATTTTGATGTTGTAATCTTCTATTCTCATCTTGGGCAGCTGCTAGGTGTCGTCGAAGTAATGCCATATTTCTTTGTAGTTGGGCATTGTGGGCTCTTGTTGCAATTTGGCCTTACTCAACTCCTAAGCCTCAACGTGTGCTTGAAGGTGGGCAGAAAGATCGCGTAGCTCTTTATTGCACTCTTCTAATAATCGATATTCCTATTAAAGTTGTGTTGCCCATTCGAACATGGTATCTAGTGCATGACTAAATGAAGTGGATGCAGAGATAGTAGTGGAAGATGCAAGGGGTTGAAAAATGGAGAAGGGAATGGTGGATGTTGTGTGTGCAGTGGATGTAAGCGGTGAGGTGAATGAAGTGAAAATTGGTGATGTGAGTGAAGTGATAGTGGTAGTGAGTGGTGTTGTGGATGGTGAAATGTCCATGGGATCGGACGTGATTGTGTGTGATGTGTGAATCATGAATATTGGAACAGTCGGTGGTGTGTTTGTGGTGGGTGTGAACATGGGTGAAGTGGGGTGGGGAAGGGGGTTCTCACTATAATCACCAATTTGTTGCATAATATTTACAAAGTTTGTCCAAAATGGGGGAAGAGTGGTGTGTATTGACTCTGAGGAGGCTAAGGAGGGCATGGTGGGTCATGGTTGGGGAAGAGAGAATGTTGTAGTGAAGGGAAATGATGGGTTCAATGGTTGGGTAGAGGTGAGTGGATGTCCCTAGACTGGTAGAGGGGCTGCCTATTATGGTTGGTTGGGTGGTGGGAAGACCTATTTGGGGCTCAGAAAATTGGATGGAAATGGTGGAGGTAGGGAAAGGGGAGGATGGAAAAAGGGTGGTATGTGATGTAGGCTCACGAAAAGTGAATGCTGGTTTTTGAGAGATGCTAGTGGTGAGGGTTTGGGTAGGGTGGATGGGGGATGATGGCGGAGATAGTATCTGTGTGCTTGCATCAAGGGCACTAGGGTCTATGGGGTTGGTCCTTTGAACTTCTTAAGTTGTGGTAGAGATTGGGGAGGATACTTCAACGTGAATCATCTTACCCATTCGGCAGTGTGTCCAATCTCCATTGGTCGTATTGAGTGGCGGGCGATGTATAAGAGTCCGCATTGCTTCTACAATTCCACAAGTTCGTGCCAGAAGATTTAAGGATTCAATTAAGTGAGGGTCCACATCATCCTTTTGAAGCATTTGGTTCACAATTGCTCTGTTTGCCTCTTCTGACAACTTGTGCCTTTTTTGTACTTGTTTTGTCGTCTCATACAGCCGTTTGATCTTTGTTGTGTACGCAAGGGCTTCTTCTTCATCTTCCTCTGATATGTGCTCCTATTCCTCCTCTTGTTCATGTGTGCCTTGGACTTGAGTTTGTTGTTCTTCATCATCCTAATGTATCCATCATTCTTCTCGATGTGGGCATCCTCTATGGGATGATGATCCTGGACCTTCAGTGTCGGAGAAGAATCCACATCAAACAGCTGTGTTGTTTGTAAGAAGGTCTCCAAATCAAAGGAAGGAGCTCCTACCAATTCACTTGTGGAGGCAAACTCAAAATCCAGGGGTAATGGAGGAGCTAAAGGAGTGGCTTGTGTAGTGCCCTCTGAATGTGATCGTTGGAGGCGGATGGTGAATGGGGCCACCTGTCCTTCTTCTCTAAGGGAGACTTTGAGGGTGGACTCAAGAGGAATTGGGATATATGAAAGTGAACCTCGCATGCGCTTAGCTGGTTGAACCCCTGATTTTTGTCCTTTGAATGACTGCAACTATGAGTAAGTAAATGCCCGTTCGATTGGTACATCATATGCTAGACATATGTATATGATCCTGGTAATGGCACAATAGCCGTTCAGAGAAGGCTTTTGTGATCCTCTTTTGCTTGCTTCGTACAATTGATCTAGAATCCATGCTGGCATTTTGATTGGTAGATTCCCTGTCTCCGCTATGTATAGGCTGAACCAAATGTTCTTGTGAGGTTGAGTGAACCGATCTTGACATGGCAATGTAAAGTGTTGAAGGCACATGCGCAATGGGATGGTGATATTTGGTGTGAGGGCACACATGTCTTTCAACTTCTTTAGCTTGTTGTTTTTCATAGTATCCGGTATTAGAGAGTCCCGATCAAATGGCACATGGGTGCCATACATTTGGAGAGCCTCCTTAATTATGGCAAGGTTCAACTCAAATTTCTTCATTTCTTCGTTGTTTGATAGAGAAGGCACCAGAAATGTGTCTGGTTGTGCACAATCTCCTATAGCTTTGAGAGTTGAAATCAAATAGTAACATCTAATGAAAACTGGCTTGGGTAGCGGTGCGCTGAAGTAGTCCTTCAATCCCGCTTTCTGCCAGATATCATGAAGAGGTGGTGTCTTTTGTAGTGATTCAAATTCTCTAGAGAAGAACTAGAATGTGCACCAAAATGATCCAAATTCCAACTTAGACTCCCAGATGTGAGTTGCATCACCCAATGCCCCTGGCATCTCATTGAACCAATGAGAGTGTCCTTTTACTCTTTCTGTTAAGCCGTGTGGTGGATCCAAGATGGGTATTTGTCTTACATTGTGATACCTGCTCTGTCCATCATGGTCATAGTTGGGCACAATGAGAGCCGATGTCTAATAGACGAATGGAAGACCATGTTAGTATTACAATGGACACAACAATGTATGGTCCTCTTCTCATCCCTACGAATTGATGTTAATATATGGTTAGGCAAGTGCTTTATAAGTGTGAGTGAGAGTTAGTAGGTTAGTCATGCTCTTACATGCTTAGGTGACATGTGCAAGGAACTCAGGTGATTCTAATTTGGTGACAGGTAATTACAGAGTGTTGATAGAAGTGTTGGTGTTGAGATTTCACTTCCCAAACTATTCTATGATGTGCATGTGTTAATGGGGTCTTTGTTTCAGCAGTCACATGTGTCATTGTCGCTGATGACGACGGCTTCACAAAACAAATTAAGTTTTTCAATCTTGCTAGCTATATAGCTAGGCCTTTTGCAGCTCGACGGTGCAGATGAACCTCATAATTCCACTCGTTTTTCTTCCGCCAGAGCTATCGCAACAGTCCTCTCTTCTGTATACACGAAAAATCTCTGATCCCCTTTCTCGTAAACAAAAAAAACCCGACCTTACACGATGCATCCCTTGCCTTCGAAATACTCTTTCCTTTCCCTGCCAGGCGTCAACACCACAAGACTTCCTTTTTCTTCCTAAAATTGCATGTAGACATCTTATCATATGCGAAAATCTCTACGTACATTGTCTCCAAATATAACATATATATAATATTCGATATGTAATATCTACGTACAATCACCTTTGTGCACATGTTTGCATTCTTCTAAGTGTAAATACACCTTGATCGATACATTGATATTTTTTCGCACGTAGAGGAATATAACACCTATATGTGTATAAACACATTAAATCAATTAATTGTTCACATCCAAATCAAGGGAGGTTGACCATACATGCATTCAAGCTTATCTGCTCAAGCATATACGTTACTTATGCTAAGACACATTCCCGCACATACGCACACACATTAAATACATTAATCATATACATCCCATAGGTCACATATCTGATCAAATATAAATATATACGAACATACACATAAGAGAGTTCATACACAATTGCAATTCAGTTGAACGTACACTTGTATACTCACCACTCGGACATATAAGGCACATAGAGACACTCACTCTCTCACAATCTTACATGCTCACATGGATATTATTGCACATTCACCTGCATGGATCTTCCACATAGGAATGCACACACTCAATTACACAAACATACATACATGCATATATTAAACGCACATTAGACTCCCAGTGCACATAAGCATTTCATACATACATGTATATATATATTCACACACGATAACATTTAACATACACACGTAACTAATAACATATAGAAGCACACATGCACATGAATGAATGCACATGTTAGTTACTAATGTTTATGTAGGTATACATGCTATGCTTACGGAGAAGCTTCAAGTAGCTCTTACACGTTTTATGTGCAAATTCATACAATCCATAACTGATATCAACATATGATGGACGGGTTGGTGAAGGATAGAAGTCACTGTGTTACAATCATGTCCATATGGCTTCATTCAAGCGGGAAGTTGTTTGATAATTCTTCCTTAAATTATAGCTCCCAATCAAATCATGGCTTGGTCGTCGAATCCCGACCACAACGGTAAGTTACGATGCTCACCTACAATATCTATATTTCAATGTCAAATTACAATGTGTGAATATGATACAAATTGACAATATATGAATATAGGAAGAAATAGGACTTAGATACAAGAGATTGTGTGCCTAAGATGTATGAAGCATGCGTGTGTGAGAATATGGAGAATATGAATAGTTTCGAACTATTTTACACCAAACCTAAATTTTGATTAACCTAAATCAAGTGAATGAACAAGTGGGGACAGATGTAGACTTGTTACTCACCATATGTTGGATGAGATGAACTCCTCCAGATGTCTCCAGATGTAGAACACAACTCCTGCAAGAGTATAGCAACTCTTCCTATAAGAGAGGACCTTCTTGATCTCCTCCTATAACTCCAAGAGTAGCTTGAGAAGATGCATGAAGTGAGACCATGCTTATTCTTTTATAGTTTTGAGAGCTTTTATGATTTCTCCTTAAAAAGCATGCGATCGTCTTCAAAAGCAATTGGCACAAAAACAAACTTTTGTGCAAAACGTAAAAAATACGTATTGCTAGCGTTTGATTTTCGAAAAATATTCTACGATAAAATATAGCTTTCACTGTGCTTTGACTATTGCGCCCGATGGGTTTTAAACCCTGGTGGCCTAACTTCTTTTGGGAAGTCTACTAAACAAGACAACATATGCTGGTAGTTTTGGAGATTTCGGACCTAATTATGACTTTGTTTCCAACAACCTCCTCCATCATTTCTTAATCTCGTAATATACTTTCTTTTCTACTTTTCCACCATAGCCTTATAATTTGGAAGCAAGTAAACACCTCACTCGTCTCCTTCATGAAGTATACCCATACTTTTTGTGTATCTTCATCAATGAAAGTGACATAAAACTTGCGACCTCCCATAGATGTTATCTTTGCAAGACCCTAAATATCTATATGTACTATTTCTAGCACATTCTCACTCGCTAACATGAGTGGGTTATGTAAGATTTGAGGCATACCTAAGTACATACATGTAGGTATTTGTTGATGACTTTAGTATCAAGAAGAGATATACAATATTTGGAGCAGATACAGTTATGATTTGAGAAGTGTAAGGAATATCAGTTATCTCTTAATCCAATGACATGCACATATTATATTGCAAGTGGGATATTGATGGGGCATATTTTTAGCAATCAAGGCATTGCCATGGACCCAAAGAAAATTGAGAAAATTTCATATGTATTCCTATCATGCAATTGAAATAGCTTATGCAATGTAGTGGCCAAATCAAATGGCATTCCAGAATTTTGAAGTATTTAGCTCATGTATGTGTACCTCTCATGCTACTAATAAGAAAGAATATAGTATTGAATTGTGGAGAAGATAATCAAAAAGCATTCAGTGTTATCAAAAGGATGTTGGATACAACACTAATAGTAATATGGAATTGCCTTCCACTTAAGGGATAAGTTCCATGGTGTAGTTAGGATGCTCTTCCAGTAGAGTTTCTTGACCTTGGTAGATGCTCTTTGCAGATATTCTATAGGTTCTCCATAGTATAAATTATTATCATGTTGTTTCATCATATTCTTCCAGTAGAGTTTCTTGACCTTGGTAGATGCTCTTTGCAGATATTCTATAGGTTCTCCATAGTATAAATTATTATCATGTTGTTTCCCATGAACAAGGAGCTCTAATCTTCCTTTATAGATTCTTAAATGTAAGGCATGCTCAACTTGAAAGTCCTCATGTTCATCAAACTTGAAAAGTGGAGGATGGTTGAATCTTTCCCCCTCTCATTGGTGAGGTGCGAAATGGTTCCAACAAGGAATATTAGGTTGATTTTCATGTTACTAGGAAGTTGAAGCTTATAGCTAATCGACTTAATCTTGGTTAGGATAATAAAGGGATCAAATCTCTAATGCTCTAGTTTTACATAGGGCCTTAATGTATAGGTTATCTTTGAGTGACTTAACTTGATCATCAACATGATAAGATGGATGTTGTATGCAGTGTTGCTTTGCATAGTTCTTATATTGACCTTGAGCCTTCTAGATTTATTTCTAGTATTTGTTGGATATCCATCAAATATTGAATCCTTTCATGAGCAAAAAATTCTTTACATGGTTGGACTCCATGACATGTGTTTTTGATGTCTTGTTCTTCAATCTTGATGGTCTACAAATCTTAAGGACTCGTGCCTCCAAGAACTTTGATTTCATGCATCCTTGACCAAAACATTCATTCATCCTTGTCCTTGGCTTTTTTGTTATCTTCATAATATGTAACTTTTATATCATTTAATATACTTTGTTGGGATTGATGGTGCAAAAGAGTTCAAGCCTACATGGTTGGACAATTAGCATGTATCTCATATAGTCACATATGACTATTCCCTTGCAAAAGTCAGTTACCTTTTATCCTTGTAAAGGTGCATATGATAATTGCACTAACGCCACGTGGATTTAGGAGGAATCAAATCTCGAACCCTTGATGGAAAATAGATGATAGAATAAAGCCTAAATTCTAGGACTCACTTTATGGTGAGAATTTGTATTTGAATTCAAAGCTTGGCTCCAACTTTAACTATAAAAGTAAGTCAAATACTCACGTGAATTGAGCCCCGATTAGAGAGATCAACTCAGAGGGATTTGTGTGATTAGTGAGCTCATTCTATAGCCACTTCACTACCCTCACATTGTGCAATTATACATTGCCCATGACATTGTATTTCTATGTGATTTAATACATACACATTGATCACTTCTCTACTTCCCTTCTCTACTATGATCATCTCAGAACAGTGAATCCTCAAAGATTTTTCTCTATGCACAGTTGATCATTTGATGTGATTTAAAGCTTTATAGATTCTATATATTTCTACATACTTTCTACTTCATAGCTACAACGTTTCATTATCATTGCTTTTCTCAATCTCTAGATATCTTCATATTTCTACTCACTGGTTTGCATACTCTAGCACCCTAAAATATGGGGATAGTCTTTCAACTTGCTAAGCATCCTTCTCAGTGTATAGTTGATCTTTTTTATTGAAATAACTCATGATTGGTAGCTATCTACGTTAATTAGATATTCCCAAAAGTAATTCAACTAACTGTTAGCAGGTTGAGAGCACTATTCATTTTACTAAACATGTGCAGAGACCAAAATAGCAAGCCTAAGCTCTTGGTTGAACTTTCTACTCATCTGTCTTGATCCATTGATTAGAGGATCATGCTCCAAAGCACATAGGTGGTTATTTTTTATCATTAGGAAGCTCAGGGGGTCTACTATACTGTCCACAACTTTTTATTGGCTAATGTGAAGCCAGGTTTTTGCAACACCACTTCATCCCTAGAATCTATCCACCATCTCCTCCAACAGTGGTATCAGAGCAACAACAAGCAAGATGGGAGATGGATTTCCATCATTCATTGACAAATTGGATAGGAGCAACTATCTAGCATGGTACCTAAGGATGCAAGCATATCTCCCAGGTAGAAGCTTATATGGATACATTTCTGGAGATCAGGAAATGCCAATATTCAGAAACAAACATCAACCTACAAGAGAAGAGAAAGAAAGGAAACTACATGGTGTGTAAAAGATGTTCTAGCCAAGTCTTATATACTTAACTCAATATCTAATTTCTTATTACCTCACATTAGGAATTACAAGACTTCCCAAGAGACTTGGGAAGTACGTTCTTCATACTTCTCATCAAATACAAGGGATAGGAAGAGCCAGCTATGGATGGACTTCACAACCTTTAAGAAGCAACCAAAGCAAAGTGTAGTTGATTATGTAACCAAGATGAAGGATGTAGTTGACCAACTTGGAAGCATTGGAGAAGAGATAGAAGAAGAGCATATAGTAAGGCAAATCATAAATGGTATCAAAGCTGATGATAAGTAGGAGTTCTTCACCATAGCAATGGACCTATATATGGATATGCAAATACCTGACCTCAACACATTGATGGGGCAACTCTTCACACATGAGACAGAGCTCAACAAAAATGGAGAAAACTCTAGAAGTAATCAACCTTCTACCCTTTACACAAATAGAAATAAAATTAAAGATAAAAGCAAAGGTAAAAATAATGAAGAAGAGGCTAGTACCTCTCAAGTGAACTTCATAGGTAGAGGAAGAGGTACTAGGGGAAGGGCTAGAGCAGGAAAGCAAGGCAGGGGGAGATCATACAACTCTTCACCTTGCAACATTTGTGGCCTAACCAACCACACCATAGATGAGCACTTCAAGAAAACAAGGAATCAGAGAGGGAGAGGTTTCCATAGATGAAGCTATGGACAATCCAGAGGCAGGTTCAACAATGGAGGAAGCAATTACCATCACAACTATAACCAAGGCTACAAAAACAACTATCAAGGAGGCTTTAGAGGTAGAAGAGATTATAACAACTACACAGAAGACGAAGAGGATTCTCTGCTGATCATGAACATGACATCCAAGCAAGGTAAATATGATAAGCATCTTTTCTATATTGATTCTTTTTGTTACAATCATGTGGCTAGAAATGTAGCATTGCTATCTGATTTTGAAGAACCTAAAGGGAAGCATGAAGTGTAGATAGGTGATGACACTAGACACTCTGTTAAGAAGATTGAAAATCTCAAGGCCTCTGATGGTACATGAACCTTTTAAGTAAGGTTTTATATATGCCAACCATAACATAAAACCTGATCAGTATTGGATAGATTGTTGAGAAAGGCTTAAAGGTCATATTCACAAGGCATGAAGCATATGTGGACTACCCTCAACAAGGCTTCAAAAGGATTGCAAAAGGTGATAAATCTGGTAGACTCTTTACATTTGAAGTTGAAGATACCAGAAACATTGCACTCTTCAATTACAAGTATCAAACCCTATCTAAACTAGAGATATGGCATGAAAGGCTAGGTTATATAGGCGAAAGAACACTAATTTAACAAATATGCAAGGATCAGAGTGTGCTTGGCACTCCAAATGTGTCCAAACAACACATGATTTACAAATGTGGAGCATGCCAATTTTTGGCAAATCTCACAGGCAACCATTCAACAAAAAAGATATATGTATGAAGACTACTTAGAGTTTGTGCACACAAATGTGTGGGGTCCTAGTCCTCAATCTTAGGGTCAAGATACTATGTTTCATTCATAGACGATTATAGTAGATGGACAATTCTTTACTTCTTAAAGCATAGAGATGAAGTCTTCACTTGTTTCGAAAAATATTTAGCATTAGTTGAGAACCAAACAGGTAGAAGCTTGAGAGGATCAAATTTGATGGAGGTGGTGAGTATTTCTAACATGAATTTGACTCATTATTATAGGACAGAGGTATAAAGAGAGAGGTCACAACAAGATACACTTCTGAACAAAATGGAGTGGCAAAGAGGAGGAATAGATTGATAGTAGAGGCTACAAGATCAATGTTGAATGAAAAGAAACTACCAAATTACCTATGGGCAAAGGTTGTTTCCATAGCCACATACTTGATTGATAGGCTCACATCCAAATCCTTGGATGGAATGACACCTTATGAGGCATGGAATGGTAGGAGACCCTCATTGGACCATTGTAACATCTTGGGCGCATTGCTTATGCACATATACCCTCACAAATTAGAGGGAAGCTTGATCCAAAAGCTGAAAAGTATATATTGATTGGTTACGACCAAAACCAGAAGGGATATATGTAATCCCATTAACAAAGGATTCATAGTTAGTAGGGATGTGGTGTTTGATGAAAATAATTCATGGTTTGAAGATGATAGGAGGAAAATTAAGCTACCTTATGATTTGGAAAGTGATTTTTCAACTCTGACTCAAGAGGAACAAAAAATATTTGAAGATGTCAACTCAAAAGATAAAGACTAGATTAACTTCAAGGCTTGGAACCTCAAAACGCAAGACCAAGTTCAAGCAATCAGAAGACATTCTAGAGTCTTATAATCAAGCACTCAGAAGATATCAAAGGGAGAGAAAAAAACCCATAAGGTATGGCTATGACACATCACTAGTCACCAAGCATTTTGTATACATGACTAAAGATTCTATGTCAGAAGATCCTTCTTCATTTGAAGAAGCCAATAAGAAGAAAGAATGGAACGAAGCCATGCAGGAAGAAATTGAAGCACTTCAAGAGAACAGAACTTGGGATTTGGTTCCCAAGAAACAAAGTGTGAAGGTAATAAGATCCAGGTGGATATATAAAATCAAGAAGAATTCAGATGGTTCCATAAACAGGGATAAAGCAAGGCTGGTAGCAGAGGGGTTTGCTTAAACCCATGGAGTGGATTATGAGGAGACCTTCTTACCTGTGGCTAAGATGCCAACAATCAGGGTTTTGGTAAGTATTGATGCCTCAAAGAGTTGGAACCTATAGCAGTTAGATGTTAAGAATGCATTCTTAAATGGATGGATCTCAAAAGAAGTTTACATGGCTCAACCACTAGGGTATGAAGACAAGGAAAAACCAGATTATGTATGCAAGCTAAGGAAATCACTCTATAGTTCAAACCGAGCTCCTAGAGCTTGGAACCATAGGATTGTCACATATTTGCAGGATGAAGGATTTATTGCTAGCAAAGCAGATTCTTCTTTGTTCATAAAGAATAACTCAGAAGTTATTTACTTATGTGTCTATGTGGGTGACATTATCATTATAGGGAATGATGCCGATGGTATCAAGAAAATCAAATATCAAATGATGGAAGAGTTTAAGATCAGTGACCTTGGTTTGTTAACATACTTTCTTGGATTAGAACTTGTATATACAGATTTTGATGCCTAAATTACTCAGAGGAAGTACATTCATGGTATGCTAATGAAATTCAAGATGGAGAGCACTAAAATTGTAGGTACACCCATGGAACTTGACCACAAGCTTAGTTCTCATGAGGGAGAACTCCGTGAAGATATTATAGGTTACCAAAAGCTTGTTGGGAGTCTCAATTACGCAACCCTAACAAGAGTGGACATATGTCATGGAGTAAGTACATGAAGCCAATTTATGCATACACCAAGAGAGCCTCACATGGAAACTACCAAGTGGATATTAAAATATTTAAAGAGTACCATAAATGAAGGGTTGTTTTATCCATTCACTTCTGACTTGGATATCAAGATGTATTCTGATGCAGATTGGGTTGCTTCCAAGGATGATAGGAGAAGCTCTTTTGGCTACTTATCTTTTGTAGGATCAAAGCTAATATCATGGTCATCAAAGAAACAACCAATTGTTGCATTTTCATCAACAGAAGCAGAATATAAAGGCTTAGCAAATGCAACACAAGAAGCTATGTGGCTCAAGCTACTCTACACAGATTTGGGGTTACATTCTTATACTCCAATGATTTTTGGAGATAACACTAGTTCACTTCATTTGGCTGCTAATCCTGTATATCATGCAAGGACTAAACACATTGAAGTGCACTATCATTATATAAGAGAGAAGCTACTCAGCAAGGACATCCAATTGTCCTATGTATCAACCGATTTCCAATGTGTAGATATGCTCACAAAATCTTTGGATGGAACTAAGATGAACAGGTTCAAGATGATGATTAGCTTGCACAAAATCAAAGAGGAATGAAGACCAAGCATGTTAGGCTTGAGGGGGAGTTTTTGGTGCAAAAGCATTCAAGGCTACATACTTGGACAATTAGCATGCTTCTCATATAGTCACATATGACTATTCCCTTGTAAAAGTCAATTAACTTCTATCATTGTAAAAGTGCATATGATAATTGCACTAATCCCACGTGGATTTAGGAGGAATCAAATCTCAAACCCTTGATGGAAAATAGATGAGAGAATAAAGCCTAAAGTCTAGGACTCACTTTATGGTGAGAATTTGAATTTGAATTCAAAGCTTGGCTCCAACTTTAACTATAAAAGTAAGTCAAATACTCGCATGACTTGAGCCCCGATTAGAGAGATCAATTGAGAGGGATTTATGTGATTAGTGAGCTCATTCTATAGCCACTTCACTACCCTCACATTGTGAAATTATACATTGCCAATGACATTGAATTTCTATGTGATTTAATACATACATGTTGATCACTTCTCTACTTCACATCTCTGTTATGATCATCTAAAAATAGTGAATTCTTAGATATTGTTCTTAGTGCACAGTTGATCGTGTGATGTGATTTAAAGTGTTATAGATTCAGCATATTGTCTACTTTATAGCTAGAAAGTTTCATTATCATTGCTTTTCTCAATCTCGAGATATCTTCATATTTCTGCTCACTAGTCTGCATATTGTAGCACCCCAAAAATGTGGGGATAGTCCTTCAAATTGCTAAGCATCATTCTCAGTGTAGAATTGATCTTTTTTATTGAGATAACTCATGATTGGTAGCTATCTAGGTTAACTAGATATTCCCAAAATGAATTTAGCTAATTGTTAGCAGGTTGAGAGCACTGTTCATTTTACTAAACATGTATAGAGACCAAAATAGCAAGTCTAAGCTCTTGATTGAACTTTCTACTCATCTATTTTGATCCATTAAGTAGAGGATCATGCTCCAAAGCACATAGATGATTATTTGTGATCATTAGGAAGCTCAAGGGATCTACTACACTCTCCATAACTTGTTGTTGGCTGGTGTGAAGCAGGGTTTTTGCAACACCACTTCATCTTTGGAATCTATCCACCATCTCCTCTTATAGGGATTCTAAGGTTGATGATTCAAAAGCTTCAAAAAGAGTGTATTCATTTTTGTTAGAGTACAAAAATGAATACACTCTTGGAAGTACGCGAATAGCACAAGGAAGAAGAAGAAACTTGGAGCACACCACACAATACTAAATGTATTACCACTACAATGTACAAAGATAAGTAACATATTCGGGCAATAAGTGCCCTGGTAGTCTATAGTGTTCACACACATCACTACCTAAATATATCAACAAATCCCCCTTGGGAGTGATGCGGTGAACAAGGAGCTAGTACTCATATATAAGGAAGTGCCAAGCTATGTGAAATCAATCCACAAATGGAATTAAGCCCAAAGCTTTGTGGAAAGCTTCAAACTTCTCCCTAGGGAGAGCCTTCATGAAAAGGTCTACAATGTTCTCCTACATGGGCACATATGCCAAGCTGATCTCTCTAGCAGAGAACCTCTCCCTGACATAGTGATAATGCACCTCAATGTGCTTAGTGCGAGCATGGAACACAGGGTTCCTCCCAACTGCCAATGCACTATGACTGTTAGTGAAGATGGTGGTGGCAAAAGACTGACCAACACCCAAATTAGCTATAAGGCATCTGAGCCACACACACTCAACAGTTGCTATGAAAGCTTCCCTATATTCAGCCTGACAACCGGAAGTGGCCATAGTAGGCTACTTCTTGCTCAACCAAGATATACATGAGCTAGCAAGCATGAAGCAAAATCCACTAGTGGATGCACAAGTGTCATAGCAACCAACCCCCTTTGGGATAAAACAATCCAAGTAGAGGGGTACCACTCAAGCAGCGAAAGATGTGCTTAACTGCCTGCCAATGATTGGTGCTTCAGAAATGCATAAATCTGCTCATCTGTGAGACAACAAACTGAATATTTGGTCGAGTAATGCATAAGTAAATAAAGCATGCAACAACCTGCTGATAGAGAACAACATCAATGCATCTTTGACCTCATGAAGACTCAATTGTAAACCCGTCTCCATAGGAGTGGTTATAGGTTTACAGTCTTCAAGGCCAAAACACTGCAATAATGTGTCAATATATTTTGTTTGACACAAAGCCATTCCACCATCAACTTGCATATTAAATGCCCAAATAATGATGCAAATGCCCCAAATCAAACATCTCAAATGAAGCATGCAAATTATCTTTAAAATCAGCAATATGCTTTTCATGAGGATTGGTGACTAACATGTCATCAACATACACAACAATGATCAGAAGCACATCATTAGCACACTTAACATATAAGATGCTTTCAGTTGGACTATTCTCAAAGCCATGTGCAATCAGATAGGCATGTATCTTATCATACCAAGCACATGGTGCTTGCTTTAAACCATAAAATGCCTTCTTTAACTTGCACACCTGGTTTTTATGCCTTTTTTGCACAAAGCCATGGGGTTGAAAAACATACTCTTCTTCATGCAAGTCACCATTCACAAAGGCAGTTTTAATTTCCAACTGATGTACATTCCAACCATGATGAGTTGCAAGTGCACAGATGCTATGAACACTAGTCATTCAGCATGTAGGTGCAAAGTTCTCATCAAAATCAATCCCTCTTTCTTATGCATAACCCTTTGCAACAAGCCTAGCCTTATACCTGCCAGGTGTTCCACCAAGCTTACACTTCATCTTGTATACCCACTTAGTGTCAATGGTCTTCTTGCCTATAGGCAAGTCACATAAAGACTAGGTACCATTTTTCATGATAGCATCATATTCTGATTGCATAGCAACCATCCAATTTTCATAATTTTGTGCTTCAGTAAAAAAAACAAGCTCATTCTCATCATAGAGACTAGAGGTAGCCATAGCATAGCAATCTGATGCAAAAGAGGCACTATGAGAACTTGAACGAGTATGATATGATAGAGCTATATCTAATTTGTTGTCATACAAAGTCTGCATCAACCATTTCGGCATAGTTTTTGCCTCCTCAATATCAACTCTCTCGTCAACCAGTGCATCATGTAAATCTGCATCAGAAATGGAATTATCTACATCATCATATGAAACCTACGAAGCGTGAGTTGAGAACACGTTGGAATGGTTTAACTACGTGGTATTCTTTATATGTGGGTTTATGAAATAATTTCTTGAAATCCGAAGCATAAGTTGCAACTAATTGATGACCTTATTGTCATGTTATTTTTAAATCGTGTGCTTGTTTTGTCAAAATCTTCAAGATAGATTGAATTTGTTTACATATGGGATCCATGATGTTTGACATGAACTTGGTGTGTTAGTCCTACCAACTTATCAAGGAAGCACCAGAATGTGTTTTTCAAGATTATAGTAGATACAATATTACCGAAAATAGATTGTAATCACAAGAGAACATGCACAAGAGAATATGAAACAACAATGTTTGGCTAAAACAAAGTTTCACCACTTAGGACTAATAGTATAGATAATAGAACTAGACAAGATACAAGGATCTCACAGCCTGGTATTATAAATATAGATAGCATGCATACATAAGGTATAAATAGTCTAACCGCTTGGGAGTATACGTAGGAAACACAATATCAAAATTAAAAGATCTCCTCGAGAAGAATGGAGAATATAGAAGACATTAAAAATCTCATAGTACAAGGTTGCAAGACAGAAAACAATAAGACCAAGAGCTAGACTAGACAAAACCAAAACTCGGACAAGAACTAGAACTAGGAAGTACGTACTTGGAAGATGCGAGTACTTGAGCTCTCAAGGCTAGCATTGGCAAAATTGAGATGTTCCACAATTACATCAGCGATGATGCAAGCAATGACATGATATGTTTCCGACAGATCTTGATGATTGTGGCAAGGGGTGGTTCTTATGGGTATTCAAGGTCCTCCAACAAAGGTATCACATGGAAGACAAGACATAGTATGTGATCATGGTATAAACGGGGATCAAGCAAAGATATACGACAAAGCATACTCAAGAGTTGTTTGACTCGATGAACCTAATGCGGAGAAGGTATTTCTTATAGTGAAACCCTCATTGTCAAGACATCTGACATTTTTCTACTTCGGATGAATGCTAACCTTGCCTAGTGTCCCATTGCCAAAAGAAGAATATGAATTTGAAGGAAAGTTCCAAGGTCAAGCAAATCAACAAAAATTGGCTAAATCATCCAAAATCCTTCAAATGCCTTATGTTCTGCAAAATGTTACACTTGATAGCAACCCTCCTCGTTGCATGCAATGAATTAGAGATGTCTATTATGAATTTTTTGGCATTTAACCATACTCTTCAGCTCAAGCAAGACTCCAAACAAAGACTGAATAATGGCATATTACTTATTAATCATGTTTATGACAAGCTCCTATATCCAAACCGTTGAATAAGCATTTATTACAAGATTCTTCTGGCACCAAAGAGACTTTTACAAAAATAAATGTTAAGGTAAATGCATGGCCTGTTGCTTATAAAACTAATTATTATGCCTCAAGAACTTACCCACTTCTTGTGTCTACTAAGGTTGTCAAAGAGAAGTATAAAGTTGAATCAGCACCAAAGAGCTACATGCCATCAAGACCATGTACGCTCAAAGCCACCCCTTGAACAACAAACAAAGACCTCTTGAGGGTGGCAGACTTTAGGGTGAAAAAATGTTGAAAAGCCAATGAAAACAGAATTTTTTTCTTTGGCAATCACTCCATTTCTTTAACGCAAGAATTTTATAAACCACCACAGTTCTCTAAATGTTCACCGATGCATATTTACATATGTGCATGTAAGATGTGTTTATCATGCTCCTATAGAGAGAACTTTGTATGAATGACATGTATTTAGCTAGTAGCCAGGTCGAAATATGAAAGACAATGTAATCCATTTTTAAAAGGCTTTTTGACATTCTTGTAAATGAAACTATGACAATAGAGAGATCAATTTGGCTGCAGAATTCACAACTACTTCTTCCTCACATTTCTTTTTCTTCCAAGTTTCTTATATGTACCTTTTCGTGTGCTTTCATTGAGTTATCTATCCATCTCCCCTTTTCTTCTTGGTATATTACATGTGTTCGAAGAGATGCATGAGGAAACTGATTGTAGGTCTTTTTTGTCCAGCTGTATTTTCTAGATTTCTTTTGCTATGAGGGTCTGTTTGTTTTTACTCAACCAGCTTCATAGCTCATCTATAAAACAGAGAAATGAATCCCCTATTGAAGATCCTTGGGTAAGTAAATTAAAATTTATGGACACGAATGAATTGATGCAGATTCTTGACTCTTTCTAGTGTTTTTAATTCAAAATAGTCTGGCTTCTTGGAACCTTCACATGCAAGAGAATAGAATAAGTAACACACCCTACACATGTTCCATGCACCTAATCGGGTTCAATAGTTCAAATTTATTGGAGTGGGTGTCTTCTTTCCACCACTACACATCAAGCATGTACCTCCAGAAGATGATGTATAAAGCTTGGTTGTGATTACGACTGCTCCATGGAATATATAACACTCAAGAATTCGTTTTCCAGAATCTCTCTAATTTGCAATAAAGACGCATAGCGCTGGTTAATATGCACATGCGAACCAAAACTATATTTGAAATCAGGACCTCATAGAGCATGTCTGCAAGAATCATAAAGATGAAAACATTCAAGTACATAGCTTAACGATACAATAACCCTGACAAAACCTCTGACCCTCTAAAGTGATAGCGCTGCTTAGAGGTGCATAAGAACGTACCTTTCGCCATACGTCATGTGTTAGAAGTACAAGACAAGGTTATCACATCTGAAAGTGAAACGGTTCTAGAAGACGTGCAACTAAAATCCCAAATTCTATTCATGCTTCTCCATGCTGATGAAACTGCACAGAAAATTCAGTAGATTCTAAAGCTTCTGTTATCTTCCCAGTGCATGTCACACTCCAAAACTAGCAGAAACAAGCATAAAATATCCAGGGTGAAGGACCCTATTCTTCTTTTCACAAGCTTGCACTGAGATTCAGAATTTTTCTTAAGTTAGTGGAAAATGTTGACAACGGCATGCAGACGTGAAAATGGAGGGATGTTCTCTCCCAGGTGAGCAAGGAATAACACAGATACTTGACATAGAAAGACAATTTCTTTTCATTTTCTGAGTCGGGAACGAGGGCTCAAAAGAGCTATCCCACTCCCAAGACAGAATCTATCTGCCCGCTTCACCTTCCGGAGAAGACTTATACGTGAGCTTCCAACCAAAGGCCAGTGGTTCACTGATACCGGAGAACCAGTGCAGTGAGCTACCCAATGCCCCAGACATGACACTAGACTATGAAGGACTTTGAACGAGAGCTGAGAACCTCCTAAACTACCTACCCGATGCGTTCCCGAAAAAAATGAAAGCCATACCCCACAAAGGAGCATCGTCTCATCGAAGGAGTCCGCACCCAGTTCAGAGGCTGCGATCACCTCACTGGTAGGAGGTGATGCTGTAGTCTCTACCCATAAACATTAAGGACTAAAGCTCATACCCTACATCCCACATGAATCGTCATTTACCAAGTGATAGACAAACATTGATACCCAAGTGGATGACCAAACATTGGATGAACTCAAGAGGGAGTTAAACCCAACTCACCACTAAAGCAACTTCACCAACTGTTCCTTTGTACGAACTCCAAGGTGGAAGGAGTACAATAATCCATTCCGTGTCGTTCTCTCCATTGAAATAGAATGCTAAGAATCTGGAGTTAGTCAAGTCGTTTTTACAAGCTTGGAATAATCTCACATCGTTGACATTTATCCAAACTAGAACTGGTCAGCAGAGATAAGGCTGAAAAACTCGGTATGATTCCCTAGACAGGACGAGAGCAAGATGTGTTTGGAAACACAGGATCTAAAGAAGGAAACTGGATTACCTTCAAAGAAATAAACCCTTCTCAGGTTGCAACAGAATTGCCCAAAAGAAAGGTTAAAAAAACTGGACTTCTAGAGATGAACGAACCAGTACATGAAATGGTTCTACTTAAAAAGAGGGGAATTCGACCTGATTGGGGTGCCAATGCTGATGAGGTACGAACTTCCTTGTGACACTCCATCTGTTATGAGATGGAGTGTCACAAAGTTCCAAAAGCTCACACGGCTCACCGTGCATCAAGAAATACACACTTAAGCACATTAACATTAACTCATCATGGGAAACCTGTAACGACCAGGATGCGAATGAGTTAAAGAAAATGTTACTCACCTCATCTTGTCATGCACTTTCAGTGTGATGTGGGGAGTGAGATGCTGAAGTGAACCTTGCTGAAAGAGGTGGTGGGACCTTCCGCAAAGCACTTACTATGAAGGATATGCCTAAAAAAATTATCACCATCTCTAAAAAAACATGCTACAATTGCTTAATGCTTAGGTGCAAAATCAAAATTTGTAAAAGCTTAATGTTTAGACGAAAGTGTGTAGAGGCTACTTTTGGAAATGGTAAATTATCACCATCTCTCAAAAACATGCTACAATTGCTTAATGCTTAGGTGCAAAATCAAAATTTGTAAAAGCTTAATGTTTAGACAAAAGTGTGTACAATAATTGATAAAGTTAAGCTATTCGCACGTTGGCCTTCAGAGAAGGGTACATTGATGCTAGCAGTCTTAGCATTATTGTTGATGTTTGACCTAGAGTAGCTCCGACCTTCCTAGCATCTACTACCATTCAAAAAATGCTAAATGGATGCAAAGCATTGAAGAATTCCACTACAACATTAGCCAAGATCAATAGAAGGTGTTGCATTATGTAACCACATGCTTCTAGTATTAGTGGAAGAAGTATGTTGATGCTCGTAAATATGAATTGACAGAATGGAATGAGGCAGATTCACAAAAAGGCAATCATTCTTGAACAGTTAAGACTTTCAAATTTTTAGCCACACAAATACAAAATATCCAGCTGCCACCCTATTTAGCTCCAAATCATGGACTATCCAACTACAGTTGACATATGCACTGTACCAGAAGCATGTTCATTTGTAAAGTGAAATGACAATTCTCTCCAAATAGGTTGTGCAACACCTAGCTGACATCTGGCTGAACATTAAATCACAACTGTCATGAGAACTATTGCAACAGGCAAGCAAATCTCCTCACAGATTTTCAGTGATCTAAAAGGATTTGATGATAGTCATAGAAGACGAGATGTGCAAAAACTGATTGTGGTCCAGGTCCAATTTCAGCCAAATGTACAATCGCATTGCAATTGGTGAAGCGAGTGAATTCAAGCAGCATGTAATCAGTGAAACAGTACAATGCAATAAAAGAGACTAGACCAGAGACAGCTCAATATACCAGTAGATAATATGCAGCCTGTGCTGCAACGAGATCATTAACATGGCAGTATATAAGTACAAGGTTTTGGGATAAGATTGATCTCCTACAAAATTCATTTACGTAACAACTAGTCATAGTATGATTGCCAAAATGAGAATATAGAAAACCACAGTAAGCAAGCATGGAGGACTTCATTAAAAGAAAATGACGAGGGAAATTGCAAGCAAATAAGGAACACCAACAAGTCCAGGAACTGAACAGGTAACCTGCATATTCCTTCATGAGCATGTTTAAAATCACTAGACATGTGGACAGATAGGCATCAAGTAAACCAGGATCAAACGGAGGATGATCTCTAGGAAACAAAAACAATCGTCGCACACTGCAATACAAACAAGCTGAAATAGGTGCCCTGAAGGCTGATGGGCAGTCCAAATAGACTTGTACCACACTAACTGTTGAAATTCTGATACACCCACATTTTGCAGAGGTTGGAGAGGCCTTAAAAAGTCACAGTGATCATACTGGGGTTAAAAAAAACATTTCTTAATGATCATGACAATACTGGACGTATGACTTCTTTCTATTGAGATGAGACCCTCTCCATATTCCAGATAAGTGAGAGAGCATCCAACCATCTTCAAGGTACAATTGATGCCAACAAGACACTCTGGAGCAAGAAGAAAATCAGTACAGTTCACCATTATCGTCCTGCAGAATGAGGTGTTTCCAGATCATCCACTGTTCGCAAAGCCCCACTTCCAGAGAAAGACCATATAGTTAATAAAAAAGGTAGCATTTGGAAATACGGCAACTAATTTCCACATAAAGGACCGATTACAGATACAGTCAAAATTTGTGCTTGGCAGATCCTACTTCCACGAAGGTAGTGATATGATGCACATATTGTCAGCTTGAATGTTTTGGCAATGATCTATATGTACAAAGCAGACATAGGCTTGTCTGGCCCAAAAGGGCCACCAAAAATGCTTGGTTACGAGATTATACAACAGTAGGTCATATGCAATCCAGCCAGCATGTCCGAGCAAAACATGATTACTAAAGAAGAGAAGTGCTAAACTCTAAATATACCCCAGACCTTAGCACCCTCTAGACGCTCCAACAGTTTCCGGGATGCATTACCTTCGCTGTCAAGAAGCTTCACCAAGTGTTGGCATGCACCTGCTGCCACCATCTGCTTTCTGCATCTCTTTCTTCCTGCAAGACATAGCAGGGTTAAGATCGGATACTTCTTGGATGCAGTCAGACTCAAATCTAGCAGGTTCACCAGCTTTGCAATGCTTTTCTCTTCCTTGCAGAATATCCTGCGGTTGGCGTCTGCTGATAAGAGGTTAAAAATTGCTTTAGCAGCCATATCTTGGGATGTACTACTCTTTCCTTCCAGCAAGCGAACAAGAGGTGGTATGCATCCGATTGAGCCTAGCAACTTGCAGAGCTCAGTGGACCTTGCAAGATGGCAAACAGCCAGGGCCGCAGATTGTTGCTCAGTTAACAAACCATTCCTCAGTGCAGAGACAAGACGAGACAAAAAGCCAATCGACAGGAGTTCATCTATGTTCGTTTCTGATGCTGCAAGGTTGCCCAGTGCACCCATCGAGATCTCTTTTCCCTTTGGAGATGGTGTACTATCGTAAAAAAGCATGAGAGCAGATATTGCACCTTCTCTGATAATTGTTTGCCGGATGATTTCGCCTGCAGCAGCCAAGCTCTGCAACGCATCGCATGCATACTCTTGAGAGAGTGGTGTACCCGAATTAACAAGCCCAACAAGGACCGGTACCGCACCCTCCTCAACTATAGAATTCTGAACCTCGGGTATGCTTGCAAGATTCCTAATGGTGCCTACTGCAGAAGCTTGAGCCGCAGGAGTCCCTGTTTGGCATAACTCGAGAAGTACACAGGCTCCACCGTGTGCAAGCACAGAAATTGCATTCTCAGATGTGCAAGTGAGGTTCTTGAGTGCCGAAGCGGCCCTTTCTTTCGAAGAAGAGGTTCCTGATTCCAAAACGTGCACAAGGGCTTCAAGCGCTCCTTCAGAAACAAGGAAGTGCTCACAACTATCAATCTGTGAAAGAAGACACACAGCATCTGCAGCTCTATCTCTCAAAGCACCCACTCCAGCATTTAATAATTGCACTAAAATTGATGTCCCCGACTCTTGACTTGCAACTATGAGAACATTTTTATCATCCTCGTTTAACAGTTGCAAAAGGGACTCCATAGCCCTTAACTTCGATTCAACATTCCCAATCTGCATGCGTGCTAATAAATCCCTTATACTCCATTTGACATTGTCTTTTGTAGCCCCACCTGAGCTTGATCTCAGCAATGATGAATCTTTAACGACCCCACTTCTGAGCAGCAATTCACATTCTCGTACGTGCAGGCTCAGCTTCAAAGCAAGTCCATCGAGGCTGCTTTGCATCTGGAGCTTGCCTCCAAATGATTCTTCAATACATCTTTCCGCAAGATCCCTCATCTCCCCGAGAGTTTTGCTGATATTCTGAAGAAGCTCGTTACAAAGGGCACTGTTGAAAGAACCGGATACTTCCTCCAGTTTGAAGAATTGAGCACTCAATTGCTCGAGGTTTCTTCTGATTGTGATCCATCTTGAAAGGAAAACCTTCACTGATGCTGCTTCAGACATGGAAAGGTCTAACATTTCCTGCGTTTGATGCAGCCATTCTACTGTCGTTTTGCAGAGAGAAGGAAGAGATTTAGCGTTAGCTCCTTCCATTCCCATTGTTAACTTGGAATTGGAATAACGGCATATACTGCGGAAGCACTAGTGTAACTGACGCTGAAACCGTTCGATGCAGCGAGTGCGGAGCAATCACCGCAGGCAAGCACGGCAGCTAGAGTTGCCCCGTGCCATTCAAAAAAGGCCTATTCTCATTAAAACGCTGGGGAGTATCCAGTCTTTCTCTTTCAGTTGACGATGTTAAGCCTGTTCAAGTCGCATTCAGCAGAGGCAACTCCGCTCCACCATCCACTTGCACGGCGTACATTAATCCTTGTGCTCAAACGACAGAAACAGCTCCTGCTGAGAGCTAAGAGACGAAGCCGATCCTTGTATGTCCAGAAATGGCGGCATAAAAGTAAGGCAAGAGCTGTAAACGTCAAAACGTGTATGTTGGTGTGAGATAAACACCGTTTTCGAAGGCCTCCGGAGCTCACGCTACTGCGGCTATGGCGCTCAAAGGCAAGGAAACAAATCCTTCAGAAATCTACCATGTACCTTACTTTGCTCTCACGTCTAACCTCGTTATCGTGTCGCATCTACGTATATAGAAGCCTGAAGGGCGCGCACACATATGCACCATTGTCAATGGGCAAGGCAAATTCTAACCCACCAACTCTCTTGAAATCAGAGTTTTTCTCTATATCCTCTCTCTACCTCGAAGGTAGCTCTCTCTCTCTCTCTTCCTTCCGGAGATATGTTCTTGTTTGTCACTTCCAATTTAAGCGCTGTCCAGCAGATCGCACTCTCCTTTTCACGTCAGACTAGAGTTGAAAAGCATGAAGCGAGGAAGGATCATCAACATGGGCATGCGATGACGACGACTACGAATCCGTGGCGCGAAAGGATGAAAAGCAGTAGACAGGTAGCACAAGAAACAAAATGCAGGACGAATGCACATAAAGGAAAAAAGTAACACTCAGAGAGACGAATCTGGAGCAGAGGAGATGGAGTAACGAGTTCTGTGTGTATTCTTATCAACAAGAGGAATACACCAGCCAGACTAAGAGCACGAAATGACGAGGACCGACAGCGGAGAGGTAGGGGCATGGAGGCATAGCTAATTGGATCAATGCAAAGGAAAGGCACACAGTCTGTGACGTACGTGGTAGAGTCAAGGTGGAAAGATGAAGTAACGAGGATCTGCTACAAAAGGGGCACATGTGAAAAAGAGTGTAGGTGTGGCCGTGAACGTCTGTCTACGCTGACCTGTGCCGGTGGGATAATACGATCACAGGAGCCCACGGATTGGAATTTAGAGCAGGGCGGAGGATGAATTGAGAAGCTGCACTTGTCGTTACTGCCGCTGCGCTTCCGTTAACTTGCCGACAATGCAGTGCCTGGAGAGTTGCAGCCTGCAGAGCTACAGCAGCGTTCACAATTTTTTTTTAAATGGAGGTTCGGTCATAGGTTAATTTTGAAGCCCAAATGGGCGTCTCAAGGCCTTTGGGCGTCCTATGACACCATTAAAATCACATTGGGCGTCATGGGGACACCCATATTGATTCTCTAAGCGTCATAGGAAGTCCCATTATAGTTGAAAGGTGTCATATTGGATTTATAGTGCCTTTATATATATATATATATATATAGAGAGAGAGAGAGAGAAAGAGAGATTAAAAACAAAATTCACTTTGGCTATTGGCAAGTGCAGAGCCTAGCCATCTGGTAAAGTTGCGTTTTTTAAAAGTAAATTTGCAAAAAAAAAACGTAAAGTTTGTAGCGAGGGTCATTGTGCAAAGAGGAACTCAAATTAGAGAGAGCGGGAAAGGAGATGAAATAGAGGCAACTATTGAGCATGCACAGACTTTTGGATTTAGAAGAGAGTCATGCAATTTTCAGCAAAAGATCCTCGCGCGTCATTTCTATAAGGGTTAACACCATTTTGATTTTGCTATATTGTTTTTCTATTGGGCGAAGGGAAGACGAGGGATGAAGTTCCCCTTTTCTATTTTTCTTCTATTTTCATCTTTGACCATGAGGGTTGCTTCATCACAGGTTTGCATTAGGACATGATATTGCTTCTTCCTATTCTTCAATAAATGACCTTCTCACATTTCACGTTTTGATTTCTCAGTGAAATGCATCATGCCATCTGAACTATCACATTTTTTCTTTGTGTGTTTGCGCATTCGTTTTAACGTTTTCTTTCTTAAATCAGGTGAGGTGCATACTATGCCATGGATAAGAAGAAGACGCGGGAGAAACACGACGCTAATGGTAGTACTCTAGATGATGCATCGGCAAGTTAGTAGGAACTTTTAGTTCGGTTTCTCCTTTCAAAGAGGCAAAAAATCTTTTGCATAACGTAATGTGCTTTGAAGCACCACTATCAAAGAACCAATCCAAATCAGCCTCACTCACAACCATACATTTAGAATTCAAAGATGCATCATAATGACATGTAACAACACATGCCCAAAAATTTTGAGCTGTGTTACCTTCATCATTCTTTGCATTTGCTGAATTTTCAGCAATAGACATGTAGGATTCCTTCTTCTTTTCATTGCGCTTACTAAGCTTTCTACACTCATCAATAGTATGACTAGCCTTTTGGCAATATTTGCATCTCTTCTTCTTTTGCAAATCAGTACCATTAGAGGAATGAGTGGAAGAGGAAGGTTGAAGCTTTGGCTTTGATGAACCCAAAGCTGAACCATACTTGCATTTCTCCTTTTGTGAGATAGCAAGTGCTTGCGTTACCTCGATCAAACCACTCCTATTCACTCTAGATTGCTCTTCTTGCAAAAGAAGAGACACAACCTCATCAAATGCATACATATTAGGATTCCCTTTTGCAACCAAACAGAGTGTAGTAGCAAAGCTTTGAAAAGATTCAGGTAATCCTTTCAATAGTGTAGAGATGAGTGATGCATCCGGAAAAATCTCATTTATGTTTGCCAATTGCTCTTTCAAGTCCTTGATGTGTGTCACATACACATCCACCGACTCATTTTCAGCCACAACATGACTGAATGTGTGGAACTATGTGACACTTCACAGAAAGCGCAATCAATGCATGAGCTTGAGCATCTTTTTCCATCCTATCTAAGCTACTCCTGTGTAGGTGGAGAAGGAGAAACCACTGTACTCAAAGAAGAAGCTCCATCTGTGATAGTAGACTGTGAAGTAGAAGCACCTGAAGGTCTTCGATCTACATCTGCAACTATGTTCCAAAGTTGTTTTGCAACAAGAACATGCTTCATCAAATAGCTCTCTCTATTGACAATGAACTGAACTGAAGTAAGAGCTGAATAATATCCCTAAGTTCAAAGTACAACCACATATGAGTGAATCATGTATGTGGTAACATGGGGAAAAAACCTCTAGCTAGCACTAGAGTAAAAAGTTCCCATGTATAGGAAAAAGGTTCACATCAACGCTATGCGAGGAACACATGTGTAATAGAAATCTCACAAAAGTATTCAGAGAATAGAAAGAGACAAGAGACTTGACACCAGATTGGGTACAATATCTCCCCACAGTTCTTCATCAAACTTGCAGTTCTTCATCAAACTTGCAGTTCTTCATTAAAGAGACCTGCAGTTCTTCATCAAACTTGTAAAACAAAGCATGATTAACTGTATGCTTTATGTATCTCAACACTCTCTTGGCTGAATTTAAGTGTTCACTTGTCGAGGCTTGCATAAACTGAGAAAGTACACCAACAACATAAGACAAATCAGGTCTTGTAATGTTTGCATAGATCAATGATCCTACAATGCTTCTGTAAGTCATTACATCTTCCAATGGTTCTCCATCATTTGAACAAATCTTTGTATTTGTGTCCATGGGTTGAGTGAGTGGTTTGCATTCACTCATTCCAAATCTGAAAAGAACATCCAACAAGTACTTCCTTTGCATCAAGTAGATGCCACTCTTTCCATAAACAACTTCAATTCCTAAAAAACATTTCAGCTCCCCAAGATCTGAAATTTTAAACTCCTTACCAAGCTTCCTTTTGATATCTTTAATCCCTGTAACATCGTTTCCTGTTATGATGAGGTCATCGACATATATGCAAATATATACCTCTCTATTTTCTTCCTTCTTCATGTACAACAAAGGATATGCACTACTTGGGTTGTATCCACACTTAGTTAGATACTCTACCAATCTCTGATTCCATGCTCTTGGTGCTTGCTTCAAGCCATAAAGTGCCTTCTTCAACCTGCAAACAAAATCTGGATGGTTTTCATCTTCAAATCCAACCGGTTGACTCATGTATACCTCTTCTTGTAGTTCTCCATTGAGAAAAGCATTTTTGATGTCGAGTTGATATAATGGCCATCTCCTTGAAGCACCAATTGCTATTAAGGTTCGGATAGTTCCCATCTTTGCAACGGGGCTGAAAACTTCATCATAATCTATGCCTTGTGTTTGTTTAAATCCTTTGGCAACTAATCTAGCTTTATATCTAGCTAGTGAACCATCAACATTCCTCTTTACTTTAAACACCCATTTGTTTGGAACAATCTTCATACGTTCTTTCTTTGGCACTAGCTCCCATGTGTGATTATCTTTGAGAGCTTTGATCTCCTCTTTCATAGCTTGCTTCCATTCCTTTTGTGTGCAAGCTTCTTCATATGTCTCAGGCTCTTTGTCTTTGATAACCTGCATCATGTATGCAAAATGTGTCGCCATAAAACTATCATAACTCAACCTTTGAGTTGGATACCTTGTCCTTGAAGTATTGCCTTTAGAGAGTTGCTTCTTTAACCTATTTAGCTTTACCATCGGAGTGATTAACTCTTCATATTCTTCTTCGCTTGCATCTACCTCACTGTTTGGAGTAGCACTTGCACCTTTGGCTCTACTATGAGCTGAATTTGGAGACAAAGAATGACTCCCCCTCCATGTTGAACATTCTTCATTTGATGTAGATGCCTCTAGACCTGTAGCCTTTGTGCTTGATTGTTGAGCTTCTCTTTGATTTGTTCCTGCATAATCATCACAATCTTCTTCAAGAACCTTTTCCTTTCCTTTGTCTTCATACCATGGTCTTAGTTCATCAAAGACCACATCTCGCGAGACTCTTAATTCCTTTGTTCTAGGGTTGTAGCACTTGTATCCTTTTTGCTCCATCGAGTAGCCGATGAAAATGCATTTTTCTAACCTTGGTTCCATCTTTGTTCTAACTTCTTGTGGAATGTGAACAAAGCAAACACATCCAAACACTTTGAGGTGTGTAAGATCAGGTTTCTTACCGGAATATACCTCTTCAGGAGTCAAGTGATGTATTCCCGATGTTGTGCACCTATTCATCAAGTAAATGGTGGTTGTGGTAGCTTCAGCCCAATAGTACAATGGTACCTTCATCTTGTTGAGCATGCATCTTGCGATTTCAGCAATTTGCCTATTTTTCCTCTCAGCTACTCCATTTTGTTGTGGTGTATACCTACAAGTGAATTGCCTTTTGATCCCATTCTCTTGTAGAAAATCTGAAAATTCTTTGGAGAAGTATTCTCCTCCACCATCGGACCTTAAGGTTCTGATAGACCTTCCTGTTTCCTTTTCAAGTTCAACTTTGAATCTTTTGAATATAGAAAACACCTCTGATTTTTGCTTCATACAAAACAGCCATACCTTTCTTGAGTGATCATCAATGAAGGTGACAAAAAATCTATTACCAGCCATTGATGCCTCTTGGGTTGGTCCCCATACATCCGTATGTATCAAGTCCAAGACATTTGGAGCCACATAATTGCTCCTCTTGAATGGCTTCCTCATTTGCTTTCCTAGTTGACAAGCTTCACATAACTCATGTAGTCCAATGCTATTAAATTTTGGAAGACCTCTTACCACTTCATGTTTGCTCATGTCCTTCAGCTTTGGAATGTTGATGTGTCCTATTCTTTTGTGCCATAAGTCCAGCTCTGAAACCTTCTTGTTCCCACATTGAATGTACATGACCTTTCCATGTGGATGTCGGACATCCAAAGTGAACATCCTTCCTTTTCTTCTACCTCGAGCAATGACCTTGAAGCCTTCCTTTGGATTCTTTATGAAGCACCCATTCTCATTGAATATGACATGATAACCCTTCTCTACCATTTGTCCTACTGAAGTCAAGTTCTTTGAAATTGTAGGAACATGAAGAACATTAGATAGTACCTTTGCTTTACTTGTATCTCCAAGCCTTATATCTCCAATATGTTCAATCATGTGTTGAGTATCATCACCTGTTTCAACACATCCTTTTCCACTTGGTACCTGTAGATTAGTGAAAAAACGTCCTTGGCATGACATATGGTTACTACAACCTGAATCAATGTACCATTTCTTGTCATCTTCACAAGAGCTTCTATACTCATGTCTCATTGCAAGTAGTGTGTCCTTGCTTCCTTCACTTGAGGTGCTTGCATAGTTGCTTTGGTTCCTTTGATTGCCTCCATTTGGTCTTCCATTCTTCAGCCAACAATCACTAGCATAGTGTCCTACTTTACCACAATGGTAGCATGTTATACCTTTATGAGAATTGTAGGAGCTTCGGCCTCTTCCTCTACTTCTACCTCGACCTCTTCCTTGTGTGTTGGCATTTGATGCATCCTTGTTGTCTTCCGAATTGTTTTGATTGTAGTTGGAGTGGTTGTGACCTCTTCCTTTTCCTCTTGAGCCTCCTCTTGAGTTTCTTCCTTTACCTCGAACTGCATATAACATTTGGTTGTGGCTGTCCTTTCCTTTGGGACCACCGAAGCTAAGCTCTTCTATGACAAGATGAGGGATTAGTTGCTCAAAACCTGGATATACATCTTTCAAGTTAATGGAAGTTATAAAAGGCTTCCATCTTTCATCTTCTCTCAAGCCATTGAGAGTATAACACACAAGATCTTCGTCTTCAACCGTTGTGCCAATAGAAGCTAAAGCATCTCTTAGCTCCTTAATCTTCAAAGTATATTCAGCTATGGATTGACTCGAACTTTTCTTGATTGTGTTCAACTCATTCTTGAGTTGAAGTTTCCTAGCTTAGGTATTTGTTGAATACATCCTTTCAAGAGCTTCCCAAGCATCCTTAGCTTTCTCTAGATGTTGAATACGACCTACCATGGCATTAGTAATGACTTGCGAAATGAGGAACATGACTCTCCTATTCCTCTCTTCCCATTCTTTTGCTTGCCTCCTTTGGACTTTGGTGGCCATAACTTGATTGATTTGAGGTTGAGCATCATCGCCGCTCACAATACCCCATAAGCCTTTGCCCATTAGGTAGTTGGTCATTCTAAACCTCCACACAGGATAGTTATCCTTATCCAACTTCTCTACTTGTTGGCCCAAGTCAGCCATTGAAGAGTATCAAAGACTTTGAGAGTTACCTCGAATAGTTATAGTCCTTTGCTCTTGCGTTTGTGAAGCTCCTCCTTGTTTTATAGCTCCTCTTTTGCTTTTCTTTATCTCCAGCTCTGTTGATGAAGCTTCAGCACCAAGTTTGCTATGATACCAACTGTGGAGAATGAGTTCTCCTATGCGCAACGGAAGTGTGTAGTGAACCCTTGTATGTCTAGCACTTGGACAAATAGTTGCACCTTAGATAGCTTGCTGCTCTCAATACAAAACTCAAATGGACTTGAGCCTTTAGTCAATCAAAGTAGACAAAGAGAGCTTTCTAACGAGCTATAAATAACTTAATTTGGACAAGTTTTGATTAGGAAACACAAATGACAAAGATGAACTACCTATCCACACAGGTATGCTGAAGAACTGAGCTTCACTCTCGGACTGATAGCTCTCGGAATATATATCCTTTGAGAACGATATTTGGTACAGAAAAAGTAGACACAAATAGCTTTCCAACAAGCTAAAAATCAAGTAATTTGGATGAGTTTTGATTAGGAAACGCAACTCACCAAGATAGACCACCTGCACACATAAGTACACTATAAAACTGGACTTTACTCTCTGATAGATATCTCACAGAATATGAATGATCTGAATGAGATATTTGAGACAGTGAAAGTAGATGCCAAGGGCTTTCCAACAAGACAAAAATCACACAATTTGGATATATTTGGGTTGGGAAACTGAACCGACCAAAATAGACTACCTATCTACACAAGTATACTGAAAAACCGGACTTCACTCTTTCACTGATATCTCACAAAGTACATAAGTATTCAAAGAGATATTTGATATTCAGAAAGTACACAAGATAAGACTTTCCAATGAATGTTTAAACGCACAAAATGGTTACATATGCACTGAGATATGAGCTCTGCAACAGAGCTGTGTACTAACTGATGTGCGGCTGGAAGGAGTCTAAGGGAAAACCAAAATGACAAAATGGCTAGATCCGACTACTGGGAGCTCTTTCCTCTTTCTCTCCTTATTTTGAATGTGCTCCCACTTCACTTTTATAACCAATGAGCATGTGAAGAAGTTTGTGCCTTCTTCTTAACTCACCACTTTCTCCACTACATGCTACTAACTACAAGGCAAGATATTGTATCTCTTACTCATCATGAAGTTTTGACTAGACTTTTTCTTTTATTATTTTTTCCTTTTTTCCTCTACTTTTCCGTTATCTTTACATTTGGTAAATTTTTCCAAGCATGGCTCATATGAAAATGAGCTTGTACATTTATCTTCAACATATCCCACAATTGATTATTCTTCCAAGTTTTGTAATCCTTAAGATGGAAATGATCACACTTCCTTTTAATCAAACAAACCCAAAAATCTTGAGAATAAGAAGCTCTAAGAATCCACTTAGGAGAAATAACAACAACCATCCTACAAGGGCAAAAGATACCAGATCCCCCCCTCTAGTCCTACAACAACCTAATAACACAGTCCCATCTTTGATCAAACGAGATCTTAGAGCCCATAGGGATACTCTAAAGCATGAACACCTCTCCATCTCTAACAATCTCACAATCATTGATGATAATAAGATTAGGAATAATGTTATTGGTAGCCTTGAAGGATGTCTTCTTATGGTTGACGATAGATCCATCGGCAAGAGAGAAAAGATTTCAGCAATGAAGGAAGCTCTCAGCAAATCTATCTTCAACCCTAGTTATCATATTGGTATCATGAGTGAACATTTGCAAGAAAAGAGAGGAGGAGGCATTAGGAATCTCAATACCTTTAATGGTGCCTTGATCAATGCAATCCTTAACTAACCATCCTAGGTAGCACTAGTGATAGCAAAGAGGAGGGGGCTAAAGGACATCCTTGCCTACTACATATGTAAATTATAAAAGGGCTAGATAGCTAGCCATTCATCATGACTCTAGAATAGGCATTGCCAAAGAGCACACTAACAAATTTGACAAACTTCCTACCCAAAACAATATCATGAAGAGGCTACAAGATAAAATCCCACTCCATCATGTCATATGCGTTACCAAAGTCAACCTTGAAGAAATAACAATCCAACTTTTCCTCTTTAACATACTCAAGACCTTCCCAGATAGAGATAATGGCATCAAGAATGAATCTTCTTTTAAGAAATCTTTTAAGAGGAAGAAAATATTTTATAGAGAAGTCAAACAAGTGATGGATCTCCAATTATTTAAGTCATCCTTGGTTCCTTTTTTTGTGAACTAACTTTATCACTCGAGTGTTGATAAATATAGAAAGAGTACCTTTCCTCATAGATTCCTACCAAATCAAGAGAATTATGGGAGTAAAAAACCTTAGGCACCAAAAAGAATTCATTTGGAATACCACTAAGACCAAGGTATTTATAGGGTTTCAATTTAATAATAGTTTCTCTAAACTTGTCGGCATAGAGGGTTAGTTCTAGCATAAACACCAGGATAGTAGGACCCATTTCTTTTCCTCTTATGAGCAATGATAATGTTGGCCCTCTGGGAGTCCTCCCCCCACTTGGGAGGCATAGATAAAACATTGATAAAGAAGCATACTGCCTCATGTGAATTCTCCTTGATATCAATAACATGAGCACCTGAACTTTTTTTAATCATGGGAATGAAGTTCTTTGCCTTTTTTCTCATAAGATCAAACATGAATGCCTAAAATCTTTTTAATCATAGGAATAAAGTCATTATCCTTTTTTTCATAAGATTTCTTCCCATCCCATAACTCTTGAGGAGGAAAGAGTGCCACAAGTCAAAAGATAATCTGTCCCATCTCTTTTAATATCATCATCCTTCTATTGAATCTAATATGCTTGGCTAAGAGTTTATAATGATTAAAGAGGATTTGGATCTCTTTTATAGATCTTTCCCAAGTAAGAATAGGGGAGGAGTGATAGGTAAACTGCTTCTAAAAATATCTTTGGCCTTGTCAACATCACAAGGAATGTTGAGTAAGAATGAATCAAAGTGAGTCCATCCAACTCTATACTCAATGCAATTTCTAAAAAACTTAATGATCAAGGGGGAGTGGTCAGAGATGAAGAGAGTGTGATCAATGTCAAACTTAGACTACCAAAGTTCAAGAAACCTATTGGAATTCATATGAACTCTGTCGATTCTAGTAGAAAGGTAGGAATTAGGGTTTCTATTGTTCCAAGTGTGATCAAATCTAGCCAAAATGTCAATAAGGTCTTTGTTATTCATCAGATGATACCAACTATTTCTTTCTCTATCGTAGATGATGCTATCTTTATTGCATGTCCTATCTTTAGGATCAGTAACCATGTTATAATCACCCATAATAATAAGATCATGAGATAGCCCACTCAAGTTGCACCAACACGAAGACCTGTCTTGAGGGTTGTTAGAAGCATACAATAAAAAAAAAGTTATAATTCAAAGGATTTTCACAATCAATAACCATCCATTGACTGGAAGGACTATATCTGATAATTTTAGCTAGATGATCAATACTATATAAAATACCAAGAGAAGCTCCCCCTCTACCTTCAGTGTGCTTAGTAGAGAACCATGTATGCTTAGAAGACAATGCCTTAAGATTAGACTGAAGTTTGAAACCACTTACCTTAATTTCTTGAAGGTAGATAATATCAAGAAGAAGAGAGACGTCTCTTAACCAATTCGCCATAATTTTACCTCTAACATGGTCTATAACACCTTTGATGTTCAAAGAAATCAAATTAATACTATCCATAAAAAAACTTGGAAGAGGAAAGATAACAGCCTCCTTGAGTCCATCAACATGTACATATTCTAGTAGAGGCAAGAACAATGTCCTAATGGTAGAATATCTCCATCTAGAAGATTGAGAAAAGCATAATCCTACACAAGCATTATCATTTTTTGGAGTTTTTGGTGGGTCTCAATACCCGAACTAGATACCCTAACTATATCCTTTCTTTTGGACTTAGCGCTTCCCTTTTGGTTGGGGATGAGTCTCCACATATTGCAGTCATTGGGACGTCTTGTGATCCTTCTTTCAAAAAGTTGGTTTTCATCCATTCTTTCTTGATTTTTGTTATTTGATTGCTCAATAAAAGCATCATCATTCTTTTGTTGATTATTAGAGTCTTCTTCATTAGAAGAATGAGAAGTACAACTATTACCTGAATGACATTTGGAGTTTTGTTTTCTTTTACCTTTTACCGTTTTCCAAACCTCATCCTTTGGGTCCTACAAGTTAGATTGATGAGAAGTGTCATCAAATTGAATCTGCTCCTTATTTGTAACATTGTACTCATTTTTCATAGTAGAGTAATCCTGCATTTTATCAAAAGACTATGTGGCGTAGTATTAAAGACATTATCCAATAAAACATCATCAAAATTAAACTAGCTATTGTCTTTCTTTTTTTGGAACTTGGGATGAGGTTTTTAACATTATGGTTTGTAATTCTAGGAATGTCCATTTTTGTAGCAATTAAAACAAGAATGGGGCATGTCTCTACAAATGATTTTTTTTTCATGGAGTTTAAACCCATCCGAGTCTTTGATTATAGTTGAGTCAATTTCTTTGGCTTGATCAACCTCAATCATTATTTGGGGATCCCATTTGGGATTTATGCCACTTCTTGGTCTTTGAACTAGAACTTTATCCATTAGTTTACCTAATTTTTCCACCCAATGATAATACTCCACTAGAAAATCTAAAAACTGAACCCAAATAGGCACCTTTGTAGGATTTGGACCCCTAGGGTTAAATCAAGGATACAACTTAAAGAAGGAAATAGGGGTGTTTCTAATGAGCCACTAATCTTCTATTATAACTTGCATCACACTATTCATATTATCACAGAAAAAGAGGAAATATCCATAGGGGAGGTACTAAGCTTGCTTAACAAGTAAGCCTCGATATTCATAGTTTATCTTCATCCAAAATTTAAAGTTATACTAGCCTGGCCCCGGTCCATGATGAAGGCAAATGAAAACTTTGCCATGGATTTGGAGATGCCAGTTAATCAAATCCATTTTATCTATAATAAGATTATTCTCCTTAGGATCTTTAAAGTTCAATTCTATGTAGTTTTTTTGTATGTTCTCATCCTATCCATAAACCCTAGACTAACGTTGTGCTAGGATTCTCCTCTATTTTTTGCTTCCCTTTTGGGTCTTCAAATAAAAAGAAAGGGGAAGACATACTTGGGATAGTTTGTGCTTGGAAGAAAGATCAATTACACTTCTTATTACTCAGGGTGGCATCCACATATGTTTTCTTTGGAGAATATTTGTTTCCTTCCTCGATAGCTAGGGTAGGCAAACTAGCTCTTTTAGAAAAAGAGAACTCCTCCTGCAAGGTGTGTCCATTCCTTAATGCATCATAAAGGGCCATAGCCCCCCTTCTCATGGAGGATTGAGTTGGGCACTGATAAACATTCAAGATCAATAGGGCAACAAAGCATTGAGCACATGTATCAAACACATCCATCACGGTTTTTTGGAGTTCGAGGTTTACAGAAGCACGTGAATAACACAAAGAAGAAGAAAAAGCTTGGAGCACAACACACAATATTGCATGTATTACCACTAGAATGTACAAAGATTAATGACCCGTTAGTGCAATAAGCGTATATACAAGCCAAGGGAAAAAACCTCCTAGAGAGGGAAAAAGTGCCTCGATGGTCCGAGTGTGTTCACACAGATCAGTACTTAAATATATCGACAAATCCCCCATGGGATTGATGTGGTTAACAAGGAGATGGTATTCATATATAAGGAAGTGCCAAGCTCTGTGGAATCAATCCAAAAAAGGAAGTAAGCCCAAAGCTTTGTAGAGAGCTTCAAACTTCTCCCTAGGTAGAGCCTTTGTGAAAAGTTCTGCAATGTTCTCTTGTGTGGGCACATATGCCAAACTAATTTCTCTAACATAATGAAAGTGCACCTCAATGTGGTTAGTGCGAGCATGGAACACGGGGTTCCTCGCAACTGCCAATGCACTCTGACTGTGAGTGAAGATGGTGGTGGTAGAAGACTGACCAACACCCAAATCAGCCATAAGGCATTTGAGCCACACACACTCAACACTCGTTGTGAAAATTGTCTTATACTCAATCTCACAACTAGAAGTGGCCATAGTAAGCTGCTTCTTGCTCAACCAAGATATGCATGAGCTACCAAGCATGAAGTAAAAACCACTAGTCCACACATAAGTGTTATAACAACCAGCCCAATTAGAGTAAAAAAAAGCATGTAAATCTGGTGGTAGTGATCGCCCTTGGGATAAAACAATCCAAGTAGTTGTGTACCACTCAAGTAGCAAAAGATGCGCTTAACCACCTACCAATGATTGACACCTGGGCAATGCATAAACGTGCTCATCTATGAGACAACAAACCGAATATCTAGCTGAGTAATGCATAAACAAATCAAGCATCCAATAGCTTGCTAATAGAGAACAACATCAAATGCATCTCCATCATCATGAAGACTCAATCGTAAACATGTCTCCATAGAAGTTGCAATGGGTTTACAATCTTCAAGGCCAAAACAATGCAATAATGTTTTAATATATTTTGCTTGACACAAACCTATTCCACCATCAACTTGCATAAATAGAATGTCCAAATAATGATGCAAATGCTCCAAATCAGACATCTCAAATGAGCCATGCAGATCAGCCTTAAAATCAGCAATATGCTTCTCATGAGGACCAATCAGTAGCATGTCATCAACATACACATCAATGATCAGAAGCACATCATTAACATGCTTAACATATAATGTGCTCTCAATTGGATTGTTCTCAAAACCATGTGCAATCAGGTAGGCATGTATTTTTTCATACCAAGCATGTTGTGCTTGTTTCAAACCATATAATGTCTTTTTCAACCTATACAGTGTTACACTTATGTGTTCCTCGAGTAGCTTGGATGTGAACCTTTGCCCTATACATGGGCACTTTTTAATCTAGTGTTGGCTAGAGGTTTTTTCCCCATGTTACCACATACTTGATACTCTCATATGTGGTGGTACTTTGTACTTAGGGATATTATTCAGCTCTTACTTCAGTTCAGTTCATCATCAATAAAGAGAGCTATTCCAGCCATCATCTTCTCTGTGTGTCTTACTGCATTTGTGCTTCTTGTGTGTGCTTCTCATGTGTCTCTCGCACTTCTACACACACCGAACAGTGGTATCAGAATAGGTTCAGCTCCTTCTCAAGTTTTGGTTTTTCGTGTTGCGGTGCGTGCACTTTTAACAGCGCAAATCGACTTCGGAGCATAGAATTGTGAATTTCAACAGCCAAGAAACATTCCCACCAAGTGCGCTGGGGTTTTAGCCCCGTTTCGAAGCCATTCGTGTAGTCAAAATCACCATGAGAGTGATGGTTTGCGAGGTGAAATTTCAGCACTCATTTTAGCTTTCGTCGAAGTAAAGTTTTTGTCACTTTCTTGTTCCTTAGTGAAATGGCGGGCAACAATGACTTGTTTGGAATGCTTCAAGCTAAAGATAAGCTTGATGGGACCAACTATCCGATGTGGTTTTACATGATGAAGCATTTTATTGTTGCAAAACAACTTTGGAACATAGTGGTAGATGTTGATCAAAGACCTGTAGGTGCTTCTACTTCACAGTCTACTGTCACAGATGGAGCTTCTTCTTCGAGTACAGTGGTTTCTCCTTCTCCACCTACACAGGAGCAGCTTATGTGGGATGGAAAAGATGCTCAAGCTCATGCTTTGATTGTGCTTTCAGTGAAGTGCCATATAGTTCCACACATTCGGTCATGTTCTACATCGAGACAGGCATGGGACACTCTTGCTTCTTTGTATGCTATGCATAATGAAGCACATGTTGCATACTTAAGGAAGAAACTTGAGGATGTATGTATGGCTCAAAATGAGTTGGTGGGTCTCTTTTATGGAAGAGATATTCAACCATGCTTGCATGCTTTTACAGATAGTGATTGGGCTGGTTGTTATGATACTCGCGTGTCCACTAGTGGTAATTGCTTTTTCCTTGGAGACTCATGCATATCTTGGTTGAGTAAGAAGCAACCTACAGTGGCGACATCGAGTCGTGAAGCTGAGTACAGGACAGTTTTCAGAGCTACACATGGAGTGTATATGGCTGAGACGCCTATTGATGGATCTTTGCATGGAGATTGATGTTGCTACGCATATTCTCAATGATAGTCAGAGTGCTTTGGTTGTTGCACAAAACCTAGTGTTTCATGCACGAACCAAAAATATTGAGGTGCATTATCACTATGTGAAAGAGCGCCTTCATGCAAGAGATATTGATTTTGTATATGTGCCTACACAAGACAATGTGGCAGACATATTCACCAAAGCTCTTCCACTGGAAAAGTTTGAAGCTTTTCGCAAAGTTTTAGGCTTATTACCTTGTGGGGGCTGATCTGTCACTCCTTGTATGTGTTCAGATCATTCACTCCAAGGGGGTTTGTTACACTTATGTGTTCCTCGAGTAGCTTTGATGTGAACCCTTTCCCTATACATGGGAACTTTTTACTCTAGTGTTGGCTAGAGGTTTTTTCCCCATGTTGCCACATACTTGATACTCTCATATGTGGTGGTCCTTTGTACTTAGGGATATTATTCAGCTCTTACTTTAGTTTAGTTCATCATCAATAGAGAGAGCTATTCCAACCATCGTCTTCTCCATGTGTCTTACTGCGTTTGTGCTCCTTGTGTGTGCTTCTCGTGTGTCTCTCTCACTTCTACACACACCCAACATACACTTGATTTTCATGCCCTTTTTGCACAAAGCCATGGGGCTAAAAAACATATAGTTCTTCATGCAAGTCACCATTCAAAAATGCAATTTTAATGTCCAACTGATGTACATTCCAAACATGATGAGCCGCAAGTTCACAAATTCTACAAATAGTAGTCATTCAGCAAGTAGGAGCAAAGGTCTCATCGAAATCAATGCCTCTATCCTGAGCATAATGCTTTGCAACAAGTCTAGCCTTATACTTGTGAGTTGTTCGATCAGACTTATGCTTTAGCTTGTATACCCACTTAGTGCCAATGGACGTCTTGCCAAGAGGCAAGTCACATAAAGACCAATACCAATTTTTGTGATAGCATCATATTTTGATTGCATAGCAATCATCCAATTTTCAGAATTTTGTGCTTCATCAAACAAAACAGGCTCATCCTCATCAGAGAGACTAGAGGCAACCATATCATAACAATCTGATGTAAAAGAGGCACTATGAGAGCCTGAATGAGTACAATATGATAGAGGTGCATCTAATTTGCTGTCATGCAAAGTCTGCACCAACCATTTTAGCATAGTTTTTGCCTCCTCAATATCAGCTCTCTCATCAACAAGTGCATCATGTAAATCTGCATCAGAAATGGAATGATCTGCATCATCACATGAAACCTGTAAAGGTTGCCTCATTAGGACCATCACTAGACTGCCCACTTGTAAAAAGAGGCAGCAAGTATCATACATGTCTTTGGAGCTAAAAGATGTCTCCTTAGTACATGAAAGTAATGGCTGAATAGCATCTTCCACAGAAACAACATCACGACTAACCATAATGTGTTTAGTCCTTGGATGATATAAATGATAGCCTTTGCTTTCAAAACTATACCCAACAAAAACACATTTCACTGCTTTATCATCCAGTTTCTTGCGTTGTTGTTCAGGCACTAATGCATATGCCAAACAACCAAAAACATGCAAGTGAGCAACATATGGCTTGCGACCATGCCAAGCCTCATATGGAGTGATAGATTGCAATGCTTTAGTGGGATACCTATTAAGTACATATGTTGCAAACATAATAGCCTCAAGCTAGAAACTATGTGGTAAAGGCTGACTCTTGACCATACACCTCACCACCTCCATGAGTGGCATGTTCTTGCATTCAACAACTCCATTTTGTTGAGGTCTATATGACACTGTACATTGATGTTTTATCCCACATTCAGCCATAAATGCATTAAAGTCAGAAGACATATATTCCCCCCTCAATCAGAATGGAGGGTGCCTATTTTACATGCTGACATATTTTCAACCAAAGCTAGAAATTGTTTGAAGCACATAGACACTTCGGACTTTGCTTTCAATGGATATAGCCGTGCATGTCTGGAAAAATCATTGATGAAAGTCACAAAGTAAAGATAGTTCCCAAGAGAAGGTGTGTGCATAGGACCATAGACATCACTATGAACAAGCTACAATTTCTGAGTAGCTCGAACTGACCCATCTTTTGGGAAGGAAGAATGCTGCATTTTTCCCAAAATAGAGCCTTCACATACATGTTGAACAACTGCCTCAAGTTTGGGAAGAGAGGTCACCATTTTATATTTCTGCAGGCATAACAAACTAGCAAAATTTAGATGACCAAAGCATGCATGCCAAAGCTTTGCATCTAACAAAGCCTAAGAATCATGTACTGCACATGCTGAATCATTCACACATTTTTCATAGTCTATGAGCTTATATAGCCCATGACATAAAATGCCAAAAGCAATGATGACATCACCATTTGACAAGTCATGAACTGTGCATCTGTGATCAACAAATTTCACAACCAAGCCAATCTTGGCTAACACTAAAACTGATAATAGATTTTTCTTGATCCCTAGCACAAATAAAGCATCGGACAATGTAAAAGAACTAACACCAGTAGTAGTCAGAATGATCTTACCAAGTCACATAGCAGGATAAGAGAGTTATTGGTGCATGTGATAGCATTCCCTGTAGGGGTGGGCTCAATTGAAGTGAAGAAATTGCACTGTGAGGTAATATGTTTGGTTACCCCACTATCAAAGTATTATTTATCTGAGTCTACTGCAGACATACACTCTTCATGAGAAGATGGTTCATAACTGTAAACAGTGGTAAATGCCCATTCTTCATTCTACACAGATTAGCATATTCTGTTTTGGGTGTAAAGACCTCTGCAACAACCATTCCATCCTCTTTCTTCCTTGCCTCTTTAGCAGCCAGTTTTGGACATATCTTTATGACATGATCATTTCCTTTATAGTATTTGCAAAACATTTTCTATTTTTTTGTTTTATTCTCATCTCAATCATCCTTCTTTGATTGTGCAAAATTAACAGATTTTTGCTTACTAGTAGAAGAGCTCCATTTACCTTTGCCCTTCTGACTAGCTGGGAAAGCTTGATTTGCAACATGCATAATGGACATGTTCTACCTAGACTGATCTTCTTACAACAGAACAGAGACTAACTACTCAAATGTTAAGTCATTTGGATTGCCTTTCATCATCAAACAAAGAGTAGAAGCAAAACTCTAATATCAATCAGGAAGGCCATTCAGAACAATCTGCACAAGTGAACTGTCAGGTAAGACTTCATCAACAGAAATCAATTGTTCCTTCAGATCTTTGATCTTTGTCAAAAATTTATCCATGGAATCTCCTTCATTGATGTGCTCACTCTCCAACTGTTTTTGGAGGTAAGCAACTCCAGCCTCATTTGTTGCCTGGTAAAAAGTGGTAAGTGTATCCAAGCATCCTTAGCTTTTCTACAAGAGTGAGTGTGAGGAATAATGGCACATTTGATAGACAAGGCTATCAATGCATACGCCTAAGCATCTCTGCCATCCCAACGAATTTGCTCTGTAGTAGGTGCAGTAGGAACCGCAACACAAACAAAAACATGAAGAATATAATCACCTTCAATGTCATCTGCATTACCTTCGACAACGATGTTTGCAGGTGAAATAGGATGTTTTTCAACACCCTGCACAATATTCCACAGTCCTTTTGCAACCAATACATGATGCATCATATAAGCCCACAATGGGTAATTGATACCATCCAACTTATCCTCAACAACCAATATATGGAATACATCACTGCTTTCAACCATGGCCACTGACTAAAATACCTTGATGCAAAAAAAAATGATTGTATATGAAAAAGTTGAATAGAACTACCCTGACGATTTCTGCTAAACCTGTAGTGGACTTTGAGGCACTTATATTGGCGAACCAAAACCTATATATATCTTTGGCACAAAAAGAGAAAATTGCATGCACAAGCACTATGATAGCATTTGAAGGCCGAAACGAGCTCATATCATGATTTTGGCACCACATAGCGAAGATGTTTTGATCTCCTAATCACCTTGAGTATGCTCATCAAATTTCATGCAATTCTAAGATTGTGACCGAAGGGGTGTCGACAATGCCCTAGATGAAGTGGTGACCTACTCTGATACCAATTTCTAGGTCTATGGAATCATGCGATCAACACAAGGAAGAAGAAGAAGCTTGGAGTACAACACACACTATTGTATGTATTACCACTAGAATGTACAAAGATTAGTGAACTATTAGGGAAATAGGCATAAATACAAGCCAAGGGAAAAAACCTCCTAAAGAGGGAAAAAAGTGCCTTGGCGGTCCTAGTGTGTTCACACACATCGCTATCTAAATATATCAACAATGGTAGTATAGAGTTCAAGGAAAGATGAGGCCTTGCCCTCACCCTCCACAGGACAAACAAGCCAAAACCCAGCCCCAACTCCATGAGAATGAACATTGAGTCATACCAATTCTGTTACTGATGTAGCCCTTGGAAATTTTAATCATCAAATGGTTCTTAGGGACACAAAGCCTAGTGGATGGAGAAATCTCCTCCTTTCTTTGTATTCTTGCATCAAGTTTTCATGCCTCTAATACGGATTTTGTATTGATGGGGTTTTGCCGCTTGCAGAGTATTGTAACAATCATGTATCAATATTCATTATCTGTATTTTCTTAAAAAAATTATTATCCACATGTACTAAGCTATTTGGTTGGCCTTTCGCTTCTTGAGCCAGGTGTGAGAGTTCAACCCCTCTCTATGGCAGGTCAATTGTGGACCTTAGGCGAGTGTATTGCCTTCAGGCAAAATTAAACTAGTTGCCTTCAGGCAGTCTTTTCCAAGTGTTGCCTTCAGGTAGTCTAAACCTTGCTTTGTGGGATAAAAGACGTCTCGTGTGTACTATGCCCATTCACTTGTATGGTCATTCTTTCAATCAATTCAAGTGTTAAGGGCACATGGGACATATTTTGTAATAGAAAAGGGTATGGACTATGGTTTATTTTGAACGCTGAGTAGAGGGCTAAGTGTGAAGAGTCTTTAAGGCCATTTTATTGTATAAATATGGCTCTTAGTTTAATGCAAAACCCCTCTCTTTTTTTGTTGCCACTAGATGGCTTGTTTGTGACATATTCTTGTTTATTTAGCTAGTTAGTTTCTTGTTCTTGATTGTTGGTTACTACGTATGTATGGCAATGAGTATCTTCTCCCTCTCTCTCTCTCTTCACCTTTGCACGGAGGAGCCAACCCTCTCTACAACACTAGCATGCCCTATCAACGACAACCCCCTCCCTTCATTGATCTAGCGCTGCTAATGCTATAGATTCAGCTCATTTCTTCATATTGGGAGTGTGTCACCCCTACCATCTATATTTACTTCTATTTTTGCCATGGTTTTCTACGTTGTTATATTGCTTTCAGGGGTGCTTCGCTTTGTCGAAGGTCATTGTCGCTACCATGGTTGCTTTGACGCTGGTGCCTATGGAGAACATTTTTTCAAAATGGAGGTTTTGCCGAGGCCTACTCCCCCTATCCATGGTCATGCCGGTATATGGCAAGCATACTTCATTAAGCTTTACTAGATTTATCTACTGAGAGTGATAACACATTTGTTTCTTTCTAGCCCATTCATTTGCTAACATTAGGATTTTCCTTATATATTGTTATTTATATACTGCACTTGTTGTATTGTTGTTTTAGGTCATTATTGTACATTCCATTTATGTAATAAAAGAAGAAGATCATTCCTTCTTGCCTCAATCTGTGTGTGTGCTCCTCTTTGATTGTGAGAGTGTATGTGAGCTCTCTTCCTTATCTCCTTCCTCGTGACATGGTATCAGAGCCAGTGTGGCTGTAGAGAGCTTGTGGAGAAGGCCGATAGGGAAGAGTACACGAGAAGGGATGGAGAAAGTATGATTCATAAACAACCTTAGATTGCTATGAAAATTGGTGTAAAGGTAGAGGACATCAACATATTTTCATGAGGGGTCACTCGTTTTTGTCAGATTTCTGTTTCGGAGTCATCTCGACCTCCATTTCGAGTTCGCAAGGTGGAACCCACAAAAAATCTAGGTCAGTTTGCAAAATTGTACATTGCCTCCTGTTCGACAAAAATCATGTATTCTAGATCTAGAATTTCAAGCAACTCCGTGTACTGTTGATACACGAAACTTGTGTTTTTCTGAGATCAAACTATCACATCGAAGTGCAATAGTGTTCAAGCAGAAGTACTACTTGTAGTATTTTTGCAGTGTTGTGAATTGCTATAGAAATGGCAAACAGATGGAATGATTTAGCTTATGAGCGATAAGCTAGATAAGAATAACTTCCATGCTTAGAGATTTAGAATGACAAATTTCCTGATGGGAAAAGGCTACTAGAAGTACATCAAACGAGAGAATGAAAATGCTCCACAGTTACTAGAGAGGAATCGGACTGCGGATGAGTTAAGAGCATATGAGGAATGGAATCAAAGAGCACGAAAGGTAACATATTGGCTATCTGTTAGCATACAACATAGCATGATTGGGAACATATAGGATTCCAAGAATCCAAAAGAGGCTTGGAATAGTCTGGTCACATTGTATAATGAAAGAACTTGGAGAAGCTTGTCGAAGGTAGAAAAGTGCGTTTCGAAGTGATGAAGTTTGGTCAAGCCAACCGGCACAAGACCAGCCCTTGAGCTTTTGGAGACTCAAATAGACCTTATAGGCATGCTATAAGTGCAAAGAAACACACTATGTACCTTGGAGCATCAAGGAGAATGAGTCGATACAAAACAGATAGGTTTGCGGGTCGACTAGCTCAAAAAACTTACTATCTTTGGAAGAGACAATGAACTTCAAATGCCCATAGCGACCAGCGTGATTACAATTAGAAAAAATCCTTTTATGGGAGTGATACACATAGGGTTGAGTGTATGGAATGCACAAAAGTATAAGGAATAAGCAAAATATGCTACAGGAATGAATGCGACATTCACCGGTGGTACCTCCTATTTTTCAGGAATACGCAGAGATTGACCCCGAGGCAGAAAAACTGCGATTTCTCCAAATCTGCTGACCCAAATGCTTTGAAGATTTACAGGCATAAACTAGACACTAATACCTTTCCAATGAGTCCTCTTGGACTCAATTTGGAGCTCTGAGGAGAGAGCAGCAGCCTCTGCAAGATTACTGTTGGCGAAGAAGATGATGCAGAAAATTGAAGGAGCAAGACAATGATGGTCACAAGTGTATGTATATTGCTTCCATGTATTTTACAAGTGATTCCAAGTCTTTATATAGACTCTAAGAGTGTTCCACGACTTTTACAACTTGCATTTGAATTCAATGAAGGTAGGAATGGTTGTTGGAGGGAATCAAATCACTTTCCTACAATCAAGGAAAAAAGTCAAGATCTTGATTGATCTATTTTTAGGTGATTGATTGCTTGATTGATTGCTTGATTGAATGCAACCTCAACCACCACAAATTCGTGGAATATGGGCTCTATATTTGTACCTTTACATGTGTAAAGCTCAAGGCTTTTACAATGGTAAATGAGCCATCAAAAATCTCTCAAAAAAATACAATAAATGAGCATATGAAAAAGAACTCTCCAACGGATATTCTTTCGATGCGATATCCTTTGATGTAGATCAAATCCACCTCAAGCATAGTGTAAGCTTGATGTTCCAACAGCTCCCCCTCAAGCTAAAGTATGCTTGAGTCTTCATTCTCTGATAGGTTGAATACCTGCCATAGCTTTGAATCTACAAAGCTTTATTCCATCAAGTGCCTTCGTCATCATATCTGCTACTTGCTTTTCAGTCGGAACAAAAGAAATGTCAATCTCCTTTGCCATGAGCTTCTCCCTGATGAAGTGATAATGGACTTCTATATGCTTGGTTCTCGCATGAAAAATAGGATTTGCCGCTAGATGCATGGAACTTACATTATCTCCAAATATGTGAGGTTTGGAACTCACAAGTCCCAAATCTGTATACAATGCTTTTAACCATATTGCCTCTTGAGTTGCTATGGTCAAGCCTCTATACTCTGCTTCAGTTGAGGATAACGCAACTGTTTGTTGCTTCTTGGAACTCCATGACACTAGCTTCAAACCTGCAAATGCTAAGTAACCAGATGTACTTTTTCTATCATCCTTAGCTCCTGCCCAATCTGCATCTGAGTAGATTTTGATATCCAAATCGGAAGAGTAAGGATAGAATATACCTTCGTTGATTGTACCTTTGAGATACTTAAGTACTCTCTTAGCCGCATCCATGTGTGGTCTTCTCGGTGAGTGCATGAACTGACTAAGCACTCCCACACTATATGAGATGTCTGCCCTTGTGTGAGTAGCATATATCAAGCTACCTACCAAGCTTTGATACTCTTTTATGTCTTCAATTTTCTCACCTTCATAAACACTAAGTTTATGATTCATCTCCAAAGGTGTACCTGCAGGTTTAGTGTTCTCCATTTTGAACTTGAGAAGAAGATCCTGAATGTATCTTCTTTGAGTCAAATACATTCCTTCATCTGTGTATATCACCTGCATACCTAGGAAATATGTGAGCTCACCTAGGTCACTGATTTTGAACTCCTCTTGCATGTGTCTCTTGATCCTTTGAATGCCATTTAGATCATCACCTGTCACAATAATATCATCTACATATACACATAGATAGATAACCTCATTGTGATCCCTTTTGATGAATAGAGAAGGATCAGAGTACTAGCTTTGAACCCTTGGTCTTGAAGATATGTAACCAACCTGTAATTCCAAGCTCTTGGAGCTTGTTTCAATCCATACAATGCTTTCTTAAGTCTGCAAACATAAGATGGATGATTAGGGTTTTCAAAACCTGGTGGTTGTGACATGTATACCTCTTCACTTATCCAACCATTTAAGAATGCATTTTTCACATCAAGTTGGAGGAGTCTCCAATTCCTTGCAGCAGCTACACTTATCAATGTCCTGATTGTAGTCATCTTTGCAACTGGTGAGAATGTTTCCTCATAGTCTATACCATGAGTTTGTGAGCATCCTTTGGCAACTTATCTTGCCTTGTACTTGCAAATTGATCCATCTGAATTTCTTTTAACTTTGTATACCCATCTGCAACCAATTACCTTTTGATTCGGCGACATTGGAACCAAATCCCAAGTGTCCATTTCCTTCAATGCATCTATCTCTTCGTTCATGGCCTTTTCCCAATTAGGGTTTCCCTTTGCCTCTTCATAGGTTGAGGGTTCCTCTGAAATAGAGTCTTTTGCCAAGTAGATTGAATGCTTTGTAACAAATGTGGAATCATATCCATACCTTTCTGATTGTTTCTTCTCTCTTGCTGATCTTCTAGGTGCTTGTTTGGAGCATTCTCCAACCTCTTGCATCTTTGCTTTGCCTCTTGACTTCCATAGCTTGTAATCCCTTTCTCTTTCATCTTGGTCATCGTCTGTATCACTTCTTGGATCCTGGACCTGTGTATCATGCTTCCTTCCTAATTGATGAGAGTCAGAATCAAGATCATATGGTAGTGTTACCTTTTGTTTGTCTTCATCATACCAAGACCTGTGTTCTTCAAACACAACATCTCTACTTGTAGTGAATTGCTTGGTTGAAGGATTGAAGAACCTGTAACCCATCTGAGTTGAATCATATCCAATAAACACTGCCTTTGTTGCCCTTTCATCTAGCTTACCTCTTATTTGTGATGGTACATGAACATAAGCTAAACAACAAAAAACCTTGCAATGTCCAAGACTAGGTTTTCTTCCATGCCATGCTTCATAAGGAGTCATACCTTGAAGTGATTTGGATGGTAGTCGATTGACAAGGTACACTGCAGTTGAAATAGCTTCTGCCCATCGATAATGTGGCAACTTCTTCTCTTCAAGCATTATTCGGGCTGATCCAACCAATGTCTTGTTTCTCCTCTCTGCAATTCCATTTAGTTGAGGAGAGTACCTGGTAGTCACTTCCCTTTTGATACCTTTATCCTGCAAGAACTCATCAAAATCTTTGGAGAAGTATTCTCCCCCTCCATCAGATCTGAGCTTCTTTAGTGATCTACCTGTATGATTCTCCACATGCGCAAGATACTTCTTGAAGCAATCAAACACTTCATTCTTACTCTTGATAAAGTATAGAATAGTCCACCTACTATGATCGTCAATAAATGAGACATAGTACCTTGATCCTGCCAATGAAGGTTCTTGACTTGGTCCCCATACATCTGTATGTACTAAGTCCAATAAGTTGTTGTGGATGTAGCCTTTGTGGTTGAATGGTTGTCTTTGTGCCTTCCCAATCTGACATGCATCACACCTGTTGATCATGTGTTGCTTTGATATGTTCGGCAGTCCTAGAACACTTTGATCCCTGCATATATCCTTCAAGGTTCTTTCATTCACATGAGCAAGTCTCTTATGCCACACTTCAAGCTCACTTAGGGTTTGAGACCCAAAGTTGAATAGAGCTATGTTCCTGGTATCTCCTACTTCAAAAGTAAAGAGCCTTCCATGCTTCTCACCTCGGGCTATCTTCTTGAAGCCTTGACATGGATCTTCCACAAAAGCTCCATGTTGGGTGAACCTAACTTGCAAGCCTTTTTCAACTATTTGGCCTACACTTATTAGGTTTTTAGTGATAGTGGGTACATAGAGAACCTTACTCAGAATGTTTATCCTGCCATTGGAAGCTTTGACATTACCAATCTTCTCCACATTGTGCTTCGTGTCATCCCCTGTTTGCACTTCATGTCTATGCTTTGGACTTTCCAAGTCAGATAGAAGAGCAATGTTGCCTGCAACATGATTCGAGCATCCTGAATCTATGTAGAATAAATGATCATCTTCTTTACCTTCTTTGTGGCTTAGGTTCATAAGAAGTAATGAGTCTTCATGTGGTTGATCTTCTGAATAATTGTTGTAGTCCCTTCTATTATAGCTTCTATTGTTGTTGTTGAAGTTGTGTCCACCTCTGCCTCTATTGCCGCCATATCCACCTCTTCCACTTCCTTTCTGGGTCTTCCCATTGAACCAGCAATTCTGAGTGGTGTGGTTGGTCTTATCGCATATGGCACAAGGTTGAACATTCTGACCTTTGGCTTTGTCTTGCTTTGGTCCTTTCTTCTTCCCTTTCCACTTGCTCTTGCTTGCGAAGTTGGCTTGGGAAGTCTCTTCTTCATCTTCTTCCTTCTTCTTGCCTTTCTGCTTCTTATCCTTCTTATCTGCATATAGAGCACTCGTTGAATTACCATGATAAGAGTTACCTTCCTTTATGCTATTGTTGGCTTCTTGATTGAAGAGTTGTCCAAGAAAGATGTTGAAGTCTGGAGTCTGCACATCCATGATGAGATCATAGGCCGTCGTGAAGGATTGCCATTGCTTATCACTTCGAATGCCGTTGAGAATTTGCCTCATGATGACCTCTTCTTCAATTAGCTCTCCAATGGATGCTAACTGATCCGCAACCTCTTTGACCTTGGTAACAAACTCTGTGATGGTTTGTTTAGGTGTCTTCTTCATTTGGTTGAACTCGTTCCAAAGATGATTCTTTCTTGCTTTGGTACTAGCAGAAAAGAAAGTCTCCAGGGCATCCCAAGTCTCTTGAGATGTCTTGCATCCTCTAATATGTGGTAATAGAAAGTCAGAGATAGTGTTTAGTATGTACGACCTTGCTTGAGCGTCCCTTGCGCACCAAAGTGTGAGCTTATCTGTCTCCTCTTGTGTAGGTCCTCCTTTGGATCTTGGAATAGGCATAGCTTCATCACCTGCTACAATTCCATAAAGATTTCTAACTTGCAAGTAGGCCTCCATTCTGATTTGCCAAGCCGCGTAGTTGTGTCGATCAAGCTTCTCGATCATTGAGGGAAAGCCGTCACCCATCTTGAACTAGCTCTGATACCACTGAAAGAACTTGGAGAAGCTTGTCGAAGGTAGAAAAGTGCGTTTCGAAGTGATGAAGTTTGGTCAAGCCAACCGGCACAAGACTAGCCCTTGAGCTTTTGGAGACTCAAATAGACCTTATAGGCATTCTATAAGTGCAAAGAAACACACTATGTACCTTGGAGCATCAAGGAGAATGAGTCGATACAAAACAGATAGGTTCGCGGGTCGACTAGCTCAAAAAACTTACTATCTTTGGAAGAGACAATGAACTTCAAATGCCCATAGCGACCAGCGTGATTACAATTAGAAAAAATCCTTTTATGGGAGTGATACACATAGGGTTGAGTGTATGGAATGCACAAAAGTATAAGGAATAAGCAAAATATGCTACAGGAATGAATGCGACATTCACCGGTGGTACCTCCTATTTTTCAGGAATACGTAGAGATTGACCCCGAGGCAGAAAAACTGAGATTTCTCCAAATCTGCTGAACCAAATGCTTTGAAAATTTACAGGCATAAACTAGACACTAATACCTTTCCAATGAGTCCTCTTGGACTCAATTTGGAGCTCTGAGGAGAGAGCAGCAGCCTCTGCAAGATTACTGTTGGCGAAGAAGATGATGCAGAAAATTGAAGGAGCAAGACAATGATGGTCACAAGTGTATGTATATTGCTTCCATGTATTTTACAAGTGATTCCAAGTCTTTATATAGACTCTAAGAGTGTTCCACGACTTTTACAACTTGCATTTGAATTCAATGAAGGTAGGAATGGTTGTTGGAGGGAATCAAATCACTTTCCTACAATCAAGGAAAAAAGTCAAGATCTTGATTGATCTATTTTTAGGTGATTGATTGCTTGATTGATTGCTTGATTGAATGCAACCTCAACCACCACAAATTCGTGGAATATGGGCTCTATATTTGTACCTTTACATGTGTAAAGCTCAAGGCTTTTACAATGGTAAATGAGCCATTAAAAATCTCTCAAAAAAAATACAATAAATGAGCATATGAAAAAGAACTCTCCAACGGATATTCTTTCGATGCGATATCCTTTGATGTAGATCAAATCCACCTCAAGCATAGTGTAAGCTTGATGTTCCAACATATAAGACCAATACAAAGGCATGGAAATTGCAAGTCAAGGACGAGCTGCATACACTAGAGAAAAAGGGCATGTCGGTAAGTGAATACACTTTGAAAAGCAAAAGCATATGTGAGTCACTTGCATCTATTAGCGTGAATGTAGATGATGATGATGATAAGGTAGAAGTGTGCCTTCATGGTTTACGAGCTGCATTTGAGCAGTTCAGAACTTCTTTATAGACCAAGGAAAATATTTTGAATTTTACTGATCTAGTATCCATGTTGATTATTAAAGAAAATAATCTTGGTGAGGACTCAAACTCCCAAGGAAAACCTAATTCTGACCAGGTATTCTACTCTAGCAAAGGAAGAGGAAGAGCTATAGGTTTCGGAAGTGGAAGAGGAAATAGTAACCAAGATCAAGTTCAACATAAGAATCATGCAAGAGGTACAAGAGAGTTTAGAAGCAAGGGGAGCCAAAGAGGCCATAGAAATTTCCAAAGAAATAATTCAAATAATGACAGTAAAGGATGCTAGAATTGTGGTAAACCTGGATACTTTGAACGTGATTGTAGGTTGAAGAATCAAAATAACATATGGCAACAAAACAACTATGCATCCACAAGTGCAAATGATTCTGAGAAGCTGTTCATGGTTCAACATCATATGATGAATACAATGTCTGTTGATGTTTCAAAATCAAATGTAAATGTCTAGTACGTTGATTCAAGTGCTTCAAATCACATGACCAGTCATGCGGAATGGTTTAATAGTTTGCAAAAATTACCACTTCCTGGATATGTTGAAGCAGGTGATGACACATCATATCCTATCGAGCATATAGGAAACGTAGCACTATCTATGGAGGAGGAAAGGTAAAACATCTTGTTGATGTGCTGCATGTTCCAAATATAACAAAGAATCTGGTTTCTATCAGACAAATGTTTGAACAGGGATTACAAGTCAGGTTCAATGCTGAAGGGTAATATGTAGAAGAGTACAAACATGATGGATGATTGATTGCCAAAGGAAACAACGTAGGTAGAATGTTCACCTTAAATGCAAAAATTCTTGAAATGAATGCAACCATGTTTGAAAAAGATGGAGTTATTGCTGATATAGAGATTTGGCACACACAATGAATTGGACATGCAAACTTGTAGAGGTTGAAATTGATGCAATCAAAGGAGATTGTCAATGGACCACCAAATTTCAAAGTTAAAAGGTATGTACAACATGTCAATTTGGTAAACAGTCATGAGCATCACTTCTGCATGACAAGCATGTTAGTGAGAATGTGCTAGAAATAGTACATACAGATGTTTGGGGTCTTGTAATGACCACATCTATGGGCAGTTGTAGGTTTTATGTTATTTTCATTGATGACCATACATAGAAAGTATGGGTATATTTCATAAAACAAAAGAGTGAGGTGTTCAGTCACCTCCAAAATTTTAAAGCTATGGTGGAAAAGTAGATAGGGGAGTATATTCAGACATTAAGATCTGATGGAGGAGATGAGTATAGGTCTAATGAGTTTAACAACTTTCTAAAAAGTCATGGAATTCGATGTCATTTTTCATGTAGGTACACACCACAATAGAATGGTGTTGCTAAACAAAAAAATAGACATATTGCAGAAATAGCAAGAGCCTTGAAGGCTAAGAAGAATATGCCTCATTATTATTGGGAAAAAGTTATGCACAGTGATGTATACATCATGAACAGCACTCCGCTACTATTGTACATCAAGTTACACCTGAAGAGAAATTCAGAGGTAAAAAGCCAAACTTATCACATATGAAAGTTTTTGGTTGTATTGCATATGCACATGTTCTAGATGCGTTGAGGATGAAGCTTGATCCAAAAGCAAAAAAATGTATCTTCATTGGATACTCCCTTGAGCAAAAGGGATATAAATGTTATAACCCACTCACACGATCGGTGACGGTAAGTAGAGATGTGGTGGTTGATGAAATGTAAAGCTTCTATGCAGATGCCAAAGAAGGACTTAATCTTGACTCAAATGAAAAAGAAAATGCTAAAAAATCAAGTGCAAAATCTCAAGTTTTGAGTGGACCAGATGCATCACCAAGCAATAGCTCCAACTCAAATCCATGGAGTGGAAGATTGCGTGGAAATTTCAATCCAACAAATTCATCAAATACATCCAAGAAAGGTAAAGAAAAACTTTTATGCTAGTAGTAAAACATCTACATGTTTTGAAGATGTTCATGGAGATTATTGGTTTAGAAAAGAGTCTTGATGAGGAACTTGGATTGCCCTCTATGGAGACTCCAAGAGTAAGAAAGGCACATGAAGATGATACAAGGAGAAGTGACAACACCAAGAAGATGTGGGAGGATGTAGAATTCAATGCAACGATTGACATATGATAGTTAGATGGCTCATCATTGTGCCTACATGACAAAGGTAATACAAGATGTTGAACCTTCTTGTTTTGAAGATGCAATTGGAAATGCAAATTGGAAAAAATCTATGAATGAGGAGATGGCTGCACTTTATGGAAATGATACATGGAAGCTGGTTCCATTGCCGCACGAAAAGAAACCCATAGGCTACAAGTCGGTTTAGAAGGTAAAGCACAATGCTAATGGTAGCATAAGCAGGTACAAAGCAGGATTGGTAGCAAAAGGATATGCATAGACACATGGCACTGATTATGAGGAAACACTTAGCCCTATAACTAAAATGTCACTACTAGAATCAAGGTGGGGGGCATAGCGACACCCCCCATTGAGAAAAAGCAAGCTTCATCCTTTATGCAATGCTCCTTGTCAGGAGCGTCACATAAGCGACGAACCCTCTTTTGAATTTAATAGAAAAAATAATGGGCATCATATAAGCGATGAGAAGCATCGCTTATACAACGCTATTTTTAACTATCTCTAATAGCATCGTTAGTTATCGATGCTGGTAGCGATGCCGGCAAACTACCTACGATGCTCAAACGTCGCATAAGCGATGCTCTAGATTCATAAAAAAATTCGATTTCTCCCGGCACATTTGTGTCGAGATTGAGAGAGAGAGAGAGAGAGAGAGAGAGAGAGAGAGAGCATGCTACTACAATAAGGATAGAGAGAGAGAGAGAGAAGTCAACCGCACAGTAAACACACATACACACACACATACATGCACATTTACACACACACATACATATGCATACACACACACATATACACATACATTCATATATACACACATAG
>CM035440.1:4552440-4559940 GCA_020310875.1 Ceratopteris richardii
ATATACACATACACATGCATACACACATACACGTGCATACACATACATATAAATATACATATACATGCATATACACACACATACATATACATATATGCACATCAGATCACATGCATACCTGCCCACAAACATACACACATACATATGCACATGCATATACACATACACATGCATACACACATACATGTACATACACATACATGCACACACATATACCTACATACACATACATATAACACACACACATATGTATACATGCATACATATATACACACACATGCATACATATATACACATACATGCATACATATATACACATACATGCATACATATATACACATACATGTATTGATTTCTAACCCATTTTGTTTTATATGTACAGATCTTATGGATCATAGTAGAGAGAGACAGGTGAAACTTACTCTCATAAATAGTCTTATGAGAGGAAAAGTTCCGCCTGATACCTTAGGGATCACCATGCATGAGTACTCAGAGATGCCTGATGGAGGTAGATTTTACGATCCGGATGCTTACCAAGTGACCAAAGGGGGGCTCTTCTACGGCTCCACATGCAAAAAGAGAACTATCTGCCCATAGATAAGTTTTCTTTTCACAAAAAAATTTGTAATGATATGATAACACATATTTTTATTTATTTTCTATCTATTTTCAGGACACGTATACCACCTCTAGATCATGAGAGCAGAGCATAGCTGCCTATGAGGACATGCATAGGCACCCTAGGGCTAGAGTACGATATAGAGCTAGAGGGGAATATAGTGCATATAGGGAATGGATTGGAGTTCAAAAGAAGAATGCGAGCATTATGTGACTCCTACATGTGCCTTGTTCACTTGTAGGAAGTAAGTATAAATTTTACATATAAATTGAAAGAAATATTTTATGTTTTATTACATGATTTTTTTTTGTAGTGAGCATGATGAGAGGGATAAAAAATATGTACTTAGTTCACTAGAGATAAAATTTGGGATTGGGTGGTCACATAAGTGGTGTCTAAAAGAGATGCAAAGGCTTATGGCTCATCATCGTGATAATGCACTATATATTTATATGTGTAACTAATGTACATGCACATAAGGTCACATGCATACATGTGTATGTATGTGTATGTATATATATGTGGATATGTGTATGTGTGTATGTATATATATGTGGATATGTGTATATATATCCATATATATACAAATGTACATGCACATAAGGTCACATGCATACATGTGTATGTGTGTATGTATATATATGTGGATATGTGTATGTGTGTATGTATATATATGTGGATATGTGTATGTGTGTTTATGTATGTATGTATGTATATGAGAGAGAGAGAAAGGAGTGCGACCGGAGGCACACACATACACGCATACACACACATGCACACACATGCACACATACACACATACACACATACACACATACATACATGCAGATTTACACACACACATACACATGCATGCAAACACACACATATACATGAATACACACACATAGACACATACACATACGCATACATAATCATATGTACACACACACATAGACTCACATAATCATTTATACACACATATATACACATACACATGCATACGCACACACATACACATGCATACACACATATAGATACACATGCATACAATTGGTGCAATTAAAACCAAGCCCACATACTTCGTTAATTAGCTCATACTTGATTTATTGACATAACTCATACAAGGATTTATATGATCAACCTCTTGTAAAAGTCCTTTACATTTACCTTTGTAAAAGTGGTTCACATCCATGTGGAGTTAGGAAGCTCTAAATCTCGACTCATTTGGTTGTTGAGTGATGAGGGAATCTATCCTATACTTTAAGATTCACTTTTAGGTAGATCTTTGAATTTGAATTCAAACTTTGGTTCCAAGTAAAGCTATAAGAAGAGGATCAAATGACCCATGTGTTATCTCTAGCCCATGAGATCAATTTGAAGAGGATCTATTATGAAGGGAGATCTTATCTCATAGCTCAATCACCTCTCACTCATTGAGCAATATATGATTGCCAATGACATTGTATTTGTATATGATTGAATACACATATTTTCATTACATTCTCATTTCACTTCTCTGCTATACTTAGATCAAAGCAGTGATCTTCTCAGAGCTTGTTCTCAGTGCACGATTGATCATTTTTCATGATTTAAAGCATGGTAGATTCCAAATACTATATGATACATGACTACAAACTTTCATTAGCATTGCTTCTCTGGATCATGAGATATTAACACATTTTTTCTCACTGGTCTTTTGACTATTGAGCCCCGAAATTATCGAGATGGTTCTGTGATTTGATCAACATTGCTTTGTGTGTGTAATCCATCATTTTTTATGAAATCACTCATGATTGGTAGCTTACTAAGCTAATTAGAGTTTCTCAAAAGGAATTAACACAATTGGTGCTATGCTCAGAAAACTGTTCAAAACATTGAACAGGTGTAGGAACAAAAAATAGCAAGCTTCTTGATCTTGGATCAACTCCTACCTATATGTTTTGATCCATTGATTAGTGGATCATGTTCCAAGCAACATATATGATTATTTATGATCATTAGCATGCTAAAGACGCCCTCTACACTCTCCAGTAATCATTCTTAGCAGGTGTGAAGCAGGATCAAGCAACACCACTTTATCTCGGAAGACTATCCACCATCTCCTCCAATAGTGGTATCAAAGCAACAACAAGCAAGATGGGAGATGGATTTCCATTCTTCATTGACAAATTAGACAGAAACAACTACTCAGCATGGTCACTAAGGATGCAAGCCTATCTTCAAGGAAGAAGTCTATATGGATACATCTCAGGAGATGAAGAAATGCCAATCTTTAGGAGCAAGCATCAACCTACAAGGGAAGAGCAAGAACGATTGACCACAGAGTGTGCAAAGGATGCTCTTGCCAGGTCTTATCTACTAAACTCAATCTCTGTTTTCTTGTTACCACACATTAGGAATTGCAGAACCTCCCAAGAGACTTGGGAAGTACTCTCATCATATTTCTCCTCAAATACAAGAGCGAGGAAGAATCAGGTATGGATGGAGTTTACAACTTCAAAGAAGCAACCAAAGCAAGGAGTGGCTGATTATGTAACCAAGATGAAAGATGTGGCTGACCAGCTTGCAATCATCAGAGAGGAGATAGAAGAAGAACACATAGTAAGGTAGATCATTAATGGAATCAAAGCTGATGATAAGTGGGAGTCATTCACCACAACAATGGACCTCTACATGGATATGCAAATACCTGACCTCAACACCTTGATGGAGCAACTCTTCACCCATGAGACAAAACTCAACAAGAATGGTGACAAATCTAGAGGTAACCAATCTTCTGCCCTTTAATAGATAAGAATAAAGCTAAGGAGAGAGGTAAAAGCAAGAAGAATGAAGAAGAGGCTAGTACCTCTCAAGCTAATTATGTAGGTACAAGGGAGGTGCTAGAGGAAGGGGCAAAGGAGGAAAGCAAGGCAGGGGGAGATCCTACAACAATTCACCTTGCAACATTTGTGGTCTTACCAACCATGTCACAAAAGAATGCTTCAAGAATACAAGGAATCAAAGAGGAAGAGTCTTCCATAGAGGTAACTATGGGCAATCCAGAGGCAGATACAACAATGGAGGAAACAAGTACAACCATAACTACAATCAAGGCTACAACAACAAAAATTATAAGGAGGTTTCATAGGAACAAGAGATTAGAACAACTACATAGAAGACCAAGAAGATTCACTACTCATCATGAATATGGCATCCAAGCAAGGTAAAGATGATGAGCCTCTTTTCTATGTTGATTCAGGTTGTTCCAATCATATGGCTGGAAATGTAGCTTTGTTACCTGATCTTGAAGAACCTAAAGGGAAGCATGTACAAACATGTGATGATACTAAACACTCAGTCAAGCAAATTGGAAATGTCAAGACATCTGATGGTAGCATGAACCTTTTGAGTAAGTTTTATATGTACCAACTATAACCAAAAACCTAATTAGTGTTGGGCAAATTGTTGAGAAAGGCTTATAGGTCAGATTCACTAAACATGGAGCATATGTGGAAGACCCTCAACAAGGCTTCAAAAGCATTGGTAAAAGTGGGAAGTCTGGTAGATTATTTACATTAGAGATTGAAGACACAAGGAACATAGCACTATTCAATTATAGAGATCAAACCATATCTCAGTTAGAGATATGGCACAAAAAGGTTGGGACACATAGGAGAAAGAACTCTAAAGCAAATATGCAGGGATCAAAGTGTGCCTGGCATTCCCAATGTGACCAAGCAACATATGATATACAAATGTGGAGCATGTCAATTTGGCAAAGCTCACAGGCAACCCTTCAATAGGAAGGGATACATTCATGAAGACTATTTGGAGCTTGTACACACTGATGTGTGGGGTCCTAGCAAAGATCCATCAATCTTAGGTTCAAGGTACTATGTTTCATTTATTGATGATTACAGTAGATGGACAATCCTTTGTTTCATGAAGCATAAGGATGAGGTATTTACATGTTTCAAAAATTACTTGGCACTAGTTGAAAACCAAACAAAGATAGAGGCATAAAGAGGGAAGTAACAAGAAGATATACTCCTGAATTGAATGGAGTGACAGAGAGAAGGAACATGTTAATAGTTGAAGCTACTAGGTCTATGTTGAATGAGAAGAAGCTACCTAATTACCTATGGGCAGAGGCTTTTTCCATAGCCACCTACTTGGTCAATAGGCTCCCATCCAAATCATTGGATGGAATGACACCTTATGAAGCATGGAATGGCAAGAGACCATCATTGGACCATTGTAAAATATTTGGGTGCATTGCTTATGCACATATTCCTTCACAAATCAGAGGAAAACTTGACCCTAAGCTGAGAAATGTATATTCATTGGGTATGATCAAAACCAAAAGGGCTATATGCTATACAATCCCACTAACAAAGCATTTATAGTTAGTAGGGATGTAGTGTTTGATGAAAATAATTCATGGTTTGAAGATAATTGCAAGAAATTCAGGTTACCATATGACTTGGAAAATGATTTCCCAACCTTTACGCAAGAAGATCAACAATTATCAGAAGATATCAACTCAGAGGATGAAGAGCAGATTGACTTCAAGGCTTGGAAGTCAAGAGGCAAGATCAAACTCAAGAAATTAGAAGACATACCAGAGTCTTCAAATCAAGCACTTAGGAGATCTCAAAGAGAGAGTAAAAAACCCATAAGGTATGGCTATGATACATCATTAGTCACCAAACATTCTTTGTATATCACTAAAGACTCTATGACAGAAGAGCCTTCTTCATTTGCAGAGGCTAGGAAGAAGAAAGAATGGAGAAAAGAAATGTAGGAAGAAGTAGAAGAACTTCAGGAAAACCATACTTGGGATCTAGTTCTTAAGAAACCAAGCATGAAGGTAATTGGATCCAGGTGTATATACAAAATAAAAAAGAACTCAGATGGTTCTATAAATAGGTACAAGGCAAGGTTGGTGGCAAAGGGATTCACCCAAACTCATGGAGTGGACTATGAAGAAACTTTTTCACATGTGGCAAAGATGCCAACAATTAGGGTTTTGGTAAGTATTGCTGCTTCCAAAAATTGGAATCTATATCAGTTAGATGTTAAAAATGCATTCTTAAATGGATGGATATCAGAAGAAGTTTATATGGTAGAACCGCTAGGATTTGAAGACAAAGAGAATTTAGACTATGTATGTAAGCTTAGGAAGGCACTCTATGGCCTAAAGCAAGCTCCTAGAGCTTGGAACCATAGGCTTGTTACTTATTTACAGGACCAAGGCTTTGTGGCTAGCAAGGTAGACTCTACTTTATTTATAAAGAAGACCAATTCAGAGGTTATCTACTTATGTGTCTATGTGGATGGCACCATCATTAGAGGGAATGATGCTAATGGCATCAAGCAGGTTAAGGCTCAACTCATGGAAGAATTTAAAATCAATGATCTTGGTTTATTAACATACTTTCTTGGCTTAGAGCTTGTGTACACAGATCCTAGTATATTTATTACTCAAAGAAAGTAGAAACATGATATGTTGGTAAATTTTAAGATGGAGAATACCAAAATTGCAGGTACACCCATGGAACTCAATCATAAGCTCAGTTCTCATGAAGGAGAAATAATTGAGGATGTTATAGGTTATCAAAAGCTTGTAGGGAGCCTCAACTATGCTACCCTAACAAGAGTAGACATTGCTTATGGAGTAAGTACATTGAGTCAATTTATGCATGCACCAAGGAAGACTCATATGGAAGCTGCAAAAAGGGTGCTCCAGTATCTGAAGGGTACCATCAATGAAGGGTTGTTTTATCCCTTCACTTCTGACATAGACATTAAGATGTATCTAGATGCAGATTGGGCTCGCTCCAAGGATGACTGGAGGAGGTACCTATCGTTTGTAGGTTCAAAGCTTATATCATGGTCATCTAAGAAGCAACCAACTGCGGCCTTATCTTCCATAGAAGCAGAATATAGAGGTTTGGCAAATGCAACCCAAGAAGCTATGTGGCTTAAGCAGCTATATGCAGATTTGGGGATACACTCTTATACTCCAATAATCTTTGGAGACAACACTAGTTCACTTCATTTGGTTGCTAATCCTGTATATCATGCAAGGACTAAGCACATTGAAGTGCGCTATCATTATGTGAGGGAAAAATTGCTTAGAAAGGAGATTAAATTATCTTATGTATCAACTCATTTACGATGTGCAGATATAGTCACAAAGCGATTGGATCAAACAAAGATGAAGAGATTCAAATTGATGATTGGTTTGCAAGAAATCAAGGAGGAATGAAGACCAAGCATGTTATGCTAGAGGGGGAGTTGTTGGTGCAATTAAAACCAAGCCCACATACTTGGTGAATTAGCTCATACTTGACTTATTAACATAACTCATACAAGGCTTCATATGATCAACCTCCTGTAAAAGTCCTTCACATTTACCTTTGGAAAAGTGGTTCACATCCACGTGGATTTAGGAAGCTCTAAATCTCGACTCATTTGGTTGTTGAGTGATAAGGGAATATATCCTATACTTTAGGATTCACTTTTAGGTAGATATTTGAATTTGAATTCAAACTTCTCCAAGTACAACTATAAGAAGAGGATCAAATGACCTGCGTGTTATTTTGAGCCCATGAGATCAATTTGAAGAGGATCTATTGTGAAGGGAGAGCTTATCTCATAGCTCAATCACGTCTCACACATTGAGCAATGTATGATTGCCAATGACATTGTATTTGTATATGATTGAATACACATATTATCATTACATTCTCATTTCACTTCTCTAGTATACTTACATCATTACAGTGATCTTCTCAAAGCTTGTTCTCAGTGCATGTTTGATCGCTTTTCATGATTTAAAGCATGGTAGATTCAACATACTGTCTAGTAATTGACTAGAAAGTTTCATTAGCATTGCTTCACTGGATAACGAG